>CM034466.1:526810-966325 GCA_019925255.1 Litchi chinensis | reverse complement strand
AGAAGCTGAATATGTAGTAGCTTGTGAAGCAACTAAGGAAGCGATTTGGCTCCATAAATTCTTGATAGATCTGGAAGTTGTTCCAAATATGGATAAACCACTCACCATTTATTGTGATAATAGCGGTATAGTGGTCAATTCTAAAGAACCAAGAAACTACAAATGAGGGAAGCATATAGAGAAGAAGTATCATCTCAATAGGGAGATTGTACATAAAGAAATGTGTAATTGAGATGATAACTTCACTAGACAACCATGCTGATAAGTTTACAAAGACCTTAACGGCTAAAGTGTTTGAAGGTCATCTAGAGGGTCTAGGATTACGAGATATGTCTCATCTGCTTTAGGGCAAGTGGGAGATTGTTGGGTTTTGTGTCCTAAGAGTTTGTAAATATGTAAACGGTTTTAATAAATAATAATAAAGTATTTATTTTGTTCAATTTATAAGCATTTATGAAATGTTTGCTTTATACAAATATCATGTAACATCCATGATTACTTATGTAATCTCAAACTAAGTATATAAGTGTTATATACAAAAGGATTTAATTTGAGATCAATAATCTAAAAAGTCCGTAGAAAGCAAACAAAGTTGGGTACTTTGTTTATGGTAAATCTATAACTGTGGTTCATTTTGTATTTGATGCGATAATCTTATTTGGAATCGTTCATGTGGCGACATGAAAATGGAGGCACCTTATATAATTGAGACTATATAGGACTGGATCATGATAAAATGAATTTCTTATTAATATCCGTTAAATAAAGAAATTCATATTTATCAAATAGATTATCATATATGGATTGATCTTAATCCTGAGTGTTTTATGGACTCCTATTTGTTGAGTCATGTCTTTTGATTTACATGGGTGAGACTGTTATAAATTTACGGTCAATAAGCTTCGTACTTTGGAGATGTGATTTAATATATGGCTGGGAACATTTTACACAATAAAGGAATCCACTGCTTCTTGCGAGAAGTAGATGAGTAGTTCCCATAAAGTATTGATTCGGGTCTTAAATAATAAGAGCGCTCGACTTTCTGTTTATGATTAAACGGAAAGATAAATTCATAAGTTGTTATAGATATAATGTTCATTAGAGAATCAATAGTACTTATTAGAATAAGATATAACTAGAGAGGTATAACGGACTTTAATGACCTAGCTCTAATTATGAACTACTTGTGGAGGATCGAACCATATGAAATAATTAAATTGATGGACATTGAAAATTCAGATTGTGTAAAACATCTACAATCTTGAGAGTACAACCTTGGGTTTTTAGTGGAGTAACTCTAAGGTTAATAATAGTGAATTGTTTAATTAAAGAGTTTAATTAATAATTCCGATATTATTGAAGCTCAAATTGTAGGTCCATTTGGTCCCCTTGCTAGCTCACAATCACATAAAGAAATAAATGAAAGAATATAATTGGATTGTCCAATTATTAATGTCACATGGACATGTTCACGAATTATTTAAATAATTTGATTATTTAAATATATGTAATTATTTAATTAAGTAAGTGTTAATTATTTAATTATTTGTAGAGATTATGAGTTTAATTTTAAATGGTGTCATTAAATTATTTATGATTTAGTATCATTCAGTTTAATGAAAAATCTTTTAATTAATGGAAATAGTAATTTAATTTAATTAGAATTAGATTCCATATTAAATTGAATTAAAGAAGTTTTAATAGGAATTAGATTTCATATTAAATTAAAAGTAAAAGTTCTAGACCAATAAGGAATTTGATTTTATATTGGATATGAACTATGTTTTCTAATTTAAATAGGAAATTGTATTCCTTGTTAAATTGGAAAACTCTAACTTATCATTATAAAAATGGTGTTTTATGTTGGTAACTATAGAGAGAATTTTTGGCTATTTGAACCAAAAACTTTCATTAATTAAAAACACCAAATTACTCCATCTCATATAATAATCTTTTATAAAAGATTTCGTGATTTGATTCTTCGAGATTATGCCCAGATACAGTTTCTTTTGTGAAGAGTCATAGTAAGAAAGATCAAGTGGTGAAGAATTTGTGAATTAAAAGGGATCAATTCAATATTCATGCAAGGTAAGATTCGATCTTATTAATTTAATTATTGAATTGTTATTACTAGCATCGATTGGGCATGTTTTTGTTGGAAAAATTTTTAAAATCCACGTTTCCACATTAAATCCAAAATTGATTTTTCCCTTTAGAAGTAACGTTTCATAAGTTTTTCATATCTTAAACTATTAAATTTAATACCAATCATCTTATTTAAAGACAAAGTATTCATTATTAATTAATTTTTATAGATTAAATTAATTTATTTTATCAATTGAGTTAGGAATAGGATTGTTTAATCAAATTAAAACTCTAACTATTAATTCCTATTTAAACTCTAACTAAATTATAAATAAATTTATATATTTGAAAAAACCATTATTATCCTCAAATAAAATTAATTAAGTGATCATTTCAAAAAAATAATTAAATGATTAAATAGTTTATACTTAAATTGAAAAATTATTAATAAGTGTTTTCCATGATCTTAGATTACATAGAATATTTTTTTGGAACTAAAACTCAGACATGTTGTATGTAGTCTGCATTTTGTGTAATTTTTGTTATTTTTTTTTTTTTCAGTTGAGTTAATTGTTAGAATTTTTGTTTTTTTCAGTTGAGTTAATTGTTAGAATTTAAACATTATGTCATATATTCTCTATCAATTGTAGGCTTAAAGTCCATCTCATTTTACTCATATAATAAATTTTCATATAGACATATTCTAGAATCTCATATGCACAAAAAAGTAGAAGCTCTCATACACATATAACACTTATGTTACATTAATTTGAAAATTATTCCAACAATAACAAAGAGTAATCCAAAATTCTTTTTTTATAATATTTTTTTTTTCAAAATTCAACATTCACCATTAAAATGGTAATGATTAAACTGCATTGGATATTTGTCAATGTCATTTGCTGGTAGCCTATCATTTATTAATTAAAAAAAAAATTACTTAGAAGTAATTTAATGTGAAAAATGGGCAGTCATAATACACATATGAGAATAAGCAAATATCTTTACATATGATAATACGCATTAAAGATATCTAACATTTTTAAATGATTATAGATTGCTTAAATATTAATAATTCCATCTTATCCATCTTAAACTATACTAAGTCATGAAGTAACATTTTATAAGTTTTTCATGTCTTAAACTATTAAATTTAATACCAATTATCTTATTTGAAGACAAACTATTCGTTATTAATGAATTTTTATATTAAATTAATTTATTTTTCAATTGAGTTAGGAATAGGATTGTTTAATGAAAGTAAAACTCTAACTTGGAATTCATATTTAAACTCTAACTAAATCATAAATAAATTACTACATTTAAAAAAACTCCATTATTATCCTTAAATAAAATTACTACATGATTAAACAATTTATATATACACTGGAAATTATTAATAAGCTTTTCATGAAGTTAGATTACTTAAATATTTTTTGAACTTTTAAACTGTTTGTTGGAATAATTAGTATAGTATATTAGTAATTTGAAAAAGTTTGTAAGGTGAGAATTTGAGGTGTTAAATTTAAGCTCTCGATTAGAGACCCAAAAAAATGAAAAATTAAAGAAAAAATTAGACAATAGTTTGCAATAAGAAAAATAGTTGACTATATGTATAGGTAGCAATAATTGTTCATAATTACTGATAGGATATAATAGTTTTCGAAGTCAAAGTGTATCAAATATGAATATTAGCTTGGTTGGCAGGCTTGTAACATCCATCCTTGAACCCAATCTAGGTTCGAACAGCACCAACACAATTCATTATTTTTGAAGAAATATGTGAAGAAACAAGCTTAGCCATGTTGGAACTAGATTAATACAAAGGCAAGCCTTATACCACCACACCTTCCTACACTTCATAAATCTATTTACTTTGCATACTTAATAATTTTTTCTAAATTTCTAGGATGGGCATGTGCCCCACTTGGACCCAAGGTGGGTTCAACCCTTCATCACCAAATAAATAATAAGCAAAATAATAATAATAATAATAATAATAATAATAAAAATATTTATTGTAATTGGGACACTACCTAACTTTTTGTTTGGAGGGTAACCGTATAACTTAGTAAAGCAGTTTAAATAATTTTCCTATTTTAACAACTATAATTTAGAAATATGAAAATTTGGATATTATTATAGTATATATTTGAGTTGATTAAACAAATTATTTATAAAGATTAAAAATTAAAAATTTTCTAATAAATTATAATAATAACACAAAAAATAATGCAATATAAATTAAGTTTCATAGAATCTTTAATTCTTGACATGCCATAAATTTTAACTGTCTAATTTTTAATGTTATGACTCATATTGTTCATGTTTGATTGTCATGTAAATCACTAAAGCTACCTACTTGTTGTTTAGGTTAGTGATGGATAGGAGTTGTATTCAATCTAAAGCTGGGCAAAAATCAGAATATATTAATAGAGTGAAAGATTTTATTAGATTTGCCACTGCTCATATGCAACCTGGAAGCAATAAGATTTTATCTCCCTACAAGAGATGCAATAATTATTGTTCTAAATCTATAAATGCTGTGGAGGAACATTTGTATACTTTTGGGATGGTTACATCTTACACTAGATGGACAAGTCATGGGGAAGAATTGATAGATCTAGATTGTAATGATGACCATCCGAATAGCATAAGTTCAAAATATCACATAGATGATGTTAATGAGATGCTTAATGATTTTCATGGTCCCACTCCATTACCTGATTGGCAAGATGAAGATATAGATAATGCTTCTGGTGATGATAGAAATTGTAATCCCACTTTAGAATCAAATACATTTAGTAGATTGATGAGGGATGCAGAGCAAGAATTGTATCCTGGTTGGCGACAATTTTCTATGTTGTCATTCCTCGTTAAATTGCTTCACTTAAAAATATTAAATCATTGGAGCAATAAGTCTTTCACAATATTGCTTGATTTACTTAAAGAGGCATTCCCAAAAGGTGAGACTCTACCAGCTACTTATTATGAAAGCAAAAAAGGTTATTCGTGACTTAGGTCTTGGTTATGAGAGGATCCATACATGTAGAAATGATTGTGTTTTATTTTGGAAGGAAAATGCATTTAAAAATGATTGTCCAAAATGCAACGCTTCTAGATATGACAAGACCCGATCCAGATTCCCTCTAATGAACCTGGAGGTCCTACCGGACGTCCCATGAGACCCTTCTGAAGTCTAACTATTAAGACCCAAAAAGATGTCGTGGAGCGAACCCGTATCGATAAGTAACTTTGCTAAACAAGAAAAACCATCAATCTTCAAATTTCTTCTCAACATCCATGTCAATCATATTGTGATTTAAAACATTATCATGAATATGCAGAGATCTAAAATAGGCATGTCGTCATGGTTATATAAAAATTTTACAAAATGTTATTCAAATTTTTTAAAATATGCAAGATAACATAATTGATAATAACATTAGAAGCACAATGTTTATAGAAGAAACAATACAGCATCGTCAATTGTCTGACCCACCTAGCTTGATCATGGCGGACTGGTACCCTGATCCGTTATACCTTTACAGCTTGTTATCCTATTCACTTGCACCAATGCTTCCGCGACCTCCTCTCTCAGCTCGCTGTCACCAAATCCTTGCTTAACCTTTGCCTTGCTTCCTCGCTCGTTTTTAGCTTTAATTACTAGATCTACATACCAAGATTTTAGTTAAGCACCTGCACATCAGAAGCTGTTCTCGATAGCTTTATCACCAATCTAAAATCATATAAACTCATTTCTTTTCCATTAAATCTTACCAGATCTGGTTCCTCACCTTCCAATCAGCTTGATTTTCCTAAAAAATGGTAGAAATTAGCCTAAAGCAGCTGTAGATCTGCTCTCCTTCCTTCTCCGGCAGCAGGTCTCTCTCTCTCTCTTTCTCTTTTCCAGATTTTTTTCTTCTACCAACCCACTCACCACACACCTATATTTATAGGCAAGGATTAAGCTTGATTCCACCCTTGGACTTCTTTAAAATTACGTTTTTACCAGATTCTAGAGAATTCTTTATTTTTCCCCAATGTCTTTGTCCTTTCCTCATATTTATAATTTTGCCATTCTTAATAAAATATTTTATTTTTACCATTTTACCATCAACTTTTAATATTAAATTTTTCTCCCAATCATCCTAGAAACTCTATAAAAATTAAATTGCACTTCCAAATACTCTAAAATCCTTTTTGTCATTTTATAAATAAAATTTATCTCATCTCATGCATGGATACA
This sequence comes from Litchi chinensis, assembly GCA_019925255.1. Taxonomy (NCBI): domain Eukaryota; kingdom Viridiplantae; phylum Streptophyta; class Magnoliopsida; order Sapindales; family Sapindaceae; genus Litchi; species Litchi chinensis. The sequence continues at coordinate 959,991 of CM034466.1, read as the reverse complement.
GTACAACTTGGGAGAGGGCGTTACAATTCTCTCTCCCTTATAAAAATTTCGTCCTTGAAATTTACATACTACAATAAAAAAGATGGGGGTAGCTCTGATGCATCTAATCTTCATGCTCTAAAGTAGCTTTTTTTATCTCATGATTCCTCCACAATACTTTCACTAAATGGATAACTTTACTTCGCAGTACTTACTCTCTACAGTCCAATATTTACACCGGTTCCTCTTCGTAAAGCAGATTCGTTTTTAACTCTACCGGTTGTTCCTTAAGTATGTGGGAGGGATCTAAATCATACTTACGGAGCATGGATACATGAAATACATCATGAATCTTACTCAACTATTGAGGCAGCTTCAATCTATAGGCCACAGGTCATACTTTCTCTATGATTTCATACGGACTGATATAGCGCGGACTTTGCTTCCCACGTTTCCCAAATCTGAGTACGCTCTTCCACAGGATATCCTGAGAAATACTCTATCCCCAACTTCAAACTCAAGGTCCCTAAGACGGTTGTCCGCATAGCTCTTTTGTCTGTCATTTGCTATCTTAAGCTTGTCCCTAATGATCTTAATCTTATCTAAAGTCATTTGGACAAGCTCGGGACCTATCAGCTTCTTCTCGCCTACCTCATACCAACATACTGGAGTTCGACACTTCTTTCCATATAGAACTTCATATGGAGCCATACCTATGCTAGCCTGATAATTATTATTACATGCGAACTCCATAAGCTATAGGTACGTATCCTAACTCCTTCTAAATTCCAAAGCACATGCGCTGAGCATGTCTTCAAGTGTTTGGATGGTTCTCTTTGATTGGTCGTCCGTCTGGGGATGAAAAGTCGTGCTGAAGTCCACTCGAATACCTGGAGCCTTCTGCAAGCTGAGCCAAAACTTGGAAGTAAATCTAGGGTCGTGATCTGATACAACAGAAATCGGTATACTATGGAGTCCCACAATCTCATCTATGTAGAGTTGCGCCAACTTGCTAAGGGGGTAATTGCTCTTGATTGGCAAGAAATAAGTGGACTTCGTTAATCTGTCTACTATCACCCATATGGCATCATGCCCCCTTTGACTGCGTGGAAGTCCTACAACAAAATCCATGGTGATATTCTCCCATTTCCATTCAGGGATAGAAAGTGATTGAAGTAATCCTACCGGTTTCTGATGTTCTGCTTTCACTTGTTGACAGATGAGACAACGAGATACGAATTCAGCGATCTCTCTCTTCATCCTTTTCCACTAGTAATGCTCTTTCAGGGTATGGTAAATCTTCGTGTTGCTCGTGTGCATGGCGTATGCTAAAGAATGAGCTTCTTCCATGATTTCTCTTTTCAGATCACTAATATCTGGCACACATAGATGTTGTCCCACCATCAAGATGCCATCTTCCCTGATCGTAAAATTCCCTCGGCGTCCTTCTCCAATTTCTTGTCTTATCTTTACCAACTAGGGATCCTGCTACTACTGTTCCCTTATCTGGTTTATCAAAATGAGATGAACATAAAATGCAGCTAATAAAGCCCCCGAGTCTGCTACACCTAGCCAAGCTCCCAATGATCTCAATTCCACTAAAAGTGAAAGATATATTATCCTCAGATAAGCTAGGGAACTCGTAAGTCGTCTGCTCAAAGCATATACCATTACATTAGCCTTCCCAGGGTGGTACTCTATTGTACAATCATAATCTTTAATCAATTCCAACTACCGCCGTTGCCTTATATCTAACTCTCTCTATGTGAATAGATACTGCAAACTCTTGCGATTTGTAAAGATCTGGAAAGGGACACCATAGAGGTAATGCCTCTAAATTCAAAGCGCAAATACTACTGTCGTGAGCTCTAGATCATGGGTATGGTAGTTCTGCTCATACGACTTCAACTGTCGAGAAGCATATGCTACAACTTTACCATTCTGCATTAGAACACACCTTAGACCCTATCTTGAGGCATCACTAAAGATAGTGAATCCATTCTCCCCTATTGGTAAAGTTAACACTAGAGCTGAGGTCAGTCTTCTCTTTAGCTCGTCGAAACTCTATTGGCAGACGTCTGACCATTCAAACCTTTCTTCTTTTCTGGTCAACCTAGTCAGTGGGGCTGCTATCCTGGAAAACCCCTCTACAAATTTCCTATAGTAACTGTTAGTCCGAGGAAACTCCGAACCTTAGTAACATTTGTAAGTGGTCTCCAACTCATTATCGCTTCTATTTTCTGGGGGTCTATACTGATTCCTTCAGTGGATACTACATGACCCAGGAAAGCAACGCTGTCTAGCCAAAACTGGCACTTACTAAACTTTGCATACAGCTGATGCTCTTGCAGGGTCTATAGTACTATCCAGAGATGCTCTGCATGCTCCTAATAACTATTGGAGTATACCAAGATATCACCGATAAACACAATCACGAACTTGTCTAGATACGACTTGAAGATCTTGTTCATTAGGTCCATGAATGCTGCTGGGGTATTAGTTAGTCCAAATGGCATGACAAAAAACTCGTAATGTTCATATCTGGTTCTAAAAACGATCTTCGAAACATCCTCTGCATGAACTCTTAGTTGATGGTAACCTGACCTCAAATCGATCTTTGAATATACTTTGGATCCCTGCAGCTGATCGAATAAGTCGTCGATTCGCAGGAGCGGATACTGATTCCTTATGGTTACTTTGTTCAGCTGTCTGTAGTCTATGCATAACCTTAAGCTCCGGTCTTTCTTTTTGACGAACAGCATTGGAGCTCCCCAAGGTGAATGGTTGGGTCGTACGAATCCTTTATCTAGCAATTCTTCGATCTGAACTTTCAACTCTCTTAGCTCGGTTGGGGCCATCCTATATGGTGCGATCAAAATTGGGTCGGTTCCCAGAATCAAATCTATTTCAAATTCCATCTGTTGGTCTGAAGGCAGTCCTGGAAGATCTTCCGGAAACATATTTGGAAAGTCTTTAACTACTGGGATATCTTCTAAGCTCGCTCCGCCGTATCTCTCCTCTACGACATAGGCTAGGTATCCCTGGCAGGACTTCCTAAGCATCTTACTGGCCTCCATTGTCGATATGACACTAACAGAAAGCGATCTTCGGATCCCACGAAAAATAACATCGCGTTCTCCAACTCTGGGAAATCTAACTTCTTTATGAAAACAGTCCACCCAAGCATGATGCATGGACAATCAATCCATTCTCAATATGACATCAAAGTTATGGATGTCTAATACAATCAAATTTGTTAGGAAGTCTCCCTCTTCGATGACTACTATACTTCCTCGGAATACCTTTTTTGCTTGAAGAGAACCTCCCATAGAGGTAGACACTATCATGCAACAATCTAAAGGTTCCGGTTCGACACCACTAACCTTAGCAAACCTCCTAGACACGAATGAATGGGTAGCCCTGGGTCCACTAATGCATATGCGTCATAGTTAAAGACTGAAATAATACTTATCACGACCTTTGGAGTAACATCTGCCTCCTATTAGGTCACCGCGAACACTTTGGCCTGGGTACAGGGTCTGCCCGACTGACCTCTGGAAGGCACACCTCTGTCTGATACTCTACTAGGTTGGCCGGAACTGGAGATTCCTCTGGCTTGGGATCCCCTCTGATCGAATCCTCCGCCTCCATTAGTCTGCACTAGTGCTACGGCCCTGGTCTCCGACTTGAAAGCTGAAGCTGCATTCGGGTAATCTTTCATGAAATGACCCTCTCGTCCGCATCTGAAACACCCGGTGCTACCTCTGAAATATTCGTCCGGATGCATCTTTATGCAGTTCTTGCATACCGGCCAGTTCTTCCAACTATCATTGCTGCTCTCGGAGCCTACTGATTGCTTTACTGAGCCTTGGCTAGATTGGGTCTCTTGGCTTGACCTTTGGATGTCTGATCCAGCTGATGACTCTCCACTCTTGGTGAATTTGCTAGGTGCTCCAGAGAAGTTTCCTGACCATCCACGTTTTTGCATCATCTTCTTTGGCCTTGGTATAGCTTCGATGCTTTTTTCCACTCTAACAGCTGCCTCTACCAACTCACCGTACTATGAATGAGCTATTGATGCTACATAGGCTCGAATCTTTAAATTCAGGCCTGCTGCGAATCTTTTGGCCTTCTGTTCCTCATCGTTCGCTATTAAGGGTACTATGCGAACCAACTCTGAAAATCTCTTCTCGTACTCTGCCACAAATGAGTTGTCCTGCTCCAGCTTGAAGAATTCTTCAATCCTTGCATCCTGGTAGCTCTTTGAGTAGAACTTATCCATGAATTCTTACTTGAATAGTGCCCAGGATACTTCTACTACATTCCGTCTCTGGATGGCCTTCTACCAGTCTTTTGCTCGGTCCTTCAGGAGGAAGGCAGAGAATGCTACCATTAGATCTTTTGAGGAGCCCATGACTTGAAAGATCTCCTCATTAGTCTCTAACCATGATAATGCGCACTCTGGATCACCGATCCTATCGTAATGAAATGCGCCCAATTTCCAAGCGTGTTCGATGGAAACTCTTGATTCTCGTGGTTGATGAAGTGTCGTTGCCAAAACTCAAGCTAGTTACTCCATACTCATATTCCTACCTGCGTACTTCGTAGGTCGCGAAGGTCTAGCTTGATCTTGATCTATAGACACATTGATGGACTCGTCAATATGTCCTTCCTTTGGTGCGGGTACCTAAGCAACTGCTCTCCAAGATGGGTGACCTCGACGATGCATGATTTCGTGAAATTTAGTCATAAAAGGGTATAAATTGAAAGTTAAAATCGTATTATTTAAATTTTTAGGTAATTTATGAAAAATTTTAACTGAAAACAATGTTTGGAAAAGCCTTTACTCAAAATTTTCTAAAACTCACGCTCTAATACCAAACTGACAAGACCCGATCCGGATTCCCTCTAATGAACTTGACAGTCCTACCGGACACTCCACGAAACCCTTCTAACTATTAAGACCCAAAATGATGTCGTGGAGCGAACCCCGTATCGATAAGTAACTTTGCTAAACAAGAAAAACCATCAATCTTAAAATTTCTTCTCAACATCCATGTCAATCATGTTGTAATTTAAAACATTATCATGAATATGTAGAGATCTAAAATAGGCATGTCGTCATGGTTATATAAAAATTTTACAAAATGTTATTCAAATTTTTTTAAATATATGTAAGATAACATAATTGATAATAACATTAGAAGCACAATGTTTACAAAAGAAACAATGCAACGTCGTCAGTCGTCTTACCCACCTAGCTTGATCGCGGTGGATTGGTATCTTGATCCCTTGTACCTATATAGCTTGCGCCAATGCTTCTGCGACCTCCTCAGCGGCTTCCTCTCTCAGCTCGCTGTCACCAGATCCTTGCTCAACCTTTGCCTTGCTTCCTCACTCGCTTTTTGCTTCAATCACCAGATCTACATACCAAGATTTTGGTTAAGCACCAGCACACCAGAAGCTATTCTTGACAGCTTTATCACCAATCTAAAATCATATAAACTCATTTCTTTTCCATTAAATCTTACCAGATCTGGTTCCTCACCTTCCAATCAGCTTGATTTTCCTAAAAAATGACAGAAATCAGCTTAGAGCAGCTGCAGATCTGCTCTCCTTCCTTCTCCGGCAACAGCTCTCTCTTTCTCTTTTTCTCTCTTCCAGATTTTTTTATCTCCTACCGGCCCACTAACCACACACCTATATTTATAGGCGTGGGTTAAGCTTGATTCTACCCTTGAACTTCATTAAAATTATGCTTTTACCAGATTTTAGAGAATTCTTCATTTTTCCCCAATATCCTTATCCTTTCATCATATTTACAATTTTGTCATTTTAATAAAATCTTTTATTTTTACCATTTTACCATCAACTTTTAATATTAAATTTTTCTCCCAATCATCCCAGAAACTCTATAAAAAATAAATTGCACTTCCAAACACTCTAAAATCCTTTTTATCATTTTATAAATAAAATTTATCTCATCTCATGCATGGATACAGTACAACTTGGGAGAGGGCGTTAGAAGATATGTGTATGATGATGGTAAGAATAAAAGAGTGCCAGCAAAAGCATTAAGACACTTCCCTTTGATTCCGAGGTTGAAAAGGTTGTTCATCTCCAAAAAGACAGCTTTAGATATGAGATGACATAAGGATAAGCATGTTGATGATGGAGTATTGAGACATCTAGCTGATTCAGAAGCTTGGAAACACTTTGGCCTTAAGCACAAGTCATTTGCTTTGGATGGACATAATGTTAGGCTAGGAATAGCAAGTGATGGATTTAATCCATTTGGGAACATGAGTCTATCTTATAGTATGTGGCCTTTTTTATCATTCCATACAACTTACCACCATGGAAATGCATGAAAGATCCATTTTTCACGATGTCATTGCTTATTCCCAGAAAGAAGGCTCTTGGAAATGATATTGATGTATATCTACAACCATTAATTGATGAATTAAAAGAATTATGGGATGTTGGTGTAAGTACATATGATGCAGCATCTGAACAAAATTTCTCTTTACGAGCTGCTGTGTTATGGACAATTAATGATTTTCCAGCATATGGAAATTTGTCTGGTTGGAGTATAAAAGGGAAGCTAGCTTGTCCTTCATGCAATAAAGACACACATAATAAATGGTTAAAGTATTGGAAAAAAAACTGTGTACATGCATCATCATAGATTTTTGCCTATTAATCATAGTTGGCATCGAAGTAAAGTTTTTGATGGCAAGATAGAAGATGGGTCAATTCCTAAGTCTTTATCAAATGATGAGCTACTGAAACAATTGTTTTATGTAAAACAACCATGTTTTGGAAAGAAACTTGTTCTCAAGGGGAAGAGAAAACGTCTAGATAATTATTTGAATTGGGCTAAAAGAAGCAATTTTTTTTTTAATTGTCATATTAGAAAACATTGAAATTACGACATAATCTTGATGTGATGCATATAGAGAATAATGTTTGTGATAGTCTTTTAGGGACATTAATGAACATTGAGGGAAAAACAAAACACACTTATAAGACTCGTCTTGATTTAAAAGACATGGGAATAAGGCGTGAGTTGCATCCTATATGTATTAATGGCCTAATTAAGCTACCTTCACCTTGTTACATGTTGTCATCTTCTGAGAAAAAAGACTTATGTCAATTCTTAAATTCAATTAAACTTCTAGATGGCATGGGTTCAAATATATCTTGTTGTGTAAGCATTAAGGATTGTAAGATTTCTGGATTGAAAAGCCATGATTGTCATATTATCATGCAATGATTACTTCCTGTCGCATTGCATGGATACTTACGAAGGGATGTTCGTAAAATGATAATTCAGTTATGTTTATTCTTTAAGAAATTGACTTCAAAGACTTTGAAAGGGGACGTGTTGGAACGACTTGATAGAGATATTATCTTGATATTATGCAAGTTGGAAAAAATATTTCCACCATCCTTTTTTGATATTATGGTCCACTTACCCATTCATCTAGCTCATGAGGCACTACTTGCTGGGCCCACGCAATATCGTTGGATGTATCCGTTTGAAAGGTAATGGTACCTAGTTATTGTAAAAAATCTTTTTATTTGTCAATAAATGCTCTTACCATTTTCTTAAGTTTATTAAATTTTATTTATGTGTTAACAGGAAAATGCATAATTTAAAAGCCTATGTTAGAAACAAAGCCCATCCAAAAGGCTCAATAGCGGAAGGTTATACCGACCATGAATGTTTAACTTTCCGTTCAATTTAACATGGTATTGAAACAAGATTTAATCAACTAGAGCGAAATTATGATGGAAATGAAGCAAATCAAATGCAACGCTTATCTATATTTAGATCAAATATTCGCTTTTTAAGGGCATCAATATATGATGAGTTAAATCTATCTGATTGGGCAAAGATTAGGTGGTATGTGTTGAATAATTGTGATGAAGTGCACCAATATATAACGTAAGATATGTCCATATTTATTTATCTTATTATAAAATTCATAAATGATTGTATTATTTTTATTATTAATGTGCATCTAACATACAAGGAACACAAAGCAGAACTTGAGAGAGATGGTGCCAGAAATGTAGAAAGGAAGCAAGAGACGGAGTTCCACAAATGGTTTTCAAATCATGTAAGTATTTAATATAAATCTATTTAATTTAAAATTTTAATAAATTAATTAAATTGATTTTATGTTTAATTTATTTATTGTATACATAGGTGCAGCAATCAGAATATGAAGGAGCAACTGAAGTTACTGAAGATTTGAAAAATTTATCTAATGGATCAGATAAATTAGTTACAAGATACACTGGATGTGTCATTAATGGGATTAGGTTTCATACCCAAGATCGTGATTGTACTTTAAGAACACAAAATTATGGAGTTTTAGTGAAAGGAGAACATGGAGGTAAGAGTATTGATTTTTATGGAGTGTTAAAAGAAATCATTAAAGTTGCATATCTTGGACAAAATACAGTTGTCATCTTCAAATGTGATTGGTGGGACCTTAGTGGTGCCAAAGGATTTCAAATAGATGAACACAATCTCATTAGTGTTAATGTAAGCAAAACATGGTACAAGAATGATCCATTTGTTTTAGCATGTCAAACATAACAAATGTTTTATTTAAATGACATGAAGTTAGGGAGTGATTGGCGAGTTGTTGATAAATCACAACCTCGAGGGAATTACGATGTCTTAGAACAAGAAGTAGAAAAGGAAGATGAGTTTGATTTTGATGATCCTTTTCAGCAACAACAGTCAGAAGATATTATTAATATTGATGAAGTAGATGATGACGACATGTTACATAGGAATGATATGGACATGATAGATGTGGATGTGGATGTTGAAGACCAAAATGAAGTTAGTGATAACTTTATGGATGATGATAGTGCTCCAGAAGATGATCCTTTCAACAATGAGGGAAACGAGGATGAATATATTTCATCAAATAATAATAGTGATTAATGAGAAGATTATATTCATCTCGTATAAAAATGGTGATAATAGATGATGTATAGGTTTTTATAAGAATATTGTATCAACCGCAATATATTTGTGGCTAGTTTTTATCAATGATCATTCCTCAATAAAAAATTATGCTTAATTTGGTTATGTTTACTTTTTATTTAATTAGCATTTTTAATCAAATAAATAACCCTCAACATACATAGGATTTTAATATTATATTACATAATTTATTTTAAGTTTCACATTTTTGCTAAATGTAATATAATTATGTATCATAGTATCTTTAACATGATAAGTGTTAAGAAAAATTAAATGTATATAAATTATACATTATTTATTAATTTAGTTGTAGATAATTTTCATTTTACAATAATTACCATTTCACTAAAATGTAAATAAATTATGACTTCATACACTTTAATAATTAAAGATGTTGAGTAAATTGTATGTATCATAAAAGTAATAATATTTTAAGTCTATTTTTCTTCTTTCATTTTACGAGCAATCTAAGACTTTAATTTTGTTTAATATCTTTTACAACTTCACTTAATAAATCTTTTAAAACAAATAAATTTTAATTGAAATTTTCTAAACTTGTAACTAGATATTTTCTGACTAATATTGAGGGAAAATAATTAGTGACAAAAATATATTACAAAACCAACTTTCATAACTAATTCGTATCAATTTCTTAGAATTAGTGAAGAGCATGAATGCTTGTCACTATTGTTACATTTTTAGTGACAAGTTGTAAATTCATAACTTTATTTTTTTGGTTACTAAAATCATTAGCAAGAATCATAAAGATAGCAAAAATCATGTTAGTGATCACACAAATATACTGACAAAATATATTTATATAACTAATAATGTGAAACGCTTTTGTAGGATTAGTGAGAGACTTAAATTATTGTTACTATATCCATACTATTAGTGAAGAGGTCTAAATTTGTAACTAAATATTTTTTTCACTAAAACTAGAAGCAAGAACCAAAATCATAGTAGTGAGAGAAACTTAGTCATAAAATATATTTTGATAACTAATATGAATCACTTTTGTAGAATTAGTGAGGGACTTAAATTGATGTTATTATAGCTAGAATATTAGTGCCGAAATGTAAATTTGTAACTAATACAAGCTCGAGAAAAGATAATGTAACAAAAACCTAGCCATGAAATAAATTTTAGTAACCAATTTGAATCAATAGTGAGGAATGTGAATAGTTGTCACTATATGTATATTTTTAGTGACGAAATCTAAACTTGTAACCGAATATTTTGTCACTAAAACCATAATTTGTTATAGTGCCTCCACTAAACAAGATTCAATGACTAGTAAATCACATTTACCTTTCATCTTCTTATCTTCAAGCTCCTTAAGGTACTTAGGACAGTTCCTTTTGCAATGCTTGTCAACACCACAATGGAAACATTTTCCTTTGGGCTTGGTGGCCTTGGAGCCCTTTTTGCTCTTCTTCTGAGTAGCTTGCTTCTTGGGCTTAGCCTTATCCTTAGTCTTTTCGGTGTTTGTCTTCCTCTTATTCTTGCCAAAAGAAAAAGTTTCAACAACGTTTGCTTTACCAAACTTATTCTTGTCCTTATTTATAGACTCAAAAGTAGTGAGCTCATTGAGCAACTGCATAAGTGAGTAAGTCAATTTGTTCATAACATAGTTGCTCTTAAATTGCATGAAACTCTTTGGAAGAGTCTCTAGTATCATACTCACTTGGCTACGCTCATCTATAACCCCACCATGGCTTTCAACTGTGTTGAAGTGGGTCATCATTTTCAAGATATGCTCTCGATCAAATGTACCCTCCTTCATTCTCCTTCATCCTAGCAATCATAACAGTATGAATAGTTTCGTGCCGTTGCTGCTCAGAAGGTTGCCCAAACATGTCCTGCAATGACTTTAGTATCTGAGTTGCTGTTGTCATTGTCTCGTGCTTGGTAGCAAGCACCTCAGACATCCCTGCTAACAAGTAGCAGCGGGCTTTCTCAACGGTTGTGACCCATTTCTTATAGGCCTTATGCACAGCACGTCCAACATTTTCTGCTGGCTAAGGAGAACAAGGTTGAGTCATGACAAATTTAAGGTCTTCACAGACCAAGACTGCGTTCATGTTACTTTTCCATTTGACATAATTTTCCCCATTAAGCTTATCATTAGCTAAAATAGAAATCAACAGAGATACCATTGTTGAAAATAAATAAAATATAAGACATTTAATATCATTTTGCAAAAATTAATATCATGTAACTTTGGCATAAAATTAAACGTGAAGCATGATACACGAATAATGAATTAAAAAATACCTTAAAAAAATAATTACTATGCCACGATAATCTAACATTCCACAAATAAGTGTCGTCGTAGGGTAGGTCAAATATTTTAATGTTAGACTGAAACATTCTCAATTAAATAATATAACAAAATAACTCTTATTTCTATATTATTTAACTATCGTTTTTCAGTTAGGAAAATAACTAACAATTAATTATTTCCTTTATGAGTGTAACTCATCATTTTGGATTTCATTGACTTAACTTGAGAATTGCCGCCGTAGGGTAGGTCAATCCTAAGATATATTTAAGAATCCTATCGATTAGGAAGTCAACCTTGATCAACTTAAATGGACACCACCCGTAGGGGGACGATAACAAAGTCGTCTCGAGGCGCCTTTAAGTTTCACGATGTTAAACTAATGATTGAGACCGCAGGATATATTGTCATATATCCATCTCCCACTCACTATTTTGGAATTAGGGTTTTCTATTAAAAATTCTTAGTAATAGTCTTAGATTATTAACGGCTAAGAAGATAATCTAAATTACTAAGAATTTGTGAGTTACTAAAGTTCATAACTTATGAACACTTAATGAATTACCTAATTTTTAATACTTAAAAATCTAATTTCAATTTATAAATCTAATCTCAAATAATAAAAATTATAAAGACTAGATTTAGTATGAAGTTACCAAATTTTAGCTAATTAAAATCTAATCTACATTATGAATGCCAATTATTGAAATCATATTTCTAATTTGAAACCTATGATTTTCCACTAAAATCAATTCAAATTATTTAAGAGACATTCTATGTATTATTCTACTATTTATACTAATAAACAATTTAATAGTAAAATAAAATAATACATATGATACATGTCATGTTATAATACAATGAGTAATCACTCTCTATTCTATATGACATATTTTATGCATGGTCATATTATCAATAAATTATTTAATCATCGCATGATAAATAATTTAAATAAACAATATGTGTATGACCGGGTTCTTTGATCTTAACAACCTAAATCTAATTTCAAAATTACATAAATTAACCAAGGTATTCCTTGACCTTCACTTGTAGTCTTCATAGTCTTTAAGGTCTTCATAGGCTTTATTGATGGGTTTATAATTAAATCTAGTTTAATAATCAAGAACATCCATCAAATGGAACTAGGGGTGGCAATCCAGGTTGACGGGTTGGGTTGGACATGACCCGAACCCGACCCGATAATTTTTTACACGACCCGATAAGGAAACGGGTTGAACCCCCTCAACCCGAACACGACACGGTTACTAACGAGTCAACCCGTTAATGACCCGTTTAACAGATATGTTAGTGACCCGTTTAACCGACACGAATAATAACCAGTTTAATCGACCTGTTTATAACCCATTTAATGATAGTTAATACATTTAAATTTTAATATAGATATAATAAAAAACAAAATTAAAATAAAGATACATAAGACCTAAAAAATACAATCATCCACAAATATAATCCAAACTATAAAAATACAAATATTTACAAAGATGATTATAAAAATATCTTTGCAAATATAGTCCTTCATATTAAAAAATATATATATATATATAAATTTTTTTTTATGTAGTCTTTTATAATAGAAAAACAACATCAAGCGTTGATTATATCCGTCAAACTAAACTTGTCAAAAGATAATAATTAAAAGTTAACTAATTTAGAAATGATACATTTATACATGAAAAAAATAGTTTAACAAATATTTTATCAAAACCAATAAAATTTTATCACTACATGTCAATTTGTGATGGGATGAAGTGTAGAGACTTGTGTTTAGGTTAGGATTTGAACTTTGAAAGGTATATATATCTACCACTAAAATTACATGACTACCTCTCTAAAATAAAATTACTTTTTTACCCTTATTTAACGGATCAACCCGTAACTCGTTAAATAGAACCCGAACCCGACACGATAATTAAACGGGTTAGACGGATTGACCCGTTTATTTATCCAACCCGTTAATACTCAACCCTAACCCGTAATAATCGTGTCGGTTTCGTATCGATCCGTCATGTCGGGTTCCAAATTGCCAGCCCTAAATGGAACAGGCTAGAAGCCCATTTCTTGATTTTTGAACCTAATAAATATTATCCTTTAAGCTGCAAAATGGGACCATTCATGTGTGGATTGTGCATCATTAATCATGTCTACATAATGCACATGCGTTGCATGCACAAGTGTGTAATGCATTAATATTCACACATAAACATGCAGACCAATTGCATTATTTTGTCTTTTGTGCAGTTTATGCAGAACAATTGCATTGAATTTTATTCAACAAACAATTGCAACAATTCTTGCAATCATGCAACCTTTGCATCAAAAAAATTCACACATAAACTTGGACAAGAATTACACTATTTCTATCTTTTGTGCATGACACACAAATCTGTGCAACAATTGTACTGTTTTGTGCATAACACTTAAATAAGTGCACTCATTAATCACACATGCCATGCTATTGACGGTGTGGGCATCACATGCATTGTCAACGCACTATTGTGACAGAAATATATATATGAAATTATAACAGCCCTTAGCTACTTTGAATAACAGTTACATGTTGTTCCAAAACAGCACTTCAAATCTGTTATAAAATAGCACGATAAGGCTGTTACAGAACAACAAAATTGTGCTATTACAAAACAACACATCCGACGAGTTGGAAATTTGTCGATGCATCTCATGAACCAATATTGCACCACTAGTGCATCTTATGCACACGGTCTAGTCTCGCATCTCATGCACCACTTTAGTACCAAACTAGTGCAACTTTTTACACCGTCTGCATATGTAATTGGCTCAAATTAAATTTATGTTTTGAATCACAATTTTCACCCATAACAGCAGAAAAAAAAATCAGCCCAATTCAGCAGCAAATCTCATATCTAATTCAGCAGCATATTTATAGAAAATATAAAAACCTTAAAACTATGAATTACAATATAAATTGCAACAAAACGGCTTACAATTTTAATCAAATTAAAATAATGAAAAAACCACACAATTAACGATCATACCATGCAATCCTCATTCATAAAACATGAATACAACATATATCACATCATAATCAAATAAAAAATAATAGTGCTTACTCAATGACATACAAATCAATACAAAACATATTATTTTAAAATCACAGTTTTATTGGAACCTAGGATCTGATACCAATTGTAGGAAAAAAAAAACAATTGTTTTTATAAAAATAAGAATTTGCAGAACACTGAGTTTTAATTTTTTTTAAAAAAAAACTCAAGAACCATAGATCCATAAAACAATGAAATAAAATAATAAAACTAAGTAAAGATCGAATCTTGTACTTTTTGTATTAATCTCTGTGGATTGCTCACCACCTTGCCTTTCTTGATATGTCTCTACACTAAGAAACAAGTGAATGGACACAATTATAGAGAATTGTGCTCACTTTCTATTAATTTCTTTTCAAAAAAGAGTAAATAATGTTTGTAAGAGGTGAGAATAGATTTTAGTTTCAAAGAACGTATAACAAAACCAAAATATAACTTCTGTTCCAAAAAAGAAGACTATTTCTTTTCTATTTATAGACAACCAGTTAGGGTTTTAATTAATCAAAATTAATATTAAATCCCAAGTTTATTAAAATTAAACTTTTACCCTATATAACATAATTAATTCAAAATTAATTCATGTTATATTTTGAAATCAAACTTGTGACCTACAATTAATTCATAATTAATTTATACCCAGTGTAAGCCCTCATCCAGATTTATTATTTTATGATAATTCTCTTCACCTAGATTTATTATCTTATAGTATTAGAAATCTCCGAATTGAGTTATGGTCACATCGTATGCCTCCAGTAATATTATTTGAGATTCATTATATTTTCATATTGCAAATCGGATGTCGTTTGATTGACCCCGGTACGATTAGAAAGTGATTAGCATTTATTTATATGTTAATCAAGCGAGGTGAGCTCACAAAATAAAGTAAATGATATTTTTAATTCAACCAATGAGAAAAAAGATAAGTGGCATGAAAAGTAATGGTTATGGAAGTGCCACATGTCATCTAATGAATGATTGAATAGATAAATGGATGAGAAAATGACAAGTGGACCAATAGAATTAAAAAGTATAAAGTTTTGGGCACTAGTAAGATTTGTAAAAGTTTGAGGTTATTAAATGAAATTTCTTGAGGGATTCTTTGGTAATTGAGTATTAGAATATATAAATAAGTGTTTTGACTTATTGGAGACCATTTTTGGTCGTGAAAGAAGAGAGATCCGAGAGAGAGAAAGAGAGAAAAGCCGAGAGAAGCATTCCCGTGCAAGAAAAAGAGGAGGAGAAAAGAAGGAGATCCAGGTGGAATTTCGCCACGATTTCTTCACGGAAATTGTTCCTTATCACCTCATCTAACTACCCCGCAAATTTGAAGCGAAACGATCGCCTATTCGGTGAGTTATGTCCGTTTAAAGTTTGTAGCTTTCTTTGAAAACCCATTCTCTCTCTTCATAGTTTTTCAAGATTGAGTTTAAGGATGATGAGAGGGAGTTGGGGAGATGACTTTGGTATGATTTGTGAGTAATTTGGTGGACTAAAATTGGGTGAAAGAGAGAGAGAAAGTCTAGACCAAAAATGGGTTTTTATAGGATCCGAATTCGTTTTCGATTCTAAGGCTTTAAATGAAAGTTATAGAGGTTAGGAAATAATCTTTTAAAGTTAGATTTCGAAAACGAAAAGTTTAGGATCGATTTCGGAGATAAACGGACGAGTTGAAGGATGTTTTCCGAAACCTTTCCAGACGCGTTCGTTTAATCTTCGAAATCATTTATTTTATCATGGTTGGGTGTTAGAATAATAGCGGATTGATTGTTGAAGTTGTCAGACGTCCGGAGTGAAAAATAAATTTTATTAGTAAGCGATATTAGTAAACAAAATCGAGCGAATTTCGTTCCGAGCTTCCGACGACGAAATTAAGTATTCTGAGATACTTCTAAGAAAGAATAAGTAGGATTTGTGTAGAGAAATCGGATTTCGAAAGCCCCGATTGAATAGAAATTTAGATTCGGAAGTTTAGACATTAAAGGGTATTAATAGAAATAAATGAGATCTTTATTGATTTTAGTGTTATTTGAATGAGTTAAATGACCCTAAATGGATATTTGATGTTCTAGGGTAAAAGCAGAAAGCCCAGGAGGCATTCAGAGGAGCATCGGATTTTATCCGAGGGTGTATCGTGAGTAGAAATCCCACCTCATAAAGTGTAGTTATCATTAAAGTTTAATTAATGATTATTTATATTTATTATGCTGTTGTAATTAAATTGCATATTATTGTTCTATTAGTATTCTATTATATGAGTTTTAAGTTAAGTATGTGTTTATGTAATGCATTATCGAGAATTAACGTTTTTAGGCGTATCGCCTTAAAAACGAGTTTACTTAAGAATATTGAGAAAAAGAATTTTTATACGCCGATGGTTTACCCTAGCCCCAATTAAGCACCCAGTAGAATGCTCTATACGTGCATGGTAGATGTGAGAAAATACTAACTAAGAGAGAGAGAGTTAGTTGAGCGACCCTCTGCACGTATAGGGTAGTGTAGTTCGAACCGATTGCGTAGGGATAACGCGTGCCCAGAGTCGCTCATCGGTGACTGCATCGGGTAGATTCCCTGATTCCTAGTGGCTAGCTAGAGATTTATGCGGCCACGACAGGAGTAGTTTCCCCTGAGTTACCATCAAGGCTAGAAATGAGAAAGTTTTCGAAAGAAATTCAAATTGAATTTCAGAAACAGTTGTATTTGAAAGACTAAAAAGCATTTCAAAAAAATACTTTAGTTTATGAAATGGTTCAAGGTTTATCTCACTGAGTTATACTCACCATTTAGTTTCTATGTGGTTTTTTTAAAAAATTGTTCTCTTAGGTACAGGAGCGAGTCGTCCAGCAGGCGAGGCTCAGATTGACGCGCAGAGAGATTGACGGACGACTACACCGCATTGTATAGCTCTTATTTTGTCATGCATGTGTTGTACATAAATAAAGTTGTAAATGATGTAAATTATGAACGTAAATACTAGTTGTTAGATGCACGTTTTGTGAAAATGTTTTTAAAACAAAAATCTAGGATTTCCATCCATTTCATAATTGTGACTGGATATGTTGTGGTTAGTTTTGGATGAGGGCCAGAGGCCCCTGGTAGTGGAGATTGTGTGCCATAGAAGTGTCTTTAAATTGCTTTTGAATTTGCAGGGTGGCCTAGTTCAATAAACAGCCGGCATGCTGCCGGATTTTCGTTAGAAAAAGGAAAACTTTTTACCTTGGCCACCAACTAAACGATTTAGAAAATGAATCTAAAGTAAGTCTGGGTGCTCCGGTAGGACTTCTCTGAGCCAAAGCTAGGGTTCGCTGGAGCTCTATCGGAGTGCTACGGTATCCTTCACGGGTCCAGAGTAGGGATTCGGGAAAGGTCCCGTCACCCAGTCACTGCTAAGAATCGAATTCAAGACTTCTTATAAAATTAATTAAATAATTATTAATTCTCAATTAATAATTAATTATTAATTATTTGAATAATCAATATTATTCAAATACCAAGTGAACACATATTTTACTACTTATGTAACAACTATAATTGGATGATCCAATTATAATATTCTATATACACGTTTCTTATAGTGAAATGAGTTATCAAGGAGACTAGATGGACCTATAGTTTTGAGCTCCAATAATATCGGAATTAATAATTAAACTCTTTAATTAAATAATTCACTATTATTAATCTTAGAGTTACTCCACTAAAAATCTAAGATTGCACTCTAAAAAATGCAGATGTTATATACAATCTGAAAATTTCAGCGTCCATTGATATAATCACTACATATGATTTGACCCTCCACAAATAGTTCATAATTAGAGCTAGGTTGGAATGTCCGTTGTACCCCTCTAATTATATCTTGATCCTTAAATACCATTGATTCTCTAATGAACAATATATTTATAACAACTTATGAA
Source organism: Litchi chinensis (assembly GCA_019925255.1). Lineage (NCBI taxonomy): Eukaryota > Viridiplantae > Streptophyta > Magnoliopsida > Sapindales > Sapindaceae > Litchi > Litchi chinensis. Next base: position 941,709 of record CM034466.1, on the reverse strand, counting down.
TTTATCTTTCTATTTGTATATAAACAAAAAGTTGAGTGATCTTATTGTTCAAGACTGAATCAAGCCTTAAGAGAACTATTTCTCTACTTCTCACAAGAATGAGTGGATTCCACTATTGTATAGAATGTTCCCAACTACTTACTAAATCATATCTCTAAAGCATGAAGTTATTGATCGAGCATCTATACTGATCTCACCCAAGTAAATCAAAGAATATAACTTAACAAGAAGGAGTCTATAATACACTCAGGATTAAGATCAATTCATATATGATCATCTAGTCGATAAATATAAATCTCTAAGTTTAATGGATATTAATTAGAGACTCATGTTTAACGTGGTCTAGTCCTATATAATCTTTATTATATAAGATGTCTCAATTTCCATGTCACTACATGAATAATCTCGAATAAAACTATTGTACTGAATACGAAATGGACCGCAACTGTAGATTTATCATAAATAAAGTATTCAGCTTCATTTGCTTTCTACGGACTCTTTAGATTACTTTTCTCATATTAAATCCGCTTATATATAACACTTATATATTTAGTTTGAAAATACATCAGTAATCAATGATGTTTCTCATGATATATACAATTTTTGCAAAATATATAAATTGAATAAAATGAATACTTTATTATTATTTATTAAAACTATTTACATAATTACAAGTTCTTAGGGCACAAAACCAACAGTCACTACTCACCAGTGATATATGCATGCTAGCCTAAAAGTAAACTGATAAATAGAGATGTGGAGCTTGCCTTTCTGTATAGCTATATAGAATGGAGACCATCTATGTTATTGAAATATATTATTTTGTTCAGATACTCTTTTGGGTTCTTTAGTTAGAGAACATGTGCTGTGTAAAACAACTGATCATTATGAACCCTACAAATTTCCTTTGTACTCCCACTATGTTTTGGTTCTGTCTTTGCACTTTCGTTTTTTTTCTTCTTTCTTTTGATGTTCAATCTTTCTAACCATTATTCCCTTCAACTGTACGAGCTCTTTTCCTGAATTTAGATTTAACTTGTCTAATTAGAAAATTCCTAACAGAACGCAGCTTCAAGAACATTTAATTAGCTTCAGATATTTTTTTTTACTTTCTGGTTATTTTAAGTGCATGCATGTTCCATCAGATTATTAATCATCTCTAACAAAAAGCCATTTTCTTTTTCGTTAGCAAATTGTATTACGAATAACAAATTCAGATTCTCACAGTTAGAGAGCACTAGTGAACTATTCATTTATAAATATCTTCCCTCTTGCAAGCCGTGATGAACTGGGTATAACTTCTCACAATCCACCATCAATGGTTCTTAATTAAATTAGCTAAATTTTATATATAATAAACACTTTTTACTAGTTCAAGCCAAAGCCAGTCCATAAAGATGTAATTGTTGTCTCTAAAGGTATCTACTTTGAATTTGGAAAGCAACATATTTTCAATGATACAATAGATGAAAATGTGGTTGCATATAGTTCTAATTTCTATCTAGTGTAAATTGTACGCCTTGATTAAAGATTTGTGAAGTTGGTTGTGTCACATTGAGCAGGTCTTTTATTTGCATAACATAAATGAAACTAGTTTTTTAGTTGTATAACATCTATGAAACTATTGAATTTTCCTAATAACTGAAATACAAATTCTGGACAAAAATAATATGTAGCAGATTCATTACTAAAACAAACATTCAAATTTCTACATGTAGAAAATAATTAACTAATTTGGGTAACTAGATAGTTTATAAATGTCAACTTATAATTAGTCCAAAATCTATGACAAGTAAATTTTGTTTTTTCTTTCGTGAGATTGTAACCAAATTATTTGCAAAACTCCAATCTATATCTCAGCTTTTGAAAACTATATTTCATCGGAAAAAGAATCGGATGCTTGAAGAAATTATAATTTAATTATAAAGTACATGGATAGCAACTTTGTTAATTTATGGTGTCCTTTGATTGCTGAAATATTGATGGACATAAAATCATAAGCAATGTTGACAGAACCAAGGTTCAATCTCCATTCCACAAGATCCAGCACTGATAAATGATAACATTTTACTCTTTTTATAGTGCTTTCACTTTTTAAAAAGAATATTGTTGAAAGGCCAATTTCATTTCGTTTGAATTCAAGCCCACCAAAAGAGGCTTCAAATCAATTTTCATATTAGACTTGCTGCCCAATCCTGTTCCACGAAACTTTTTAACTTTCAAGCACTTGAATTGATTCAGCATCATCACCAGAATATGATACCTTTACAATAATCTATATCAGCCTCATCATGGTTCCATTTTCACTTTCCAGGTTCTTTCTGGTTCACTTTTTTGCCTTTCAGGGGAAGTAGGGATTATGTATCAATTAACACACTATCCACTTGATAGAATTTAGTCATGACTTGGCATATATGTATAGTAACGATAATATCTAGCACAATAATCACATTCGGTATTGTTTAGTAATACCACATAATTAACCACCAATTTCAGTAAATGCCGATTATCCCCCAAAGAATTGTGATGATAAGAATGGTTTTGTTTATAATCGCATATTTACATGGTAAATATTGTACATATAACAACTTAACTTAAAGGATTACTATCATTTTACCTCAGAAATTGAAAATAATATCAAACCACCTCTGGTTTTGAAAATAATAATTAAAAAGGCTTAACTGTTAAATGAAATATTAAATCCATCAATGAACTAACGGATTTGCTAATTTTGAGGGTATAATTGATTATGATGGGTAGTGGGATTGGATCTCCACAATTTTTTTTTCCCTTCAAAATTTAGCCATGACTTGGTATATATGCATAGTAACTATGATATTTAGAACAATAATCACATTCAGTTTTGTTTAGTAATACCACATAATTAACAACCATTTTCACTAAATGCAGGTTATCACCTAACGAATGGTGATGATAAGAATGGTTTCATCTATGATCACATATTCAGATGGTAAGTATTGTACATATAAGAACTTAAATTAAAGGATTATTATCATTTTAACTCAGAATTTAAAAATAATATCAAATCACCTTTGGTTTTGAAAATAATAACTAAAAAGATCCAACTGTTAAATGACATATTAAATCCGTCAATGAGCTAAAGAATCCAATGTGCAATGGGATTGGATCTCCACAATTTTTTTTCTTCAAAATTTTTTCATTTTCTTTTATCTTGATGTCATCTCTATCGTCTGTCTTTTGAGATGGACATAGCTTCAAGAATATTTAATTAACTTCAATTTTTTTTTTTTTGTTACTTTCTGGTTATTTTTAGTGCATACATTTTCCTTCAGAATTATTAACCATCTCTAAAAAAAGGCTATTTTCTTTTTCGTTGGCAAATTGTATTATGAATAACAAATTCAGATTTTCACATTTAGAGAGCACTAGTGAGCTATTCATTTATAAATATCTTCCCTCTTGCAAGCCGTGATGAACTGGGTATAACTTCTCACAATCCACCATCAATGGTTCTTAATTAAATTAGCTAAATTTTATATATAATAAACACTTTTTACTAGTTCAAGCCAAAGCCAGTCTATAAAGATGTAATTCTTGTCTCTAAAGGTATCTACTTTGAATTTGGAAAGCAACATGTTTTCCATGATACAATAGATGAAAATGTGGTTGCATATATTTCTAATTTCTATCTGGTGTAAATTTTACGCCTTGATTAAACATATGTGAAGTTGGTTGTGTCACATAGAACAGGTCTTTTATTTGTATAATATAAATGAAAATATCGAATTTTCCTAATAACTGAAATACAAAGTCTGTACAAAAATAATAAGTAGCTGATTCATACCTAAAACAAACATTCAAATTTCTGTGTAGAAAAATAATTAACTAATTTGGGTAACAAGGTAGTTTATAAATGTAATCTTATAACTAGTTCAAAATAAATGACAAGTAAATTTTGTTTTTTCTTTTGTGAGATTGTAACCAAATTATTTGCCAAACTCCAACCTATATCTCAGCTTTTGAAAACTATATTTCATCAGAAAAAGAATCGGATATATGCTTCAAAATTGATGAAATTAGAATTTAATTTATAGAGTACATGGATAGCAACTTTGTTAATTTATGGTGTCCTTTGATTGCTGAAATATTGATGGACATAAAATCATAAGCAATGTTGACAGAACCAAGGTTCAATCTCCATTCCACAAGATCCAGCACTGATGAACGAAAAAATTTCACTCTTTTTATAGTGCTTTCACCTTTTAAAAAGAATCTTGTTGAAAGGCCAATCTCATTTCGTTTGAATTCAAGCCCACCAAAAGAGGCTTCAAATCAATTTTCATATTAGACTTGCTGCCCAATCCTGTTCCACGAAACTTTTTTACTTTCAAGCACTTGAATTGATTCAGCATCATCACCAGAATATGATACCTTTACAATAGTCCCTATCAGCCTCATCATGGTTCTATTTTCACTTTCCAGGTTCTTTCTGGTTCACTTTTTTGCCTTTCAGGGATTACGTATCAATTAATACACTATCTACTTGATAGAATTTAGTCATGACTTGGCATATATGCATAGTAACTATAATATTTAGAACAATCATCACATTCGGTTTTGTTTATTAATACCACATAATTAACCACCACTTTCCCAAAGAATTGTGATGATAAGAATGGTTGTCTATGATCGCATATTCACTTGGTAATTATCATACATATAAGAACTTAAATTAAAGGATTATTATCAATTTACCCTTAAAATTGAAAATGATATTAAACCACTTCTGGTTTCGAAAATAATAGCTAACAAGGCCCAACTGTTAAATGACATATTAATCCATTAAATGAGTTAATGAATCTGTTAATTTTGAGGGTATAATCAATTATGATGGGCTGTGGGATTGGATCTTTTTCCTTCAAAATTTAGTCATGACTTGGTATATATGCATAGTTACTATAATATTTAGAACAATAATCACATTCGGTTTTGTTAAGTAATACCACATAATTAACCATCAATTTCACTAAATGCAGGTTATCGCCCAAAGAATGGTGATGACAAGAATGGTTTTGTCTATGATCGCATATTCACATGGTAAGTCTCGTACATATAAGGACTTAAATTAAAGGATTATTATCATTTTACCTCTGAATTTAAAGATAATATCAAATCATCCTGGTTTTAAAAATAATAGCTAAAAATGTTCAGCTATTAAATGACATATTAAATTCATCAATGAACTAAAGGATTCAATGGGTAGTGGGATTGGATCTCCACAATTTTTTTTTTTTCAAAATTTTTTTCATTTTCTTTTATCCTTATGTCATCCTTATCGTCCATCTTTAAAATTTTTAATTTAATTTATTTAGTTTTTATTTAATAATAATTATTATTTCAAATTGTAATTTATTTATTTATTTTTAATAAATTATTATTTCAATCATTTAAAATTATAATTTATTTATTTAGTTTTACACAAATTTAAATTTTTATTATTTACTTTTTAATTTTTTATTTTGGTTATGAAATGGTAGTTTAGTAATTGACTAATTTATTTTGTTTTTCAATTTTAATTTTTCAATATTGTAAGGGTATTTTGGTCTTTTATTGCTTTTTGTCACAAAACCACTAAAAATTTGGATAGAAACTATTTTTGACTGACAACATGGGGTTTTTTGGCTAATATTTTGAAAAGTTTAGGTAAATTGAGATTATTTACCATTTTAGGAGATTTTAGATATTTTCCTAAATTAAATGATATTTTTATGGTATTCTATAATGAATAGAAAAGCCAAGACAAGTACTGTACACATTAGAAATTAAATTAAATGATTTGGTCATGGTATTCTCTAGTGGATTGAAAATTTAAAAGAAAAATGAAGTATTATAAGCATAAAAAATTAAATTAAATTAAATAATCTACTTCTTGAATGGGCTGAAATAACATGGTAAGTATGGTGAGCACATAGATAATTAAATCAAACGTTCTACTTCATGATGAGGATGCTATATAAATTATTAACAGCTTGTTTATGGATGTTATAATGATACAATATCATATCAAATACTATGATCAACACAAACATTTTTTTTTTTTAATTTTTTCCTTTAAGGATCCAATTGCATATTGTGTAATGAAATTTGTTCAGAAAGATGTGGTGTTGATCTGTGACCAAGATGATAATCTAAAACCTAGGCAGAAAATGAGATTTAAAATTATACATAGGGCTGTAATTAGTGTTAATTTAGAGATTCATTTGTGTTTTAGATTCTTTTTTTTTCCTCTTGAAATAATATCATTTAGAACATCTGTTACATGATAAGTATTGCAGTCATCGAAATTGAAGCTGTTCATATGAAAGGCAAGCAATGACTGGTTGTATTATACGCAAGGTTTTTTCTCGAAAAATTCCAGTGTCCAAATCCTATCCACTCTGTACCAATATTCCAGAGACGACAATCCATGGGGTTCTCAGAGGCTGAAGGAGAAGGACATTGTAACAAATGTTCCTTAATAGCTAATATTGATGCTCCTCCGCATGTCTCTTCATTACACATTATTTTCCTTTGTAAAGTCAGCATCAAAGTGAGGATTTGGAAGAGCTTTGTATTATCTCGTGGCTAATTTGGTATAGTATTCTGTCTTCGATCCGTCTGTTGATCTGTTGCCGAAGCAGATGCAATGGCTATTCTCGGAGGTGTTAAATCAGATGTTGAGACCGGTTTAATTCCTACCATCATTGAATCTGATGATTTGTCTGATATAAACTTGATCTTTTTCAAAGAAAATTTGTACTCCGAGGTCTGAGGTTGGTTTACTGAATAAAGATATATAATCACATGTATGTCTAGGAATTCCATCTAGAATATTCAATATGTTCCACGGTTAGCAAATCAAGTGGCACACGACCTTGCAAATTTGGCATTAATTTATACTCATGAGTAAGGTTGGATTGAAGAGGTGCCTTCTTCTATTTCTTTACTAGTTTTTGTTGGTTCATGTGTTTTTGTTATGAATGACATTTCATTTTCAAATATATATATATATATAGAGAGAGAGAGAGAGAGAGGAGAGGGAGGGAGAGCTTTTAAAACGAGAGCTCTCTAACTTAAAGAACTTAGGAAAAATAAGTTAAATTTATCCATTGCATTCTCACTCTTAAAATAAATTTTCTCTTTTATTTATTTAAATACAATAAATGAATTTGATTGGTCTTTCCTAACTTTTCAAAGTCAAAGAATTTTCATTTTAAAAGCATTATATATATATATGAAAGAATTCATAACATTAAATAAAATTCATCAAACAGTAAAATGAAACCAAAAGCGTACTCGTTTTTGCGTAGCGGAAATTCTTCTGAATCTTTTGAATTGTTCAACTGGTCGGATTCTAATCACATAGGTGGAAAGGAACCTCGACTCACATTGTAATTTGTCTTGCCATGTGTTTTCTATATATTCGCTCTTTTCTTTGTGTTTTGCACGTATGTTGTGGGAAGTTGATTTTGCATCAAAATCTCTTTACAAAATGAAATCAATCACGTATTTATAGGGGTGGCAATTATTTCCTGATAACCGCCATTAACCACCAATAACAGCTAGCGGTTACTTATTCCTATCCAAATCTAATTGAAATGGATTTGGATCAGGTCATGGGTTTGGATCATCTTGGGTGGACTCGACCCAACAACCCAATAAACCAACATCTCCTACTCACACAAGATGAGCCAAACAGAACTTCCAGAGAAAAATACTGGTGACCCCTTTATGATAAGGAGTACAGACATTCATATAGACAAATACACTGTGTGATCTATGAACAATAATATATGCAATGTGACTTAACAATAATATATGCAATGTGACTTATCTTTCAAATCTCAATTGTACTGATATACAAAAGATTATAAATTTGTTCATTATTAGATCCTAGATTTAATAGAATTTTATTTGCTCAAGCATATTTAATCCCTTAACATGCTCGATCCTTCAATATTCCATATAATCACAATTGCAATTCCAAATTGCAATTAGTCACGACTAGTAACTATAGAAACAAAATAAAATTCATTAAATCTTTCTATCTCATTTTCGTCTCTCAATCAACAAAAATTACTAACACCATAGTAATGTCCCATAGGTCGCATTATCATAGCCATAGAAGACACACTAATGATACAAACATCATCTCGTTACTTTGAGACAAAGTGAACAGTTACTGAGGACATAGGTAGAAGTTTTATAAATTTCAATGGAACTTACATAATGAGGAATCAAGGATAAATTTACTCATTTTCCATGTCGGTCACAATAAGCACACGCGGTATGAAACGCATGTTATAGTGAATCTTGTCCTTCAACAATGACGCGTATGTCTTTTATAATGAGATTATTCACTGTACAGATCTTAGTTCAGATGCTCTCCTAACACCTAACTTAAGTTTCTAAAAGCTCGCCCTTCAAATGTCTTTATCAAGAAACTCACATCTGGCTTAATCATGTTCTCATAATGGTGGGGATACATCATAAGCGGTTCAATAATTGATTTAGGTAGAACCTCATCTTGATTACAATCAAGGCGACATTACATATATTTCAAGCCCTTAAGAGAATAACCTCGTTTTTTATCCTCTAAAAATATATGTGTCTCATCCTGGCTTGCTCTTCTAGCAACCAAGGCAACTGTATGTGTAAGAATACCAGTCTCAAAACCTGACGACATACTTTTATATATAATCAATGTGAAATGAATATGTGCTAGTTTTATATAATTAAAATGATGTATCTAATCATAAAGCAGGTATAGCTTAACGTAACAATTACAACATCAAAATCTACCCAAACCCAAAGATTCAGCAAGTGATATAAATACATCTCTTGTCATAGCTTTTATGAGTAGATCCACAACCATCTCACACGTAGATACACACTTAATTGTTACATTATTTTTCGTCATTATATCCTTAACGAAATTCTACTTAGTCTCTATATGCTTCAATTTATTGTGATATTTCTTATCTTTGATATAGGTAATTGCTACTTGACTATTACAGTATATAGTAACTGGTTTTTGCACATTAATTTCGAATTTAGATTCTCCAAGAATCTTTTCAGCCAAACTGCTTCTTGGACTGTAATTGACTATGCTATAAATATAGCTTCCATGGTGGATAGCGTAATGCATGATCGCTTCTTGCTACTCCAAGAGATAGCACATTGACTAAGCAAAAAATGCATAACTAGATGTCGATTTTTGCTTATCTAAAACACCTTCCCTATCAGCATTTGTATACCCAACAAGACGTATATTTCCAAATATAGGAAGTAATTAGCAGTCCCTTTCAGGTATGCCAATATACTTTTCACAGCAATCTAATGTTTCTGACTAGGATTAGATTGATATCTACTTATCAATCCAACTGCATAACAGATATCAAGTCTTATATACATCATAGTATACATAAGACTACCAACAATATTGAGTAAGAAACTCTTTACATTATTTCATATTCTTATGGAATCTTAGAGCACATTGTAAGATTAAGAGTTTAATCCTTCGAGATGAAAGTATCCGTAGGCTTATAATCAACCATATAAAATCGTTCGAGAATCTTTTAAATGTATGACTCTTGTGATAAAGTAAAAATTCTCCTTGAACAATTTCCATTAATTTTAACTTCTAAAATACATAGGCAATTTCTTTCATGTTTTTCATCTTAAAAGTTGAGGATAATCACTCCCTTATGATTATCCTAAACTCCTTGTTATTTCTAGCCAATAGAATATTGTCCACGTGTTAAGATAGTATTATGAACTTATCTTTCAGCCGCTTAACATACACACAATGGTCCTCTTCCTTTAACTTAAATCCATAGGACATGACAACCTCATGGAAACAGAGGTACCACTATTTGAAGGATTGTTTCAAGCCATGATTGATCTCGTGAGCTTACATACTTTTAGCTCTTGGCCTTTGGAAACCAAATTCACTAGTTGTTCCACGTAAATTTCTTCTTCCAGTTCTCCATTGAGAAATGTTGTCTTTACATACAACTGATGTAATTTCATATCCATGTATGCGACGATAGCTAATATAAGGCGAATGGAAGCAAACCTTATCATAGCAAAAAAGGTTTCTTTATAATCTATACTCTTCTATTGAGTATATCCTTTTACTACTAACCTCACCTTATATCTCTCTATTGAGCTATCTATCTTATACTTGATACAGAGAACCTATTTGTTTCCAATGGTTTTCCCACCAAGTGATGAGTCAACTAAATCATAGATATGATTACCTTTTATTGACTCCATCTCTTCTTGCATTGTTTTAATCTAACATATCTCTAGCAAGTGAGTTGATGACTTTCTTCATATTCTTTAGCTTATCACTATCATGTGAAGCAAGTATAAAAGCCTCCCTTTAATCTCAAATCAACGATGAGGAATAGCCTTACGATTGCTTTTACGAGTTGATAGTTTTTAGGGCATTGATTCTTTAGTCCATTTGCTCCCACTGGGAATAAATGTATGAGCTATTCTAATAACTCTGTCACTCCCACTAGGGATAGAGTATTCATACAATTCTTTATCTTCCTCTAATTGAGTGTTTGGATATGGAACAACATCCGAGTCATTCAACTAGTAAAATTGAAATTTCTTTTCAACCTCACCTCTGCTAGGAAATTCATTCTTTAAAAAATTCACATCTCATGACCTAATTCAATAATGCTTCCATTTAAGCTTTCTCCCATGAGTACATATCCTTCTGAGTGTTCAGAGTATCTAATAAAGATACACTGTTTCCTTTTAGCACTTAGCTGTCCATATTTATTGGAAAGATCATGTACATATCCTGTGCCCCCCAAGGTCTCATATATGTAAAGTTAGGTTTCCTACCTGTCTATAATTCATAGTGTATGGAAGATACTAATTTTGTAAGGACCATATTCAAAATATAAGTAGCTATTAAGAATACATCTCCCTCGTAAGATACTGGGAGGTTCGCTTTGTGCCATTATAGATCTTACTATCTTTAATAATATTATAATCCTCCTTTCCACTACACTATTTTGTTGCGAAGTCCTAGAATAGTCAATTGTCTATCAATACCTTTCTCATGACATAATATCCCAAATTATTTTGAGAGGTATTCTCATCTTCGATCAGTTCGCAAGACTTCGACAATTCTATCTAATTGATTCTCCGCTATAGTTAAATACAATCTAAAGCAATCCAATGTTTCAGATTTATAGGAGATCATATAGACATGACCAAAACAAGTGTAATGATCTATGAATGTTATACAACATAAGACACCATTTCTAGCTCTTATAATCATTGGTCTACAAATATTAGAATGAATTAATTATAATAGATTCTCAGCCCTAATTCCTTTTTCAAATGGTTTCTTAGTTGTTTTTCCTAGTAGACAACTTTCACATATAGACAAATTTATCTTATTGAGGGAACCTAAAAATCCCCTTTTTTTTTAGCCAATCTATTCATTTGATTTTGCCTTGTATGTCCTAGTCTAGCATGCCAAATATTAACATCAATATTGACAACTTCTGTAGAAGTAACAAGTGAAAAACAACCATTGTACTAATAGTACCATTAAATTCGGTATTTAACATGATAAAACTATCGATTAGAGAACCAATAGTTAATCACCATTGATCTAAATAAATCCTTAAATAGTAGTTATGAAAAGTTAAATATTATCCTAAACCTAGAAGGATAATTATAAATACAATATTTAGTCAAATCTCCGAAGCATAGAGGATACCAAAGAGATACAAGACTTGGCCACCTCATAGAATCACTTTACTGGTGCCAAATATAATAAATATCACCTGTATTCAATTTAGCAACTATGTTTTCGAAGTATATGTCATTTCTCTAAATGACATTTATTCTATTTAAAGACTTATAATTTATATCTTTCTATGTCTATACCAACGCATCCACTATCATTTCACTAAAATATTGCAACAACTATACATTCATAAATATGATAAAAGAATTATTGGATAGGAATCGAAAAAGTAGTCAAGCTACCCATCATTATCCAATTTCCAAATATTCACTAAATCATATATATAAGTGTATTGCACAAAACAGTTATAATATCATTCTCTACAAGATTTTAGGACACCCATAATTTAAATAGCATCATTTGAGATCTTTATAACCTTGAACATCTCATCATCGGAATCTCTATGACTTCCAACATTTTATCTTCTGAGATTTTTATGATCTCAAAATCCTACTACTCATATGAGATTTATTTAATCTCAAGGTCCTGGTCGGCAATTTTGAGATTTCAATAATCTACTCATCATATGATAAGACAATGATCATAATGATGTCAATGGATAACTTATCATTAAAATTCGTCAACCCAGTCCCACAGAAATACATGACATAACCTAAAATCTAAATTCATACATGCATGATAAATTTGAGGTTAAATAAAATTTAATACAAAAATTAAGATATTTTAATTCAATTTCCCATAGAGCAAAATAAATAATTGGGACAAAAAGAGGAGGATAAAATAAACAAAAAAATAAATTGCCAGAAAAATCGCCAAAATCAATCGTCATCGGTGGCATGTAGCGTCACGTGTCGACGACGAAATCCACACACCGCCAGGCATCTCCATGCACCTGCCGTGCGACACTAACATCAACACACACTAGGTGTCAGTAAGTACACACGTCGCGTGCACACATAGCCATGTGTTGAATCTACAATACGCCACGCATCCCTTCTCAGGAACCTGGCAACACATGTCCCTCACGCAATTGACCACGTGGCCGTTCTAGTGGACAGCATGTGTCATAACAGTGGCTAGCCAAGCGTCGCTTTTAGCCATAAACGATTTGCCACGTGTCGATTACGTGTCATCCGTATGTCTCACACGTGTCGATTGCATGGCACTATGTGGCAATTGCGTGGCAGCACTGATCAACCTAGCATTTCACGCACCATGATGGCGCGTGTAACGCATGCGCCTACTTGCTTGTCTCTTCGAATGTCAGGACGATGGCTAGATTCCTCGCAATTTCATCCTAAGTCGATTTATGCCCTTAGTTTTTCATTTGGAATTAGGGTGTATCACAATTTCCTAATGCGAGACTATTATTTGTTTTGAAAACTAAAATTATGAACAGTGTATCAAATAGATGACATATTTCGATTCAAATCTTGTTTTGATCTATTCTCACTCATTTTACAGCCAAATTGTGTGATTCAAAGTTCTGTAGACTCGTCTTGATGTCTATTTTCATATGAAACTCAAATCACGCAAAAACGATGGTCAAACGAGGGAGATATCATCCATATAAGGTTCGGGATTCAAGTATATATTTCTTAGTTTTCAATAGAAAAATATAAGTTTCATGGCATTGTAATCATTCGAGCATGATTCTAAAACAACAAACAATTCAACGGTGCTCTGATACCAATGAAAGAATTCATAACATTAAATAAAATTCATCAAATAGTAAAACGGAATCAAAAGCGTACCCGTTTCTGCATAGCGAAAATTTTTCTGAATCTTCTGAATTGTTCAACTGATCGGATTCCAATCACATAAACAGAAAGGAACCTCGACCCACAGTGTAATTTGCCTTACCATGTGTTTTCTATATATTCGCTCTTTTCTCTATGTTTTGCACGTATGTTGTGGGAAGTTGATTTTGCATCAAAATCCTCTTAGAAAATGAAATCAATCACGTATTTATAAGTGTGGCAGTTATTTCCTGATAATCGTCAGTAACCGCCAATAACCGTCAGCGGTTACTTATTCCTATCCAAATCTAATTCAAATGAATTTGGATCGGGTCATAGGTTTGGGTCATCTTGGGTGGACCCAAACCAACAACCCAATAACCCAACAATATATAAACACACACACACACACACACACACACACATTGTACACATAGTTAAATTAAAGGGGAAACTTCATTTTAATTCTTAAGGTATTGAAAATTATCAGATTTTAAAACTCTTTCGAAAATAGCTCATTTAATCCCTAAAGTTTTGAAAATTCTTCAAAAAAATCTAAACCAGCAGTTAACTATCAGTTAAACCAAACAGAAACATTAAAAAGACTCAATTACCCCTCGTCATCTAAAATGACCTTTTTGCCTCTATTGAAAACAAATTATTACAATGTTATTATATCAATAATAAGTTGACACATGTGAAATGATTTGAATTTTTTTTAAAAAAAAGGAAAAGAGTTTGATTATTTTTTTTGAAAAAAGAAATTAAACAATGATTAAAAAAAATATTAAAGAATAATATTGAATTAAAAATAAAAAATATTTTTTGTTCATCTGCCCCTCCCTCCACTCTCTTTTTCTCACTTTGCATTTGCTCTCTCTGTCTCTTTAAACAACCCAGCTCTTTCTCACTCTTTATCTACTCGAATCTTTGCTTATTTTGTTTTCCTGGACTGAAATAAATTCCTCCATCACTAACTTCAATCATAAAGGTATGAGTGTTTATCGTTGAAGTCGACGATGGAGGTAAAGGTGTCTATCTCGCATGTGTTGTTTTGAATTTGGGTTATGGGTTGTTGTGGGGTTAGGATTTAGGTATGAATCTTGGTTGTTGTGTTGGGATTTAGGGTTGTTATGTGAGATTGGGGTTGTTGGGTTGGTATTCAAACGGGTCGGTTGTAGATTTCAAATTTACTTTTTAGTATTTTTTTTAAAAAAATTGAATTAGTGATTTGATGGTTTGGTCTCACCCAAATTTTTAAAATCTAGGTTTGAACATAGATCTTCAACATCTAGGTGCCCAGATGTTGGAGATCTAAGTTCAAACTCAAATCTTCATATGAGTTCAAATCTAGATATTCATTAAGATTTCAAGTTTTTTTTTTTTTAAATTATTTTGATGATCTGGTTTGACCCAAATCTTGAAGATCCGGGTTTGCAACCCAGATCCTCTACATCTAGTTGAACTCAAATATTATTATTTTGTATATATTTTTTTAAAATTTATTTTTATGATTAATTTTAATTAATTAATTAATTTCTTTTTTTTTTAATTTATACAAATAAGTTTATTTTAATCTTGGCCTTACATATATCATAAACCTATCTCTTTTTTAGGAAATGTCAAAAATACTCTTCTTACCCAAACTTTTCATCTCATTTGACCGTCAGTTGATTAACGGTTTAAACTTTTTTTAAAAGTTTTTAAAATTTTAGGGATGAAATGAGTTGTTTCCAAAAAAAGCTTTAAAAACTTGATAATTTCTGACGTCTCAGATACTAAAATGAAGTGTTCCCTAAATTAATTATCTACTTCATGGTATTCTTTGTGGACATTATCACTTGGTTTGTGTACCTTATTTAACTAAATGTAAGCTTATCTTGTCTTTGTTATTTCTTAATTTTCTTTTAGCTTCTTCAATTTGATGAATATATTTTGATCATCTTGACTTTGCTCAATGTATTTATCTTCTTTGGCTGTAACATTGTCATGTGTGTGTTTGTTGTATTTATGCAACAAACCAAACATATAAGTTACCAAATTTAAAATGTTAAACAAAGTTTTTTCATCAGGTAACTGACAGGACTCGACCCGGATTCCCTCTAATGAATCCTATGGGTCTGCCGGGCACCCCACGAAATCCTTCTAAGGTTTAGCTAATAGGACCGAATAGGGCGTCGTGGAGCCAACCAATATCTATAAACAACTTTGCTTAGCAATGTATATGAAAACATTATCATAGTTATGACTAATAACGTTATTTAAGGTAGACCTGTCATCCTGATTACATAAAATATCCACAAAATATTGTTCAATTTTTCTTTTGAAATACGAATAATAACAAAATCAATAATACAATTAAAACACAATGGTTACAAAAGAAAAGAATGCTGCGTCGTCAGTCGTTTAACCCGTTTAGTCTTATCGCAACGAACTGGTACCCTGATTCCTTGATCCTACACTTGAGAGGTTTTGTGACATAAAATCAAAACAGTTTGTAAGCTATAAAGCCTAGTGAGTATGTAACAGTTTTGCTAAATTTTAAGTTTTATGAATTTCCTTTCGAAAACATTTTTCTGTAAAATAATTTATTTTCTAAAAACTTGGATTTTATAAATTTTTCTTTAATGTTTTTAAAAGCTTTTTCTAAAATACTTTATAAAATGGTTTTTTTCCAAAATTTGCTTTTCATGGTGTGCTTCTCTTCATAATATCTGTACTAATGGGGGACCTAAGGAAAGTTACAACCACATGAATGGGTAGACTATTATTGTGCATAGTGACAAAGCTACAAAGACATCCCGCAACTACGTGACAGAATTATCATCACATAACGCAAGCGAGACAATACCCCACAAGTGTAAAAGAACAACTTGACAGACATGACAGACTCTATGACAGGACCCTTCCCAGACCTTAGCTTGGCTCTTGTCTGGAGGATCCTGTCGGGCACTTCAACGAACTCATCGAACCCGACTCGTCGGATCGAAGACATCCGAGAAGCGAACCCTAACTCTGTTACACCGGTTTGCTCGTTTTGAACTTATTACTTTGGTTTTTCTTTAACTGGTTGGGAGTGATAAAAATTTTCTGTGATTCTATTTCAAATACATTTTTAAAATTTTCGGCAGCATAACGGCTGCATTTTTTATAAAACCAAAATTTCACCTGTAAGGAAAGTACACTTCAACTATATCTGAACACCTCCCAACTTCATTATTCACAATCATGCAACAAACATCACAAATTCCATAGACATAAACATGAACTCAATACCACCATATGCATATATGCATCATATATATATATATATATATATAAATTGCATGAGCATTTACAATTTTACAATTTCCATATCATTGTAATTCAAAATGTAATCGATTAAATACATATACAAAAATATATAAGTGTCTTGCGCAATCGCCCACCTATAAATGTATATACAAACAAAATATCGCAGTCTCGTCCGATGGGCACGCAATGAAAGTAAATCAGCTACACAATAAACAACAAGTTAGTGCAATAAAATCATATGATATCATATCACATATACTATCATACAATTTACAAGTCTTGAAATTTTCTTCAAACTCCCCATGTATGCCCTTGACTCATTCTAACCATCACGGGCGATTTTAGTTAACGCCAACGTGAAGCTACTAACGTGTCTTGACCACTACGTTACGGGATTTACTGCATCGTACGTAGGACGCTAAATATTATCACTGAGCAACTACATTGTGGGATTTTCTGCATCACAAGTGTAGTGCTAAAACTCTAGACAACTACGAGCAGAATTTATTGCATCGCTTCGTAGCGCTAACTCTCAACTAACCAACTACGTGCAGAATTATCTACATCGCAACGTAGCGCTATTCTATTCTATAATCTGAGCGATTACGGACTCTACGTCGTCACGTAACGCTAAATCTCATGACTTTTAGGGCATACACATGGGTTTTCATAATTAATTTCTTCAAGTGCAAAAGCACAAAACTCACTAGTTTTACATCTTCTAAAAACTTTCTCATTTTATTCTTTCTATGACAACTTAGTATTAGTTTCTAGTGCAATATAGATTCCATAGGAATCTATATGCTTAACTTGAACATTAACATTGAAAATCCTTTTTCATTTTCATTTATTACTTAGTTATAATATTCATTACTAATAATCATGAATTAATATAGAATTTAAACACTCATAAGTGGAGAACCACTTACCTCGAAGTCGCGTCAAGCGCCTCGATGAATCTCAGGAGCCTCGGTGTCTCGCTCTTCACCTACACAACATTTTTTTCATCATTACTAATAACAAAACTCAATTCTCAACTATAGTCATTTTTTTCTCTACATAGCTCCTAACTCGTTTCTACTCAACCAAGACTCTTTCATTTCGATTTTTATGCAAAATTTTTAGTTTTAGACCCCTAGGGATCACCCCACGCGGTCCGTTTAGTTGTTAGAGGCTCGAAACGAAAAATTACATTTTTACTCAAAACGGACAGCCCTTAACAGAAAGTACTGCGACGCGCTGCTCGGGGCTCCGTTTTCCTTCGTTCTTTTTCCTACGGCTCACTTATCTCACATTCTAGTCACACATCAAATTTAGTTGAAAAATATTATCGTTTGCTAGGTCAAATCTAAGGAAAACGCCCCTTTTTCGGGCATTTTCTAGCACTTTTAGTGCGTGTTTTGTATACTTTCCGTTTCGGATTAGCGACGCTAGTTTTTCTTCTATAGCTAAGCCTCATTTAACTAATAATGATCAACCAAACTCATTTCATGCAATAAAAATTGCATTAGAATAGCCGTTTCATTTCTTAAAGCTCTAATGACACTATTTTGTGCATAACTTGCACAATTTTTATCGGATTCGATCCGTTCCAAAACCTATGGTTTTCTATGATTCCTAGGCATCATTTGAGGTATAGAATACCCCCAAATAAGTCAAATATGGTCAGGTCTCCCCTAGCTCAAAATTTGAGCTCGGGAATCACTAATATTGTCAAATTAGCTCTCTTGAGCTTCTCTTATTCCTACATGCTTTCCTATACTTTTTCATGCCAAATCTTGAGTTCAAAATTATCTAAACTCAAGGCTATCTACTACTCTTCAAGTCTTTAATACATACATAAACCTAACTTGGTCATTTAAATGCTCAAACTTCACTCAAGACTTTTATCAATTACTTGGTGTGCATAAAACATCATTTTCGGTTTCAACTTTGTTCTAATGTATAACAACCCATATACATCATTTTAATGCATCACTTACACTCAAAAATCATCATTCAAATGTTCATTTCAATTACATAAGGTTCCATTAAAGTTTGAAGAGAAAATCATGGATCACAACTCAACAACAACAACAACAACAAGAAGTTATCACACTGCATTTCTGTTTCAGCAGAAAATTAAAGAAAACCAGGTTGTAATCTTACTTAGTTCTTAGCTTAAGGAGTTGAGAGGAGTCTTAGAAGGAGGTTTGAGAGCTTGGAAGGCAACTTGGGTGGTCGTTCCTCTCCTTTCTTTCCTAGCCGACCAGCCCCGTCGCGCGTTGCTCGCGTTTCTGCTCGCGTCCCTCACGACCAGCAGCTGCTGGTGCTTCTTCTCCTTCGTGCCTCCTCCCTCTCCTCTTCCCTTGCTGCCCAGCTGCTGCAACACACGGCCAGCAGCTTCCTTCACGCGAGCTGCTCTGCTCTGGTTCCAGCGAGCTGCGCGAGTCTGCTTCTGTCGCTGCTGCTGCTGTCTCCTCTGGTGCACGACCAGCTGCAGCTTGCTTCTCCTTTCTTGGTCCTTTCTTCTTCTCTTCTTGGCCTTCTCTTTGGCTCACATCTGACTATCTTCTTTCTTCCTCCCACGGCAGCAGCTTCAGTCTTTTTCTCTCTCCCGAAACTTCTCTATGTTTCTCGGCTGATGACTTGAGTTTGCTGAAAAAAATTTCAGCTTAAGTGTGGTATATATAGTCATCAACTTCTCTTAATTGCATCTTGCCCCAACTCTCTTTAATTTTATTTCAATCTCATCTCTTGTCTTTGTTTCTCATATTTGCCCATCCATATTTGTTTCCAATTTAGTTTTCATCATTTAATTAAATTCTCGTTTCGTTAAAATTTACTTTAACCGTCAAGCTTGTCTTATCGACCACTTGACGTTCTCTTTTTAATTAAACTTCAATTAGATTATCATGGACTAAAATCTTCGATTTCTTAACTTGGATTTTCATTAACACACTACTTAACTTTTTATAGTCGACGGTTTCCGTCGTATTCTTAAATTAATAAGTTTCGAAGGCTATGAAATTCAATCAATCTATAGTAGAGATTGATTTTAACTCTCTAATCTCTCTTTTAAAACTAGGAAGTTATAATTCGAGACTAGGGGTTTACATTCTATCTCTCCGATGTTAGTATGACTAACCCTCCTAACACTTGCCCTACATTGTAGGGTATACCGGTCCAGTCTAATACTAGAAAGTCTGTCTATCAATAAGCTTGGGTCGTTCCACTAATTCTTAAGACCTTTACTTAACTAGTTGAATTATTATCTCTGATTCCTGAATCTTGCAAGCTCTAAGGATTGCAATACTGCCAGTCCAGCTCGAGCAACGAGCTCATACCTCAGCTCGCCCAGCTCGCGCTTTCAGCGAGCTCATACTTTGCCTAGCTTAGCTCGAACTGAGGGCACCAATCTTAGCGAGCTCGCTCAACTCACTCTCAGCGAGCTACTACCTTCTTCCAAGTTGACTCACTCCTCATCTCTTCTAAGCTCGCCCTTGTGAGCTACTATTGGAGGCTAGCTTGGCCAGGCACCCCTGATGGGCTGCAACCTCACTCAACTCCTTTTGCGAGCTCGCACTCCAGCCTAATCCAAACAAGTGAGGTAGAGAGCAACAGGCATAGCCCAGCTCACTCCCCAGTCGACCATCTTAACCAACTGAACCCACTAAGGGTCTCCTCTAGCTCGCACCTCATGAGCTCCTGCCCTGACTCACACATGCCTACTCCTAACACTCATTTCTTCAGACTTATATTTTACATTACCATAAATACATCTCGACCTCATTTCACACATATATAATAAATCAACATATCATCAGTTCGCCAATTTCTAAGGTCGCGACCTCATCAAGTTCAGCGACAGAAACTGAATCATCCCAAATCAAAATTAAACTACCACAAAGTAACATTATTCTCAGCTATTTTACTTACCAGACCCTTGCTCAGCCTTTTGCCTTACTTTCTTTCTCGCTTACAACTTCAAACCACTAGATCTATACACCAAGAATCTCATTAAACGTTTACAACTCAGAAGCTATTACTCGACAGCTTTTCACCAACATAAAACCATAAAAACTCATTTTTATCACTTAAATCTTATCAGATCTAGTTCCTTACCTTCTAGTCAGCTTGATTTTCCTTAGAAATGGCAGAAATCCGCCTGGAGCAACTGCAGATTTGCTCTCTTTCTTTCTGCCAGCAACAGCTTTCTCTCCCTCTCTCTCTTTTCCGACACACTCACCACACACCTATATTTATAAGCGTGGGTTAAGCTCGATTTCACCCTTAAACTTATTTAAAATTACGCTTTTACCAGATTCTAGAAAATTCTTTTGTTTTTCACCATTGTCCTTGTCCTTTCCTCATATTTACCATCTTGCCATTCTTTACAAAATTTTCTATTTTTACTAATTTATCCTTAACTTTTATAACTTAAATTTAGTCTCAATCCTTCTAGAAGCTCTACAAAAATTTAATTTCATCATAGAACACCTTAAAATTCTTTTTTATTATTTTATAAAATGAAAATCATCTTGTTCCATACATGGATACAGTACAAATTTAGGAGAGGGTGCCACAAATCTTCCCCCCTTATAAAATTTCATCCTCGAAATTTACATATCATACTAGAACAGATAAGGGTATCTTTGGTACATCTGATCTTCATGCTCCCAAGTAGCTTCTTCTACTTCATGATTCCTTTACAACACTTTTACTAAGGAAATGACTTTATTCCGCAAGACTTGATCTCTGTGATCTAATATTTGCATTGGTTCCTCTTCATAAGTCAAATTTGTTCTTAGCTCTATTGGTTGTTCCTTAAGTATCTAGTAGGGATCTGGAACATACTTGCGGAGCATAGATACATGAAATACATCATGAATTTTGTTCAACTGCTGTGGCAGCTCCAATCTACAGGCCACGGGTCCTACTCTCTCCACGATTTCATACGGACCATTATAGCATGAACTGAGCTTCCCACACTTCCCAAATCTAAGCACGCCCTTCTATAGGGATATCTTGAGAAATACTCTATCTCAAACTTAAAATACAAGGTCCCTACGCCGGTTGTCCGTATAGCTCTTTTGTTTGTCATTTGTTATCTTAAACTTGTCCCTAATGATCTTAATCTTATTTGTAGTCATTTGGACAAGCTTGGAACCTATCAGCTTCTTCTTGCCTACCTTATAGCAACATACTGGAGTTCGTCACTTCCTTCCATACAAAACTTCATATGGAGTCATACCTATACCGGCTTGATAACTGTTATTATATGCGAACTCTACAAGCTGTAGGTATATATCCCAACTCCTTTTAAATTCCAACTTCAAATACAAGGTCCCTACGCCGGTTGTCCGTATAGCTCTTTTGTCTGTCATTTGTTATCTTAAGCTTGTCCCTAATGATCTTAATCTTATCTGTAGTTATTTGGACAAGTCCAGAACCTATCAGCTTTTTCTCGCCTACTTTATACCAACATACTGGAGTTCGTCACTTCCTTCCATACAGAGCTTTATATGGAGTCATATCTATACTGGCTTGATAACTGTTATTCTATGCGAACTCCACAAGTTGTAGGTATATATCTCAACTCCTTTTGAATTCCAACTTCAAATACAAGGTCCCTACGCCGGTTGTTTGCATAGCTCTTTTGTCTGTCATTTGTTATCTTAAGCTAGTCCCTAATGATCTAAATCTTATCTGTAGTCATTTGGACAAGCTCGGAACCTATTAGCTTCTTCTCGCCTACCTTATATCAACATATTGGAGTTCGTCACTTCCTTTCATATAGAGCTTCATATGGAGCCATACCTATACTGGCTTGATAACTATTATTGTATGCGAACTCCACAAGCTGTAGGTACATATCCCAACTCCTTTTGAATTCCAAAGCACACGCTCTGAGCATGTCTTCAAGCGTCTGGATAGTTCTCTCTGATTGGCCGTCTGTCTCGGGATAAAAAGCCGTGCTGAAGTCCAATCAAGTACCTAGAGCCTTCGAGAAGCTGAGCCAAAACTTGGAAGTGAATCTAGGGTCACAATTTGATACAACAGAAATCGGTATACCATGGAGTGGCACGATTTCATCTATGGTACATCTTCGTGTTGCCAGGATGCATGACGTATACTGAAGAATGAGCTTCTTCCATGATTTCTCTTTTCAGATCACTAATATTTGGCACGCATAGATGTCGTCCCATCATCATGGCACCATCTTCCAGGATTGTAAAATCTGTTCGGCGTCCTTTTCTGATTTCTTGCCTTAACTTTACTAACCGGGGATCTTACCATTGTTGTTCCCTTATCTGATCTATCAAAATAAGGCGGACATAAAAAACAGCTAATAAAGCTCTCGAGTCTGCCACACCTAGCCAGACTCCCAACGATCTTAATTTTACCAGAAGTGGAAGATACACTGTCCTCAAATGAGCTAGGGAACTCATAGGTCATCTACTTAATGCATCTGCCACTACATTGGCTTTCCCGAGGTGGTACTCTATCGTACAATCATAATCTTTAATCAACTCTAACCACCGCCGCTGCCTCATATTCAGCTCTCTCTGAGTGAATAAATACTATAAGCTCTTATGATCTGTAAAAATCTGGCAAGGGACACCACAGAGGTAATGTTTTTATATTCGCAGTGCAAATACTATTACTGCGAGCTCTAAATTGTGGGTAGGGTAGTTTTGCTCATGCAGCTTCAACTGTCTGAAAGCATATGCTACAACTTTACCATTTTGCATCAGAATACACCCTAAACCCTACCTTGAGGCATCATTGAAGATCGTAAATCCATCCTCCCCTATTGGCAAAGTTAATACTATAACTGATGTCAGTCTTCTCTTTAGCTCATCGAAACTCTGTTGATAGACATCTAACCATTCAAACTTTTCTTCCTTTCTAGTCAATCTGGTCAGTAGGGTTGCTATTCTAGAAAATCCCTCTACAAATTTTCTATAGTAACCTACCAATCCGGGGAAACTTCGGACCTCAATAACATTATTATACGGTCTCTAACTTGTTATTGCTTCTATCTTCTGGGGGTCTATATTGATTTCTTCAGCGGATACTACATGACCTAGGAAGGCAACGTTGTCTAGCCAAAACTAGCGCTTACTAAACTTTGCATACAACTAATGTTCTCGTAGGATTTGTTATACTATCCAGAGATGCTCTGCATGCTCCTCATAACTACTAGAATATACTAAGATATCGTCAATAAACACGATCACAAATTTGTTTAGGTACAGCCTGAAGATCTTGTTTATTAAGTCCATAAAAGCTGCTAGGGCATTAGTCAATCCAAACGGCATGACTAGAAACTCGTAATGCCCGTATTTGATCCTGAAAGCCATCTTCGAAACATCCTCTGCACGAATCCTTAGCTGTTGGTAACCTGACCTCTGATTGATCTTTGAATATACTCTGGATCCCTATAGTTGATCGAATAAGTCGTCGATTCGCAGGAGAGGATACTGATTCCTTATGGTCACTTTGTTCAACTGTCTGTAATCTACGCATAACCTTAACTTCCTTCCTTCTTTTTGACGAATAGCATTGGAGCTCCCCAAGGTAAATGGCTGGGTCGTACGAATCCTTTTTTATCCTATCGACACACTCACCACACACCTATATTTATAGGCATGGGTTAAGCTCGATTTCATCCTTAAACTTCTTTAAAATTACGTTTTTACCAGATTCTAGAGAATTCTTTTGTTTTCCACTATTGTCCTTGTTCTTTCCTCATATTTACCATATTGCCATTCTTTACAAAATCTTCTGTTTTTACCAATTTACCCTCAACTTTTATAACTTAAATTTAGTCTCAATTCTTCCAGAAACTCTATAAAAATTTAATTTCATCATAGAACACCTTAAAATTCATTTTTATTATTTTATAAAATGAAAATCATCTTGTTCCGTACACGGATACAGTACAAATTCGAGAGAGGGTGTCACAATAACTCACTCTTTGAATACTCTAAATAAAACATTAAAATTTATTCAACAAGATTATAACTACAAACCCTATTTGCAGACCAATACAGTAGAATTTTCTATTTAACATAATGCTAGACCTATATAACTTGAAAACTTTACAAATACATAAAACAAAATGAATCACATACTCATCTAGTGCAAAATCCCAAGAGGCTATTTCAATCAACATTTTCTCACTTAATCTACAAAATGTTGATGATAAGGGGTGAGCTATTAACTCAATAAATAGTATCACAACACATAAGAGAAAACTCACATTTAAAATATACACATGATTTCAAGTTTATAAACTTTTCAATGACAATATATCGGATATTTTATAAAAATGACAAGTTAAAGTTAATCTAGTGGTATATCTCTCGTACTTACATCAAAAGGGTTGTGAGTTTGAGTTATACTCCCCTCTCCCAAACCCTATATTATTGTAATTATTCAAAAAAAAAAAGTATTTTAAAAAAAACTTATTAAGCGATCATAAAATATAATAAGGCATGCCAAGTAGTGTCACCGATATCCCTAGTGATCGGTGTAAAGTATTCATTAAACCATCTAGAACACAGTATGATGACAATACAACGTTAAAAAAAAAGTCCATAATGCACTATATCACATATCATTTGCTATCGATATTGAGCCAAAATATTTCAAAAAAACATTCATTTTACAAAAGTCCATTACAGAGCAATTCAATAATTAATTTAATTTAGGGATGATAAATTTTTATTAATAGCCAATAAAATACTAAATAATAAATTTATAGAAAATTATTGTGCTGGAAAATAAATATATAAATAAATAAATCTATGTTAATAAAAGTTAGAATTGGAAAAATAAGATATTTCGAATGCTGTATGTATCAAAAAGTTTAATTAAAGAAAAGATACATATTCATACACATGGTCGTATGTAGAACCTTGTGTAGCATATATATATATATATATATATATACATATATATAGATAATTAAATTGCCTAACATATCGATAACCATTAAACAAAAATATATAGAAACATACTTTCAAAAGTACAAAACAGTAGTACAATATGATAAAAGCCACGTATTTTCAACCCGTGTAATTTCAACCTTCGTTAACTAAATCAAGTAATCACAAGAACATATTTCGAGATTGAAATCAATAATTTCTCTGAACATTTTGACAAAAGAAATCAACTTAGCTCTATGCTTTAGTGGAATGAAAAAGTCTTGATAAAATAAGTAATTGAAATGCTTAAATATGGGAGAGAAGTGGGAAAATGTTGACTTCAAATATATGCATTATGGTCACTAAATCAATTCTACAACATATGGGACTCTAAATATGTGCATTATGGTCACTAAATCAATTCTACGATATGGTGGCAGGTATACTTTGATTGGTAATCACACATTTTACTAAAACTGAGATTTCAAGATCAAAATTTTCCTCTTTTAGGTAAAAAAAAAAAAAAAAATCATTTTCAGTAATTTTAGAATAAAATATTTTCAAGTGATTAGCCATCAAAAAAATCAATATACAAAAACAGTAACTAAATCAACAAAACTACTAAAAAAATCACAGAAATTAGAATTAGATTAATTAATTTTAAAAGTTTAATTCAAAAGTGTAGGTATTACGGTGAATTTTTGTTTCCATATGTGTCTACTGATTAATCTATTCTTCACTTCAAGATACGATTTGATGCAACCAAAATACTGTCATCTTTTTGTAATCAGTGAGAGTCTTGTACATCCTATATAAGATCAACGCATTAATTATGTTAACTTAAACTTTTATCTTTGAAAGAATCATCTTGATGTACATTATTATTTTCTTCTTTCTTGGTATCATCTATTGTATCGATAATTGATAAAGTCATTTTCATTTTATCTTTTCTTAGGCAGTCAAAGATTCCACAAAATTTTAATATTTTAATTCAGAAGTTTTAGCTACACAAAATACATTCATCGGTTCAACAATGCTATAATTATAGATTATTCAAACCACACATAATTTCTTAATCTAATTTATTATACTACGTAATTTATACGTATCTAACTAATCACTAACATATCAACAATTGGCCCAACTCTTATACGAATGCTCTCGATTCCTATCATAGGAATATTTGCTTAGTTAAGAACTACACAAATCCATCGATATTCAACAACCTTGAACTTTCATGCTTGATTGTTCTTTTAATTAAAAAAATGAAAAATAAAAAATCATATAAATTAATAAATGAGATTGATTACAGCTAATTAAACAAAAACGAATATATACTTTAAAGTTAAAGTATATATAAGTTAAAGAAAAGTTTAAGCATAAAATTATGTTCCGTGATTTGGAGTACAAGATGGGCGTACCAAACTCCGGCCCTTTTTTTATTGTGTTTCCAAATTAAATGATTTATAAAAGATATAACCCTGAGAGTTAGACAACTTGCATGCAATTTTAGAAAATAAAGCAAATATTCAGCTTCCCATGCAATAAGAAATCAATTATTTCTGGTATGCTGCTCTCAGAAATCTCCTAAAATGATCGAATTTGATACTCTTCATATACAAAGGTACTCGAATACAAGAAACGAGTTAAGTTATTATATCAAAGACAACAGAATTATATATAAAAGAAACTTTGTACTTGATATTTGGGAGATAAAATTCAAAATAAAGTTGAACTATATACAAAACAAGAAGCAACCTTTGCTTTTAAAAATAACAAAACCGTAAACCGTACCAACCAGTGCATGAATCGACCTATTCAAAAAGAGAGGACTTTTTGAAGTGACTTTTGACTGCTTTCTCGGGTTCTTCATCTATATGTGTATGTATGCATATAATCTAATTCTGTACTTTGTTTTTGATTTGATCATTCATCAATAAAATAAAACTTCCTTTCATTAGATTAAGGTGTGGAAATTAACAAACTCTCCTTTCTTGTAAATTTAATGGCATGTTAATCAGTAAAAAAAATCATTTACAAAACGTGTTTTATGCTTTTAAAGTCAACATCAAGATAGCATCTAACATTATATTTACATGGTGAACCGTACGCTAAAAAATTAAATTTTATTGGTTCTCTGATGCCTTATTATTTTTGAAGCTTATATGTTATCATATTTGTGGAATTATATGTATAAAGATTGTCAAATCATCAATTAAACATGTTTTTGGCATCTATGTCTAATTATATATGCAATAACATGGTGAACATGGAGGGAGATAGTAGTCATTTTCCCTCTCTTTTTGTCGTAAATTAATATTTTGAGTTTCATATCACTTAACAGTGAAAAATAACAATTTTACCCTTATAAATGGGGACAAAATTCAATCTCTCTTCTTCCCTCTTCTACATTACTTTCTCTTTCATTTTCTCTCCAGTTTTTCAGCCTACTGGTTTGATTCTCTTTATAGAAACTTCTCTTTCGTATCATTCTCTCTTTCTTTTACTTTCACATCCTTCTCATTCTCTCTTATCATTTTTCTGTGTGCAGTCATTTGAGAAAATTATAGGGGATTTTGAAATTTTTGTTTAAAGAAACTAACTTGAGTTTTGAATTTGTAAACTGATGTGGATTTGTGTCAAAGAAATTCAATTGTTGAAATTGAATAAAAACGGAGGATGAGAAAGGCATTAAAGAGAAGATACTCTATTTTGTGTTTAAAAATTTTAATTTTTTCAGATGTTATAAATCATGGCCTAAAAACGATGAATATAGAATAACAATCAAATAAAAGAGAACAAGTAACGAAGAGAGAAAGAGAGAAAATAATTCAATTGATGTGTCTTTCAATGGTTACAATATAGGTCTATTTATAGACAAATTCGAGAATCATTTCCATAATGAAATAACAATAAATAAGGTAAGGAATATTATAAAAAAAGGAAGTGGTGTTAAGACCATATATTTATAACACTCCCCCTTGCGCGTACACCACTTGATAATATTCTTCGAGATTTTTGGATGTACCAAATACTGCCCCATTAAAAACCTTGCCAGTAAAACCCAATGTGATAAAAACTGGTCAAAAGGGAAAAAGAGTGCAGAATACGAAACTCCAAAAATGACAAATTCCCTTGATAAAAATAAAATATATTTCATGATCTGCTGGATCAGAAATTTAATAATCTTATGAATTCAATCGTATTTGGACGTGCTTAAAGAGACTGCCTTGTTAAAAACCTTGTCAGGAAAACCAAGTGAGACAAAATCAGATCGAAGGGAAAAAGAGTGTAGTGCACGTATGTCCATATTGAATTAATATACTCCTCCTGAAAGGTATAAAACTGTTACTCTTGTCGTTCTTCGAAGATATTGAAAAATATGTTTGACTTCACTCCAGTGTCTTCGAGCTGATGGATTAGTATTCCCTTTGATTTGTGCTTGATCTTCAGACTGAAACAATATCTTGTTTTCTCAAAACTTACATTTCAAATTCTTTTTTCAAATATTCAATAGTTCTTAGGAGCTCTTCAAGAGTTCCAATTTAATTCATGTCATCGACATATATTGCTATAGTTGCAAATCCATATTTTTATTTCTTTATGAATACACAAGACATATAGATCATTAATATATCCCTCTTTTGTGAGGTATTCACTGAGACATTCATCCGGATTGCTTTCAGCCATATAAAAACTATTGTAACTTTATTCAATACAAGTTACGAGAATTTGAATTATATGCTTCAGATATTTTAAATCCTTCAGGGATTTTATGTATATGTTGGTATCTAATGTCCCATATAAACATGTCATTACCACATTCAAAAGACACGTTTAAAGTCTTTTGAAAACTACCAAACTAATTAGAAATTGAAACGTAATCGTATCCATCACAGGTTAATACGTTTCATCTTATTACGTTTATAAGTACCCACTTATATCTATGGATTTAACGTCTTCAGGCGTCTAGACTATTAGTCTAAATACATCATATTTGACTAATGAAGTCAATTCTGTTTGAATTACTTTATTCCATGTAGGTCAATCATGCCTTTTTCAACACTCATGGATACTATGTAGTTCATGATCATCATTTACAATCATAACTTCACAGTTCTCTAAAGAAATCTTTATATTTCCAAGATTTTGTACCTCTTGAGGAGATTTTACCACTTCTGGGGCACTAGCCTATGTAAAGGCTATAAATTCTCATCATATGCAATCAACTATGAGACAATCAATATTGGGTTTCTACATAAACCTTTAAGATATAATTATATCTCATTGTCTCAATTTTCATATGAGTAATTATTTTGATCAAAACATATGACGTATTTAAGCGTCTACATGATAAGTTTAATACAACTATATAAGTATAGCTCTGCTTTTGTTTTGATCAATAATTTTCATGTCGACATTTATTCACAATATGTTATTCAATATCCTCATCATTTTTCTGTAATAAGCAGAGCAATAAAATATAAGATCTTAATTTTCTTTAAGTTTTCAGTACACATACCTCTTCAGGGGCTATTGTAAACTTTCATACATTCTTAGTGCAAACTATAATATTTATAGTTTGAGTACATGCACTTTTCCATATATAATTAAGATCCCTTTTAAGTTTCATAGGGGGAGATTCAAAGAGTTCTATCTCTTCAAAACATTTAACTCTTCAGGAGTTGTTTTTTATGATGAAGATTATATATAGCTCGAGCGTAACCTTTAAAAATTATCATGATATTTCATTATTCACTTCAGGAATAATAACGTTACAACCAAATTTACTTTTCATACTTCGAATGATTTATTTGTTGTCATTCATATAAATTGTTCTTCAGGAACAATCACCCGGGTTAATGTATTGGCAATGAGTATAAAATCATTCGTATATGCAATTTTCAAGTAAACAATCCTTTGAACTTCAGGTTCATATGACTTATACAATCATCGTTATAATGAATGATGCATGCCAACTGTAATTTCACGTCGTTAAGTTTTAATTTTATCCTTATTCTCCCTCTAACGACGAGAAAATTTATTCATTGGCATTATGTTGTTATTCTTCATGAATTTATTTGGATCATTATAATGTCCTTCTAGGACTTAATTCTATCATCATAATGTCCTTCTGGGACTTAATTATACTGTTTTACTATCCTTCAGGGATATATTAGACTATCATATTATTTTTCAATGACTCAAATGTCACATAGTGTCCTTAAGGGACCAAACACATAGTGTCATTCAATGGCCAAATTGTAATATGAATTATTGTCCTTCAAGGACATTTACTAGGTAAGAATCTTTAGATTCTATAATGGATATCCATATTACTTCCAATAATTTGATGTCATTTTCTTTGTATTATTGGATTAAAAAAAAACTTTTGATTCATCACAATTTTTTATCATATTATACTTATGATCAGATGATAGTTATCATAAAATATGCTTCTGACATATGACAGTATGAATAATACAAATGCGATATACTTTTATTAATGTATATCTAAATAGATTCTTTCAGGATCTATTAAAGTAACAAAGTTTCACATATATAACATTGTTATTTTTCACTTTGTAATATGCAAATTTGCTTTTCTGGAGCCTTTGTATATCGGTAAATAATTATGCATACTTCAGGTACATAATTATTATAATTTCATATTCCAGTAATAGTAAACATTTTGCTTACTTTACTTTGGTGTGAATTCCACTTCAGGTGGTTAAAATTTGTTATGATCATCGAGACTTTATTGATCATAATCATCGCCATGACTATTAGATGATTTAACATTCACTTCAGGGAATGATATTAATTAATTTAGTCATGCGAGATAAATGATTTTTCACCCATAATCATCAACATTGCTACTTCATGAGCAATTTTGAAGTACAAATTATTTCAATCATCTGACTTTATTTATTTGATGATCAAGTATACATTCCAAGATATATAAATTGTAATCACAGTAAATTAATAAACAATTTCTCAAAAAATACTATTACAACGAATTGTAACAAATATCAAATAAGGTATAAGAAAATATATGTCATGTACCTTATTTCATATCTTGCTTTGAGGAACGAAAATAACACGACCTTTACTAACCAAAACTTTTATGAGAAACAACAATAATTATATAATTTAATAAAGAAGAATAAAAATATTATACCTTTTCTTCTAAAAAAACCCAAAGCTTCAGGTTATAATGTAATTGTATATCATAACTATATGTTCAATATGAGAGTAACTCAAAACTTCAGGTTTTGATAGAATTGAGAATGAAATTCGTTTTCCAAATCACATCAATCATTGTAATTAGTATTAGAACTTCAGGTTCTAAGTAAATTACAATAATACCTTAATCTTATGATATATTTTAAAAGATCTCAAACAAAATTACTATCAGGAAACTCTAATAATCGTTGCTACCTAATTTCCATATCTAATAGCTCATGCCACTATCAGACCCATATCATCACTGGAAAGGTAACAATTTAACCATAGTACGAATAGATTTAACTATGTATCATGAGACATGAGATCGTTATATATATCTGATCAAAAATCCATATTAAATATATAAATATGAAAATACATATCTCGATGCGTTGAAAATCATAAACAGAAAGATATAATACTTTAATGTATTTACGAATTTAAATTTCACGATCTATATACCCTAAAATCATGAACAAAAATTAGTATAAAGATTTTCAAGTCTCTACTCACCTTCAATGAGGAGACATGTTTTCAAATTTATATGCTTGGTTCGAGATGAATTTTTATCTCGTATCAAATTCGAATTTATTTATTTTTTCTTTTTTCATTTGTAATTTGTAATTTTGAAACTTCTGGTTCCAAAATCTAAATAAATTATAATCTAGAATTGAAATAAGGATCTGAAACTTCTGGTTCAGATTTAAAATACAAAAATTCGGATTCAAATCGTTCATCAAGAATTCAATCAATTAAAATAAATTTGATGGAACCATTATGTTATATGCAAAAAGAAAGAACATAACATCACAAGATCGAATCTGTTCGATCTTTATTTAATTTTTTTCGTAACCCGAAAGAGACACGTTTCTTTCTGTATATATGTATATGCATAACATTGACTTTATACACAAAACACAAACTTGAATATTTTGTTGCCTTTTGTGTTTAGATCTATGGTCTAAGACACACTTTTTCTATAAAATAGGCAAGGGACAATTATGTTGCTTCAAGCAACTATAATTTATTTGACATATACAATTATCCGCATTAAGCGTGAAAGCTAACAAAATTTAATTAGAATTTAATTAGAATTTATAGTTTCAGATAAATTAACACTATAGAATTTCTAGTTCTAATAGATGAATATATCAGAATTTATAATTTTAATTAAATTGAAAGTGTAGAACTTCTAGTTCTAAATAAATTTACAATATAGAATTTCGGATTCTAATGAAATTAAAAATTTAGAACTTCTGGTTCTAATTAAATTGAAATTATAGAACTTTTGGTTCTATTTGAAAACTAAAAATTTTAGTTTTAATTTTATCTTGCAAACTTTAGGTTGCAGATTAAAAACTAGGAGGAATACCATATTAAATAAAGTATCGAAACATAAGTTCAATAATATTAAACTTACTTTTAAATGCAGAATATCTAAAAAATAGCGATTCTTATATAACAATGTTTATAAAATCATTTAAACAAATAGCAAGAACATTGATATCTCACAAAGAGCAAATATATATATACACTTTTATATATTTTCTGCATAGTATATAAATAAGGAAAAAAAATATTTTTTCTCTCTATATTCAAAACACAGACAAACTTCATATATATATATATATATATATTTTTGCATCTATCAAACAAATAAAACAAATTTTTCGATTCAATCTTTTCTCTTTATATAATCAATCAAATCATGCAAACAGTATATAGATTTGAAGCTCTTAACATATGCTTTCAAAAAAAAATCCATATTACATATGTTTAAATAAACATACAAACCAGAATAGCAAAAGACAAAAACCAATTAAACTTGAAAAAAATTTATTTTGGATCTAACATAATATTCGTTAGCATAAAATGATCTCTATACGAAACACATATACTAGTACAGAGTAGATCATTTGAATAAAATCTCACATACCAGATTTGTGCTGATAACGTGTTATAAATCATGACCTAAAAACGATGAATATAAAATAACAATAAAATAAAAGAGAACAAGTAACCAAGAGAGAAAGAGAGAAAGAGAGAAAATAATTCAATTGATGTGTCTTTCAATGGTTACAATATAGGCCTATTTATAGGCAAATTGGAGAATCATTTCCATAATGAAATAACAATAAATAAGGTAAGGAATATTATAAAAAAGTAAGTGGTGTTAAGACCATAAATTTATAACATCAGACATATTTTTCTTTTTTGAGATGTATTTGTTTTTGTTTAGTACCTATTTCTTTTGTTTGGGTCTTATTTCTTTAATGAATAATCACCAGAAAAATAGATCTTGAATTCGAGATTATAGGTCTTGAATTTAGGAAAATAGATCCCAAATTCATGTAAATAGGTTCCAAATTTGAGCAAATAGGTATGAATTTGGGAAAATTGGTCCCAAATTGGAGCAATTGATCTCGAATTTGAGCAAATAGATCTTAGATTCAGGGGACATAGATCCTGAATTTGGGAAAACTAATCTCGAATTTAGAAAAATAGATCCTGAACTTTTTTTAAAAAAAGTCCCAAATTATCATTAAAACAAAAAATACTCCCAAATTGTTTCAATTTCAAGATCTATTCTTTAGATTCAATATAAATTACCTATTTGTTAGATTCAAAAAAAAAAAAAAAAGGCTCTTGAATTGTTTCAAATCAAAGCAAGGGTCATTGGTTCGGAAACCTGCCTATTTCAATCACTCTTGCTCATGTCAAAAATAAACATAACAACCTCAAATACATCAATCAAATTAATCAATCTATTTCATAAACCCAACTTGGATGAATTTGTTGCTATAACCATTGATTGCCTTTTTGTTGTCGCCTTCCATTTTAATCGTCGACCATTCGTTTGTGTCTTTTTTATCTTCTATTTCTCTCTCTTTCTCTCTTTCCTTTCTCTCTCAATCTTTGTTGGTTGTAGAGTTATTGTTGCCCTTTTATATGAGAGAACATTTGTCTAAAAACATGAAAAATGTGACATATAAACTCAAACTATTAATTTAGTAATATTTCCCAAACCCACTCAATAAAGAGTGCTAGCAAAAAAAATGGACTCCAATAATATATACGTGGTTGAAGCTTTAATGATGGATGTATCTATGATTTATATTAACATTTACAATCAAAAGCAAACTCCAAATTCAACCAATGATTTGTAAAAGAGAGAAGGATGGAAAGAAGAATTTAGAAGGTCTAAAATGTGAAAAAAGTGGAGAAAATTAGGTTTTGGGTTAGGTTCATGAACACTGTAATCTATTAATTTATCAAGAAGATTAATCTAATCAGTGAAAGCAAAAATATGAAGAGAATATATTGAAAATATCGAAGAAGGGGGTAGGTAGGTTCATGTTCAATGATTTCTTTGAAAAGGACGCATTAGAATGTTCAAAGAAATTATGGAATAGTCACACACCAAAAATTAACCGATAAATTTTTGTTTTCTTTTTTCCTTTAGCCGAATTCCAAAGCAAAAAATCAAAGCATATAACACGTCTTGTTGCCTGTACTACATGGGACCTAACCAAACATGAAAGCTTTTACTATTAATTCAAGTGATGAACCTACAAATTCAAGTTATAACCTATTATTATAGGGTTCAAAGAAATTATGGAACAATCACACACCAAAAATTAACCGATAAATTTTTCTTTTCTACTTTTAGTCGAATTCCAAAGCAAAAAATTAAAGCATACAACACTTGTCTTGTTGCCTAAAATTTTTTGAACATAATGTCATTTCTAGCCATGTCATTGTCTGGTCATTTGATACCATCTCAACTTTACACTTGTCTGTGTCTTAACACTTGCATGCTCTTCGAAGATTCCTATACTAGATGGGACCCAACCAAACATGAAAGCTTCTACTATAAATTCAAGTGAGCCTGCATCGAATGGTATTCAAATCCAAAGAGAAATTAATTAACACCCTTCAAAAATATCTTCAATGCCTCTCAAAATTAGCTTCTTTAATTTAAACCAAGAAGCTATACTATAAAATCTTTCTCTTAAAATGGTCGGCAACAAGCAGCATCAGAAGAAGTTTTCACTATTTAGCATTTTCAAATCACGAAGGCCTAGAAGATGTGACTATAGTTACTACTATGCAGGGGAAGAGTCAGGGAGAAAAATATGGCCAAGCGATGGAGACAAGGGTGAATATTGGGTTGCAGAGCCTGGAATTGACAAAAAAGCTTCAGATTTCATTGCCAAATTCCACGAAACCAGAGTATCTGAATCCGAACGACATTCTGTTTACCAGGGTAATGCCTGACCGTGAATATCATCAACCATCATCTAGTTAACTAGTAATTAATTTCATGTAATTTTTTTGTTTCTGTTAATGATGTTTATCTACAGCTT
This sequence comes from Litchi chinensis, assembly GCA_019925255.1. Taxonomy (NCBI): domain Eukaryota; kingdom Viridiplantae; phylum Streptophyta; class Magnoliopsida; order Sapindales; family Sapindaceae; genus Litchi; species Litchi chinensis. The sequence continues at coordinate 905,402 of CM034466.1, read as the reverse complement.
GTGAAATCTCAATAATGGAAATTTATAAAGTACTAGTAAAAGAAATTTATTATATGTGCGAGTATCTTCATTATTTTCTTCTGCTTTACACAGATTGATTGTACCAAACAGCACATTATATGATGTATATACATATACATACACACACATATATATGATTCTTGGTCAACATTATTGTAATAATAGGAACTCTCTTTCACTAATTTTCCAACACACTTTTCCAATAATTAATTAGTGAAAATTAGTGAAAGAGAGTTCTTATTATTACAATAATACACACCAAGAATCATATATGTATACACACACACACACATGATTATATCAAGTTTACTTGAATCGATTAACTTGATCACCTCTTCATTCTTGGTTGGGTTAACTGGATAATAATGCTGTTAATGAATCAAGTACTGGAAGTAGTGTTTTATTGTAGCTAGGGATATTATCAAAATAACCCCTGGAAACGAAATTAATATTAAACCACCTTTGATTTTGAAAATATTATTTGAAATAGCCTAGCCATTAGAGGATTGATAATTTCCATTAGTAAGTGAACAGTTCCATTTGGGTGTAAGAGTATAAAGATAAATGGATTTAAAAGGTTGAATTGGGGATAGCTAGATGGAGTGAAATAAATTTTTCTAATCATTAACTAAAATAAAAATAATCAACTTATCATTCGCTCTCTTTCTTTTACCCGACCAAACCCACTCTCATTCTTCTCTCTCTCGAAATCTCTCATTCCCACATTTTTCTCTTAACTAACCAAACCCACTGCTTCGACTTCGACCAAACCTATAGTGTCTCCATCTGCACACAAACTTACAAGCTCAACTTCATCTCCTACCACTGGCTTGGAATGATTATGTCCTCACAAGCGTTTTATTAAACACCAATAGTACACAATAAGGCAACTTCTTTTTTTTTTTTTTTTTTGGTTTTGGAGAATATTTTGTGGTCTGATAGGTTGTATTGTTGCGATATGATGGAGTTTGGTTGGCGACTGGCTTGTGGTTAGTGGAGAAGTGGTTGTTTGTGTGTTTTTGGTTTACTGTGTTGGTGTTTGAGCTTTGGTTGGTATGTGTAGAGGAGAAGCCTAAGAGAGAACAAGCAAGAGTGATAGAGAAAGGAAGAGAGATTAGTTGTAAAGAAAGGAAAGGGTTTAGGGTGAAAGCAAAAGCCGTTCGATGCTTGGGGGGAAGTTCAGGTAGTTTGCAAGAGGCAGAGTTCATGACCAAATCGATGTTCAATCTGGTCATCAATGGGCCTTCATCTTAGAGATCGTGGTAGAGAGCCATGTTAGATTTGCACCATAGATCTCGATTTGATAAACCTAGATTGACGAAGGGGAACTAAGCACATAATTTTTCTAACAAATTTTTTAGTTATACTTTTTAAAGATTGTTGTGCACCATTGGACGATTGAGATCAATTTTTATAAAAAAATAATTAAAAAAAACTTTTTATATTGAAACTCCTTTTCTAATTATTTTTAATTAGTAATTAATAATAAATTTAATTCAAGAATTTAATTTAATTTAACAAGTTATAACAATAAAAAGAAAGTAATGGTAATTTCAATTGACAAGTAATAATAATAATTTTGTCAACAACATTTAGGTATTTTCAGGTTTGGTGATAAACATTTATTTATTTATTTATTTTAAATTTTTTTAGTTTTGTGATGTAAGGGTAGTTTGATAATTGACCAATCTTTTTGCTTTTTACTTATTATTATTATTATTATTTATATAACTAGGGCATTTTCACCTTTGTCCTATTTTGTGACAAAACCATTTTACTTTTGGATGGGAATTGCTTTTGCATTAACATTTAGGAGATTTTAGCTAATATTTTCAAAATATTAGATTGATTGGCATTAATTTCTATTTAAGGGGGTGTTTTAATATTATCCCTTGTAGCTCTTGTAGATAGTGAGATTCTTGTCAAAGAAGCATATTATATAGAGCTCCAGTTGTGGAATGTTACAATATTAAAATTTCCAAGAAGAGGGATTGTGGTTTCTTCCACACACAGATTGTTGTACTTTGTGTCATAGTACTTGTTTTGATTCTAATTAACTTTTAGACTTGCTGCTCCAAAGTGAGTTGGTGGAGTAGCCATCAATCCACTTGCCCGATAACATTAGGTAGATTCAAGTGCCTGTCATGTAAAATGCAGTAATTTTTCCACTAAAAATGTGGGTTGACCTCTCATGTCTTTTGAGAATAACTTTTTGGGCTGCACAATAAAATAATATCTTAGTTACATCTTGATAATTGTCTAACTTAGGGTCAGGGAGTTAGAAAAAAAAAAAAAACCTTTTTGACTTTTTGTCTGTTTATTTTTTTAATTGTTCTTTTTTGTTTTTTTTTTTTTTGTTAGGTGTTTATACTTTTTTTAAGCTTTGAGTTAATTTATCAATTTTTTTTTTTTTTAATACTAGTTCTTGATTTTATTGTTAATTAATTTAGACTTGTAAATGTTGGACAATAATGTAACTAGAAGAAAAGTGTTAATTAGCAAATTTCATGACTTGCTTTGAATTGAAGTAGATAACTAACTCAACACATTGATAAAATTTATATGTGGGATCCAAATAATGGTTTTAAGTTACAACAAATTGAAGTAATTATATGATCGATTTGAAAGTCAATTGCAATAAAACGTAGGACTTTAGAAACTTAAAATTTAAACTCAGTTCAAAAGATTAAACTTGAAAATTATGAAAATATGAAGTATAGTATTCGGCTGTAACAAATTGGACCTTAGTCAATCTGAAAAGCCAATTAAAATGAAATGACAGAATTCATGAACTGACAAAAAAGAAAAGCATGAATAAAGCTGGTAAGCCACATCCCGGGGAGATGCTTCCACTCTTGGGGGACAAGGAATGAGACTGATTGATATTATGTTGGAAATTAAACATGATTTATATACACACAAGCATGCATGAATCATGGAGGAGTTTAATTATAGATACATCTAGAAGTTTGTGTTCATGTATTTAGAATATTCATGTATTTGGAGAATTCATGAATTTAGATAATTTATGACAATTAATAAGGTACATGTATGTGAGAGTTCATTGTATTGTAGTTATGAGAGTTTATCCATAACGCTCTCTTGAGTCCTATAAATACCTAGGTGGTATTGTCATTCATGTAAGTGTGAGGAAACTTGAAATTTGAGAGTGGGCAATGGTGAGAAACAAAATTGTATGAAGTTAGAAAAAGTTCATAAAGAAGTTTATTTCTCCTTCCAAAATATTTGTCTAATCCTTATTTAGTTTGAGTAAATTCTCACCACCAAGTTTCCAACATATTAACCAAATGAAAATGGATGGCAATGGTTGTTTCCAAAGCTCCTGAATTTTATTCTCGAGTACCATTCCATGTCAGGCTTTGATTTTGGCATCAGAAGCAAAGGAGGTACATCATAATTACAAATTTTAATTTAGGACTCTTACAGTGTGGAGAAGATCAGGAATCTTACCGTGATGATACATATTCAATCAAATCGATCATCTAGCCGTCTCGTAATGTTGATTAACAAATATAAATAGTATTGGCAATATTAGGATTTTGATTGAGGGGCATCGTTAAGAGCAAGTGTAATGATTATGAAATTGATCAAAAGTTCCAGCATTTACATCTGTAACACAAGCGTTAAAAAAAAAGACTTATAAGTGCGTTATCACGGTGTTAGGTTATGCATGTAGAAAATCTTTTCGGATTACCTAACAAGAGATATTCTCAGTGAAAATACAACTATAAAAGTTATTTAGGTTACCGGATTCGCAAGTAACCTATTCACTAAGTTGTTATTGACGCTCTCTTAAACATCCATTCAAACCAAACCAATACAATACAAATTGAAAGAAGTCACTACTCAACAGTGATATATGCATGCCAGCCTAAAAGCAAACCGACAAATGGAGAGGTGGAGCTTGCCTTTTTGTATAGCAGTATAGAATGGAGACCATCTATGTTATTGAAAGTTATTATTTTTTTCAGACACCCTTTTGGGTTCTTTAGTTAGAAAACATGTGCTGTGTTAAACAACTGATCATTATGAACCCTACAAATTTCCTTTGTACTCCCACTATGTTTTGTTTCTTTCTTTGCTCTTTCTTTTTGTCTTCTTTCTTTTAATATTCAATCTTTCCAACCATCATTCCCTTCAGCTGTATAAGCTCTTTTCCTGAGTTTAGATTTAACTTGTCTAATTAGAAAATTCTTAACAAAATGCAGCTTCAAGAATATTTAATTAGCTTCAGACATTTTTTGTTACTTTCTGGTTATTTTAAGTGCATATATATGATCCATCAGAATTATTAACCATATTTAACAAAAAGCCATTTCCATTTCATTGGCAAATAGTATTATGAATTTGTTATTCAGATTCTCACAGTTAGAGAGCACTAGTGAACTATTCACTTACAAATATCTTCCCTCTTGCAAGCTGTGATGAACTGTGTATAACATAATCCACCATCAATGGTTCTTAATTCAATTAGTTAAATTTTATAAATAATAAACACTCTTTTTGCTAGTTCAAGCCAAAGCTAGTCTATAAAGATGTAATTCTTGTCAAAGGTATCTTCTTTGTATTTGGAAAGCAACATGTTTTCAAGTAATGATATAATAAATGAAAATGTGGTTGCATAGTTATAATTTCCATCAGCTGTAAATTGGACGCCTTAATTAAAGACATGCCAAATTGGTTGTTCACTTAGAACAAGTCTTTTTATTTGTATGATATAAATGAAACTATTGAATTTTTCTAATAATTGAAATATGAAGTCCGTACAAAAATAACACGTAACCAATTCATACCTAAAAAAAATGTGAAAAAAATTATATATATATATATATTAAAACATAGTTTATTAGTGTAATTTTATAAATAATTCAAAATCTGTGGCAAGTAAAAAATTTTTTTTTCTTTCGTTAAATTGTAACCACATTGTTTGCAAAACTTCAACCTATATCTCTGTTTTTTAAAACTATATTTCATAGGAAAAAGAATTGGATGCTTCTAGAATGAAGAAATTGGAATTTATAGAGTGCACAGATAGGAATGGAATTGCAACTTCGTTAATTTATGGTGTCCTTTGATTGCTGAAATATTGACTGACATATAATCATAAATAATGTTGAAAGAACCAAGGTTTGATCTCCATTCCAGAAGATCCAGTACAGTTGAACGGTCAAGAGCAGCAGCCATACCAAAAAAGTTGAAAAAAAATTTACTCATTTATAGTGCCTTCACCTTTTAAAGAGAATCATGTTGAAAGGCCAATTTCATTTCAATTGAATTCATCAAGCCCACCAAAAGAGGCTTCAATCAATTTTCATACTAGACTTGCTGACCAATCCTGTACCATGAAACTTATTTACTTTCAAGCGTTTGAATTGATTCGGTATCATCACCAATCTATGATACCTTTACAAAAATCTCTATCAGCCTCAGCGCAGTTCTATTTCCATTTTCCTGGTTCACTTTTTTGCCTTTCAGGGCAAGTAAGAATAATTTAAAAGAATCTGTTTATCAATGCATTATCTAGTAATATCCACTTGATAGAATTTAGTCATAACTTGGTATATATATGCATAGTAGATATATTTAGAACTATAATCCCATTTGGTTATTTCTTTAGTAATACCAGATAATTAACCACCATTTCAGTAAATAAAGGTTATCACCCAAAGAACTGTGATGATAAGAATGGTAGTGTCTATAATTGCATATTTACATGGTAAGTATCATACATATAAGAACTTAACTAAAATGCTATGCTTCATGGTATTATGTAATGGACCTAAAAAACAGGGTAAGTATTATACAAAATAGAAATTAAATTAAAGGAAAAATCCTAAAAAACCCATGACTTTTGACATATTGGCCATTTTCTATAATAAAGTTTCGTTTTTATCCAAAATCCCCTGTCAACTTTTTTAACAAAAATGTTGAAAAAAAGTTAAAATATTAAATTTCTTTTGGCTTAAATAATATTATTAAAATATAGAAAAAATACTACAAAAACCTCTTGACTTTTGACATATTATTCATTTTCCATCATATAGTTTCGTTTTTATCTAAAATCTCTTATACCGTCAAACTTTTAACAAAAATGTTAGAAAAAGTTAAAATATCATTTTTATCCTTGGTTTCAATAATATTAAATTATAAAAATCAAAAAAATAAAATAAATAATATTAAATTGACCCAATTGAACAAATACAAGAATGAAAAAACAAAATAAAAAATTTTCATTTAAAAACAAAAACGGAAATTAAAAAAAAATGAAAAAAAAGGAGATCCAATCTCCAAAATCAAAGAAATAATTTTGGTGAATTTGTTTTTTCAATCTTCTTGGGTTTGATGACAATTGATGACTAGAGTTTGATAATTTTGATGATTTTGACGTTGAAGATTTTTTTTTAATCTTTTTTTTTTTTTTTTAAGATGATGATGATGATTAAAATTTATTAATATTTTAGACGATATTTGAGGTTGAATGTCGTTCTAAATGAAGTTCCAATTTTATTGATGTTCTAGATAATGTTTTGATTATTGATGATGTTGATAAAAGTTTTATTTTATTATTATTATTATTCTTTTTTTGTTGTTCTCGATTTTGGATCTCTTTTTCTTTCTTCAACTTTTCTTTTAAATTTCATTTTTGTTTTTATATTTTTTTTAGATTTTTTTTTTCATTTTTAATTAGTCAATTGGGTCAATATAATATTATTTATTTTAATTTTAATATTATTAAAACTAAGGGTAAATTTGATATTTTAACTTTTTCTAACATTTTTGTTAAAAAATTGATGGTATGAGGGATTTTGGATAAAAACAAAACTATATGTTGGAAAATGGACAATATATCAAAAGTTAGAGGGTTTTTTAGGATTTTTCCTTATTTTAATTACATATTTATTGCATTTTTTGTTTTGCTCTTGGAGTTAAACAGTCAACAGTTTCAACCTAACAAAATTTGTGATAGTCAAGGGCATTGTCATCATTTCATACGCCTCTAGGGAGTATTTTGGATGTTTAATTTAAAGTCGAGCAATATTTTAAATAAAAACGAAACTATGTGGTGGAAAATAGACAATACATCTAAATTAAATTATTGGCTCTTACAAGGAATGTGAATATTAGATACTATACATCTAGAGTCGTATAGATTTTTGGTCTTTAAATAATCATATATTTTGTAATTCGTCTCTATAGATATGAATTTTTGTTTTATGGTAGGACTTTTGACTTAGGAGACATTTTGAAATGATATAGTTCATCTCTAAATGAAGCAATCTACTATGATATTGATTCCATACCCAAATGTTGGTTATATTTTGAGTCCAATTCGACTTTTGTCATTCATTGATGCTTTTAGCAACAAATTTTAGTTGTCGTCTCCATAGATATAGAGTTTAAATTCACCATTAACTTGGGGGAAAAATAAGAGATGATACTGTGTGTCTATAAATCATGTTTTCTATTACGATATGATATTTTGTGTTTAAATACTAGTTATGTTTTGAATCTAACTTAAATTTAATCTCTAAAGAAAGTTTTTGGTAACGCAACGCAAGTTGATATTTGTCTCCACATATATTACATGAAATATTGATCAGGTAATAATATAGATGGTAACTCCTAATTTAAAATGTTTGGACAAACCAATCAAATTTATCCATTACATTCTCTTTCTTAAAATAAATTCTCTCTCCTATTTAATTCAAATGCAATGGATGAATTTAATCAATTCGTCTTAACTTTTTAAAGTTAGGAGGCACTAAAGATAAAATTATAATATATTCATCTTATAAAATTCAAATTTTAACTTTTGGCCCATTACACGTGTATTTGGATTTCATTTCACTTCTTAAGTAATTTGAGTTCCATCTAATAAATGGGCACTAAATTTGTATTCCAACTAAGTGATATGCTAGACTTTCTTCATTTACAATTTAATGAGAATAAGATGCTATTATTAATTTGTATTTAGGTTTAATTTTGTTTCAAAAAATATCATTTATCCACTTTTAATTCTCGTTTGACAAAAGTTATATAGCATATGTTGACTTTGATTTTTTTTTTTCCTTTTTGAAAAAAAAAAAAGAAACTAAGCAAATAAGAGGTTTACTGACCAATATAAATCACTACTCATGCGGTCTAAATATAAATTATTACTTGCCTATTACATATTGACTTAGTTACTTTATTTTATTACATTGAATTTATATGAATAGTATGAGATTGTGTTACTCGCATATTATATGTTTATAGTGATTTATCCTATTTAGAGATGATAATTCTACCTACAAATCTATGAACCCATGGATTTACACTCATAGTTGGAGAGTATTTGATTTTATTAAATGAGTTTGTAGGCTAGTGTTGATTTATTCAGTGGATTCATAGGTGGATTTAGATGTGAAATTCCACACCTGATATGGGGTTTGGGGATGGGTACAAGTGCAAAAAAATTTGCACCATACTTATAAACTAATGAAATTACACACACACAGAGACACACATCTATACATGATGTTTGTACTTATTTTCATAAACTATACTTAACATAATGTACGGGTGCAAGTTTGGCCAAACCAGGCCAAACTCGTCCTCCTACCATCCCTAATTCTTATCATCTAAATTATTAAGACTGGTAATATATTTTAATTAATAATAAATCATAGAATTGGAAATTAAAAAATGGTATATATATAGTACTTGAAAAATATTATAAATTAAATAATTATTTACAAATAAATTTGATATCTTTGAGAATTATATATTGAACACTCGAATTATGTTTCCTAAGTTTACATTATTAATATAAATAGTTTTTTTTTATCATTTATTTATTTAAATTAAATATAAATTTTTGATATCATAAATAATATAAAATTAATACTAGCATGTATAGCTAAAATATTATATATATTTATATAATATTTTTCATGTGGTGGGAGTATTGCCCACCACTTAGTTTTCCACCCATTTATGACATGATTTTAGAGGCCTTAATTAGAGTTTATTTGTTGTAAAAAAAAAAAAAAAAAACCACTAAAGTGGATTGTTCTGGCTTGATTTTTATTTGGTTTCATTTGTCTTCTTGTCTTCTGACTTTGTTTGTTCATCTTCTTTGCATCTTTCTCTTTTATCACTTGACACTTACAAATCTTCAACTTCAACTCTCAAATAGAAGCAAACTCAAGTGGATTTTAATAACACTAAAGTTGTAGTAAAGGTATTTATTTTAGTTGAGAAAGTTTTAAGGTTTCATTGGACATTTGGTTTTGGGTTGTTAGATGTTTGATTTTTTTTTTTTAATTTATTTCAATATTTCTAGGGTTGTATGTAATTGTTATGGAAATTTTAATAAAAATTGAGTTTGATGTGTGTTAAAACTTTGATTTTATTCAAGATATTGATTTGCATACGATGGGTATATATGGAATCAGTTTGACTTTCTTTCAAGGACTTTTGGTATGATCTTTGTATGTTGAGTATGAGTAATTAAAAGTATGAGTTTGTGTAACGCCCCAAATTATTATTTCAATATGATTAGTGTGCATTATTTTAAATTTAGTATATAAAAAGGTGGATTAAATTAGGAATTTTATGTATTTAGGGTGTGATGTATTTTTAATTTAAGGAATTTAATATTTTTGAAAATATTTTATAAGTTGGAATTGAATTGGACATTCAATGATAGAAATTGAGTGATAGAAGGATGTGATTTGATGAGAAGGTAATGAAGCAAGAATGCATCACATGTGATTGAAGCATGGACCAATAGAAGATTGACAAATCAAAAGTCAAAAAAAAAAAAAAAGATTGATTTAATTGAAATTGGATTAAATAGTTGATTAGTTTAGTTAGTGGGAGAGTTAGTTAGACTTTCAACCAATCATATACAAGCTTTTGTGACCAAGGACAAGTTGGTAATTATGGATTTAGTTGAGGGGCAAAATGGTAAAGAGAGAGTAATAGTATATAAAGTGAAGCTTGCATGACAAAACCAATTTCTCCCCATTTCTTCCATGCTTTGCCGTCCACCTCTCCACCATTTTCTCTCCATTTTTCTTCACTTCTAATCCAACAAATCACTTCTAAACTTTATTCCACACATCCTTTACCCATCCAAAGCTTCAATTTCATCAAAACCCCTCTAGAATTACAAGAGGATTTTCAAAAGAAAGGGCCAAAAGTAAGGTAAGTGATATGGGATTTTGGTTTTGTGAGGGGTTTAAGTTAGAAATAATGTAGAAGCACTCATGAGTATGTAAATAAGGTTACTTTTGCACTTGAATTAGTGAATTTGACTTTGATGATGAAAAATGCATTCTTGAAACCCTAGGTGACCAATTGGAAAAAAAAGTGATCAAAGTAAGGGTAAAAAGAAGTTTTGAACTTCATTTGAGAGTGTAAGAAGGTCATTAGCAAGCTCAAAAAGGTTAGGGTACACTTACATGAAATTTCACTTTTATTAGTAAGGTGTTGATTTTGTTAGTATGTGATATTTTCTCAATTTTTAGTTAAATTGCTTTTACAATTATGCATGGATGATATGATGAATTAGGGTGTAATTTTCAATGACAAAAATTTTGAGAATTTTGTGATGGAAAGATGTTGATTGAATGTGTAAAGTAAAGGGTTTGTGGAATTACTTTGATGAATTGATGTTAAATGGTGTTTAATTGTGACTTTTATGATTGTTAAATGGAAGTAGAAAGGATTTATAAGGAATTTGATCATTTTAGTATAATGACCGAAACCATGCTAGGTGAAGGACATAAGGTTTTTGATAAAAATTTGATGACTTATTTAGTTTAATATGGTGTTTTGGGGTGATTATATTGATACTCTGAATAAATGGGAAAAATTGTGATGGAAATTTTGTTCGATGCTTTCCGAACGAAAACTTTGTTTAGAATGAATTTTGTTAAACTATGAAAATTATTGGTAATCTATGAAATTTATAAAGGCCCTAGTAAACCTGAACATTGGTAGGTGGGGATTGAAAATTGGCATGCCAATAGGGTGATATTAGCAGTACTGCACCGATTTGCCTATATGCATTGATACTGGATTCAAGGACCTTGAGAGGCACCGAGTGTCCGGTTCTAGAATTTGTGTATTATATAATAATACGATCCGGTAGGTAGTCACCGAGTGTCTGATACCGGAGAAACCCGTTTTCCAATCCATGGTATTGTGTCAGTGTTTACAAAGGGCGCTTAACATTATTAAAGAAAATCATATGGATATGATTGAAAACGTAAATTGATGTGTTTTATACGTGCTTTGACTAATAATTTGAGTTCTTTGTAATTTATTTGTAGAAATTTGAAAATGCTAAAACATTGATTTACAACCTGTATTTTGAGAAATGTTGAATTTAAAGTTTGTGTACACCTACTAAGTAGAAATATTTAGTGCGTTGGATTTATCATGCGTAGATTGAGATTTGAATATGATACATAAAGACTAAAGAGAAGATATCAACAATAGTTGGTGTGAGTCACAACCCTCTACCTTTGAGTAGTTACTCTTTTGATATGATTGAGTTGACTTTATTTGGCCTTCTATTGGGCCTTAGTTGAGCTTTTACCAACCCATTTTATGAATCCGAAAAATACATATAACATTAACCCACCAGCTCTCAATTCGTTCTACGAAGTGGGAGCTTGAGCTCGCTGGTAAAAGCTAGCTTCTTTGGTAAGCCAGTCTTGAATTATTGGTTTCCCGCCCTTCCAAATTCTGTCTTTTCAATTCTGACACGTGGCGGCCATACAGAAAGTAACTGAAACGATGCTGACACGTCCCTTACACGTGCATTTAATGCGCACATCTTTCAACTGATGGCTGTATGATTACAAGGCCGTACCTTATGCTGCACCGTTGGATTGATGGCGGTTACATATCAGACAGATTTGACGGCTGGGGTTCGAGCTCGTTCATCTATATAAATTGATGGAAGCCTTTCATTTTCTTCTTTCATCTGTCATTTTCTCTCGAAGCAACCAAGCAACCAAGTTCAGAAAATTTACTGGTTTTTCACGAAATCAACACTTCCAGTCGCTATTCTTACCATTTCATCAAGGATTCACGGTAAGCCTCTGATTTCTTCCTTCAAACTTTCAGTTCTTTGGTTTATTTTGTTGAGTTGAGGTTACGTTTTATTTTCTGCCTGAATGGTTTGAATGCATTGTATTGTTGCCGTTGAATCTTTGCCATTACTGTGTATGAGATGGCCTGCACGTATCATGCTCTTGGTGTTGGATCATTTACTGTTCTGGGTTTCTTGTTGAATACGATTTTTCAAATTCTGTTGATTTGATCTTGTGGCATATTTGTTTACGAGCTGATTACTATTTGTGGCCTATTATGCATGCGAATGGTAGAATTAGGCACCTGTAGACCATTAGCTCGCAGGTCGTTTATTCATAGGTCGAGCCCTCTCATTGTATAAGTGATCTGCTAAATATAACTTAGAAAATTTTTTAGTATTTTAATAATCTGCCTGCCGCGACCTGAACTTGCTTCTTTCACACAGATGTCTTCAAGTGGAACTCGTAAAGTTAGTGGGACCACTCAAAGAGAAGTATTAGCTGAAGCTCGAGCCGCTTCTGAAGCCAAGCGTCGAGCTATAGAAAAGCAGCGAGCTGAAAAGGAAAGGAAAGCTCGCAAAACGTTTGCTCATTACTCATCCTCCATACAAGTCTCCGAACTGGAAAGGATCGCTCTTCAATTCCATATTCCCAAAGGTTGTCGCGCGATGTCACCTACTCCAAAAAATCATGTAGTCTATCCTCCACGGGGGTACATTGCTGTTAGCATTTAGCACTTGGAACACGGGCTAAGATTCCTAGTTCCTTCTTATTTGATCAGATTCTTTAATGCTGTCAAGCTCGCTCCGTTCCAGTTAACACCGAACTCATACACGCAACTGACCTCGTTAGCTTTGGCCTTCCTAAAAAACGGTCTTCATCCTCCAACTCCAAAAATAATCCAAAATTTCTACAGTATCAAGGCTTTGAGCACAAAGCAGGGAGAAAAACTGGACGACATCTATTACCTCACAGCTCGTCCGTCTGACTACAAGGATCTCTTGCCCCAAGGAGAAGCAAAGGGCAAGTCCAATGTTGGAAAATACAAGACGAGCTGGTTCTATGTCTCCTGCCCCTCTCTTGCACGTCTTAAAAACTTCAGTTTCGTCCTGGAGCCAGGTATGCAGAAGAGAAACTTTAGCGAGCTTAAAATAATAATTTTAACTTATGTTTATTTATTTATTTTTTATTTATTTACAGATTTAAAAATGGACAAGTCTCCTCTCAGCAGCGAGGAGAAGAGGGCTCTTGAGGTGCTCGCGAAATCGGATGAAGCGAGCAGAAGCAGCAAATTTGATAATGCTCTTCTTCAAACTCATGGCCTTACTCCTTCTGATGATTCTCCACGTATTGATGTCAAGAATGACATATCAAGCATTGGGCAGCGCGAGCTTCCTTCCGTCTTCAAAGTTCCTGTTCCTACCTCGCAGGTAGAAACTTCTCTAGTTCCAGCACAGACAGGAACGACTCCAGCTTGCACTCCCTGCTCGCTAGCAGAGACAACATCAGCTCCTGCTCCAGCTCGGGCAAAAAAGGCTCTCTAGCCCGCACAACCCCTCTTGTACAAGTAGATTCATCCCCCTCCCCAAATCTCACAACTGTTTCAGAAGCTCCTTTGCCTGCTTCAACAGACTTAGCACATGCTTAAATAGTTCCAACATCTGTTGAAGCAACACCAGCTCCAACTCGCACCCCAACAGTGGGTGCATCTCAAAAAACTGCTTCTTCAACTCCTATTCCTTCCACTGGGCGAGCTCCAGCTAAAAGGAAGAAATTAACTCTACTGGAGTTCCCTTCTAATCAACTTGTTGAAACTCCAGCCCCTTCAGCAGCTCCGGCGAAGCGACCTGCTGAAGCCTCAGCCTCTCCAACTACTTCTTCAAAGCGTTCCAAGCGACCTGCTGAAGCAGAAACTCCCTTGGTCGCTGCCCCAAACGAGGTACCGCCTTCAGAAACGACAGCAGATCTTCAACTGGTTCCAGTTTTCAGCTCGCAGCCTGGAAAAGGGGATGCTCCTTCTAAGGTTGCTCCCCAGGCAACCCAAGCTGGTACCAATAAAAGAATAACTAAGCGTACCTTCCTTACCTGACGTAATACTTATCGGACTGATGAGCCTGATGTCTTGGAGCCTGAGAGGACTCCCTTGCCAACAAGACCAGACGTCGAGGTTGGACTTGGGGGAAGATATTTAACTTCCTTCCTCGACAACTGGACATCAATTATGTATACTCATGGAAGGGTCTTAGAGAATAGGTTCCTTAAGGGCACGGATCTAGACGAGTTTGTAGCTCATCATTCCATGCTGGTAAGTCAATTTTCTTTATCTTCTGGCTTCTTTACTTTATTGCATATTAACTTGTAAAGTTTTCAGGGCGCCCTTACTACAATGAAGCGAATGAGGGAGACAAAGGCCACTGATGAACGAATAATGAAGCTCGAAATGGAGCTGGAGGTTGCTAATGAGGAGATAGCACACTTGGCTGAGAAAACTACAGAGAAGCACGAGGCACAACTAACTACAACAAATAATACTAGATAGATCGCCGAGGAAGCTCTGCGAAGGATGGGAAATGAATGCGATAAGTTTAGAAATGAGCTGCACAAAGTGAGAGAGGAGCTGAGGCAGTTTGAGCAGCGGGCCGAACTGGCTCAAAGATAAGCTGAGAGAGTGGAGGCTACAACACAGTGGGACGAAGAGATCGAAAATCGGGTTGGGATTGCAGAAGGATGAATTGAAGTGCTCGGTCAACAAGTTAATGCTGTAGTGCAACGGGCTGAGGCTACTGAGAAGCGGGCAGAAGAAGTAGAAGTTGCTGCTAAGCGGGTTGAGGAGACTGAGCATCGAGCTGAGGTGCTTAGGCAGCAAGTGGGCGATGTAATTCAGCGAGCAAAGGCTGCAGAGCAGCAGATAGAAGCTATGAAGCAAGAAGCCGAGGTCATCAATCGCCATGCAGACGACGCCTTTGAAGAACTAATGGCTTTCAAAGAAAGATCTGCTTAGGAACTAGAGATGTAGGTTGCTAAAGCAAAGGATGCAGCTGAGGAAAAAACAGGCCTCAACCTTCTCTATACACTGTGGATGTCTCATCCGGAGATGGATTTTTCTATCTTTGGGGATGTGGGACTTGAAGCTGTAGAGAAGTTCAAGGCAAGGGTTGCCTCATCCTCAGTTGATGCAGTCCCTTCGGCAACGGAGGTGCATGGTGCGATCTCTCAAATTGAGCCCCCTGGCGACCTCAAGCTTCCTAGCACGTTTGCTACTCATGAAGACCCTCTCTCTGGCCTAGATCCTCCAGCTCAAAGCTAACAATTTATCTTTTGTACTTGTCTTTTTCAATCAACAATCTGTAAAGAATATTTTAGTCTTAATGAAATTTACTTCTCCATTTCTCTTCTACCGAATGCGTTTAAGTTATTGCATATGTTATAAGATATTTTATGATCTTCCTCTTTTGAGTTATCAAATTTCTTACAAGCTAATCATTAACGAGCTCAAAATCTAATAATAATTAAAGCAATCGCTTAATTCAATCAGTTAATCAAATCTTGTAATTGATTAGAACCTTTTCTGCCATATCGAAATGTTGATGAGCTATGCAAAGGTACATAACCACACCTGCTTAGGCCCCTTTTTCTTTTAGCGAGCTATGCAGGGGCACTTAGCCACAACTGTTTTTTAGGCTCTTTTAGTTTAAGCGAGCTATGCAGGGACACTTAATCACACCTGCTTTTTACGCTCTTTTAGTTTAAGCGAGCTATGCAGGGGATCGTCACCTCGCTTGCTTTTTAGGCTCTTTTATTTTTGGGGAACTATGTAGGGGGTCGTCACCTCGCCTGCTTTTTAGGCTATTTTATTTTTGGCGAGCTATGCAGGGGGTCGTCACCTTGCCTGTTTTTTAGACTATTTTATAGCGAGCTATGCAGGGACACTTAGTCACACCTGCTTTTTAGGCTCTTTTAGTTTAAGCGAGCTATGCAGGGGATCGTCACCTCGTCTGCTTCTTAGGCTCTTTTATTTTTGGCGAGCTATGCAGGGGGTCATCACCTTGCCTGCTTTTTAGGCTCTTTTATAGCGAGCTATGCAGGGACACTTAGTCATACCTGCTTTTTAGGCTCTTTTAGTTTAACGAGCTATGCAGGGGATCGTCACCTTGCTTGCTTTTTAGGCTTTTTTATTTTTGGCGAGCTATGTAAGGGGTCGTCACCTCACTTGCTTTTTAGGCTCTTTTTATTTTTAAGTGAGCAACGAGCTAATCAGCATGGAGCTTGTTAACTTGGTGAAATAGTGCACATCATGAGGGAAAATTAAGCTTTCATTTCTTATCATAATGTTGAATCATGGGTAACAAACAAAGTTACTGATAATATGGTCAAAGATGTTCAACATTCCAAGCTTGAGGGACCTCTGCTCCATTCATGTTGGTTAAATGATAAGCTCCATTTCTCAAGTTTGCCTTGATGATATAGGGTCCTTCTCAATTTGGGCCTAAGGACCCATCACTGGGTGTGCGAGCTCCAGAAAAAAATGATATGTAGCACCAAATCTCCCACATTGAAGCTGCGGACTCTAGCATTCTTGTTATAATACCTCGCAATTCTTTGCTGATAACCAGCTACCCTTAATCTGGTTGTTTCCTTGGCTTCTTCAAGCAGGTCTAAGTTTGTAGCAAGTAGCTGATCATTGTCATTTGGATTAAAGGTCGCTCTTCGTTGCGAGGTGACTTCAAACTCAGCTGAGATCATGGCCTCAGACCCATATACCATTGAAAACGGAGTCTCGCCTATGGAATTGCGAGTTGTGGTCCTGTAGGCCCATAACACTTTCTGGAGCTCGTCCACCCAAGCTCCTTTCTTCGCTTCCAGCTTCATTTTCAAGGTCTGCTTTATAATTTTATTCACAACTTCAACTTGGCCATTTGCTTAGGGATGATCCACTGCTGAGAAGCTCTTGACTATCTTCAGATTGCTGCAGAACTTGAGAAACTGGTCGTTACTAAACTGAGTCTCATTATCTGTCATGATCTGTTGTGGAACCCCAAACCTGCAAATGATATTACTCCACATGAACTTCTCAATCTTTGTTGTGGAGATTTCTGCCAACTCCTTTGCTTCTGCCCATTTAGTGAAGTAATCAATTGTGACCACGACATGTTTGCATCTTCCACGAGCCATTGGCAGGGGCCCGATCAGATCCATTTTCCAAATTGCAAAGGGCCACGGGCTCACCATCTGTTGAAGATAAGCTGGTGGAGCTCGTGGAACTTGGAAAAACTTCTAACACTTATCACACTTTTTTACTAAGTCGATAGCGTCCTGCCTTATGGTGGGCCAATAAAAACCCTGACGAAGTGCCTTTTGAGCTAAAGAGAGCCCTCTAGCGTGATTTCCACAATGGCCTTCGTGAATCTGCCTCATCATCATTTCACACTCTAGGCCATCAATACATTTTAAAAGGGGAGCTGAGAACCCCTTCTTATACAACGCATCATCATAAATGCAATATCTGGCTACTATAGCTTGTAGACGTCGTGCTTCCAGCTTGTTACTTGGTAACTTTCCATCTTGCAAATACTTGAGAATTGGGCTCATCCAAGAATCAGGCTGCACAGTGATCGCCATTGTCATACTCTTCTTCTCTGTAGTTGGGGCTGGTAGGAACTCTACTGGGATTGCCCTCCAAAAGTCTGCATCTCGAGTGGTCGCGAGGCGAGCTAATGCATTTGCATGTGAGTTCTTAGCTCGTGGGATCTGCTTCACCTTATACCTCTGAAATGCACCTAGCAACTCATGAACTTTCTGGAGGAAAAATGTCATTTTTGGTCCCTTAGTCTAATACTCTCCCAGTATGTGACAGACAACGAGCTGCGAATCGCTGAAGATTTTCAAACACTCAGCTCGCATTTCCTTAGCCAAACGCAAACCTACGAGCACTACTTCGTATTCAGCTTCATTGTTTGTTGCCTGGAAACCGAACCTTAAAGCGCAAAGGATCTTATGGCCTTCAGAACTAATAAGAAGAATCCCAGCTCCAGCCCTCTGCTCACTGGATGACCCGTCAACATAAAGCTCCCAAGTTGGACCTTCAGAAGATTCAGCCTCATCATCCATAGGTCTTGTAAACTCTGCAATGAAGTCTGCCAAAGCTTGAGCTTTAATAGCTGTTCTTGGTTTAAATTGGATATCGCATTACGCGAGCTCCACCACCCATTTCAACAAACGACCTAAGGTGTCTGCTTTCTGTAGAACTTGTTTGAGCGAATACTAGGTGAGGAATTTGATCGTATAAGCTTGAAAGTAAAGTTGCAGCTTCCTCGATGCGATGACCAGGCAATAAGCGAGTTTCTCCATCTGTGAGTACCTGGTTTCAGCATCTTGCAACCTTTTACTCACGTAATACACTGGAAGTTGCGTTCTTTCTTCTTCTCTCACCAATGCAGTACTCAAAGCTTGTTGAGACACTCCCAAGTACAGAATTAACCTTTCCCCTTTTTTGGGCTTAGAAAAGAGGGGAGCTCGCCCCATGTATTCCTTCAACTATTGAAAGACAACTTCACACTACTCTGTCCACTCGAAGCTTTTGGCCTTCTTTAAAATATCAAAGAAAATGATGCACTTATCTGTAGCGTTCGAGATGAACCTGCTTAGTGCCGCGACTTGGCCATTAAGGCTCTGCACATCTTTCACCCTTGTTGGTGACCTCATGTCAATCAGTGCTTTGATCTTCTCAGGATTGGCTTCAATACCTCTACTATTGACCATGAATCCCAGAAACTTCCTAGAAGCTACTTCAAATGCACACTTGTGTGGATTCAATTTTATCTGATAGCTCCTCAGAATCTGAAACATCTCCCCTAGGTCGTGCACATGATCACCCACCTGCTTGGATTTTACTAGCATGTCATCAACGTAGACCTCCATGGTCTTTCCAATCTGCTCTTCAAACATCATGTTCACCAAGCGTTGGTAGGTCGCTCTAGCATTCTTCAAACCGAAAGGCATCACCTTGTAGCAATACAAGCCGCGATCAGTCATGAATGAGGTATGCTCTTCGTCCTCGGGGTTCATTGGGATCTGATTATAGCCCGAGTATGCATCCATAAAACTTAGGAGCTCGTGGCCAGCAGTAGCATCCACGAGCTGGTCTATCATTGACAAGGGAAAACTACCCTTGGGGCACGCCTTGTTCAGATCAGTGAAGTCAATGCAAGTCCTCCATTTCCCATTCTTCTTCTTTACCAAAACTGGGTTGGTGACCCAGGTCGGGTAGTAAGCTATTCGAATAAATTTATTTGCCAACAGCTTATCTACCTCTTCCTTTAACGTAAGATAGCGTTCCCCCGTCATTGCCCTTCTCTTCTAATGAACTAGCTTATGATGAGGCTCAATGTTCAACCTGTACGATATCACTTTGGGATCTATCCCCACCATGTCCTCATGATTCTATGCGAATACATCCAAGTTCGCCCTAAGGAAGTCAACGAGCTGGGCTCTCAATTCTAGTGCTAAACCTTTTCCCAGCTTTAGGCACCTTTTCGGATCTCCCTCACTGACTTGTACATCTTTCAATTCTTCGACTGGCCCAGAAGCTCGGTCTGCATCTACCTCGCGAGGGTCTAAGTCGTGACTGACTCTTTTCTCAGTCATGGCTCGTGGCTCGCCCCCCGAAACCACGTTAACTTTCTTTCCTCTCACGCCTATCTTCACGGCATCTTCATAACAGCGTCTTGCTAAATGCTGCTCTCCCCGAACACACCCAATGCTATTAGGGGTTGGGAATTTTACCGTAAGGGTTCTGGTCGAAGTAATTACATCCAACTCGTTCATAGCAGGTCTTCCCAGGACTACGTTGTACGCTGATGGATAGTCAATTATAAGAAAATCTGCCAACACAGTAGTTTGGCGACCTGCTTCCCTAAGAGTAAGCGACAGCTTAATCTGGCCCACTGGCATAACAACATCTCCAGTGAAACCATAAAGAGGCTCTCGGGATGGTCTCAACTGCTGTGCTCATAGCTTCATTTGATCATAGTAGTTTCTGTACATCACATTCACCGAGCTTTCAGTATCAATCATGATGCGCCACACTTCCATGTTACTGATCTTGGCTCGAATAACCAGCACATCATTATGAGGCCAGATCACACCTCTAGCATCTTCATCAGTGAATACAATCTCATCCGAGGTCGTCTTCGCCCTTTTTGCAGGTCCCTCCGACCCGTTGACCTAGAAAGTCTGATTCGCCTCTCGGACATATTTCTCATGTGATCTGTTAGAAGCATCTGCGATATGGGGCCTCCATGAATTGTAAAAATTGTTCTTACCGCAGGCTCATGCTCTAGCTCAGGAGCTCGCTGGGGTTGTTGCTTTGCTAGCTGTTGATGAGGTCATTCTTGATGAGGTCGCGAGTCAGTAGGTCTTGCCACATAGTCTCTCAAGCGACCTCTCATAATCAATTTCTCAATGGCATCCTTTAACGCCCAACAATCTGAAGTATTGTGCCCGACCTCATTATGATAGGCACAAAACTTGCTCCGATCTCTGTGCTGAACAGGAGCCCTTATAGGAATGGGCCTTCCAAAATCTTCCATGTTCCTCTCTGCTGTGAAAATCTTGTCTGGTGAAACCGTTAGGACACTGTACCCTTCCTGACTATCCAGACGTCGAGGTCGCTCGTACCTTGGCTCTCTCCTCGCCTTCTTAGCGATCTGATGGCTTGAGCCACTATTTCTTCCTTCTTCGTTCCTGCCATTGTTTCTCCTCTTTGGCTGGCTGGAACTGCCCACTTCATTCTTCTGATTTTGCTTCTTCGGGCCGAAGGTCTTTTTCCACCTGATCTCCTTCGCAGCTCACTCGTAGAACTCTCCCAGATCCTTTACTGGGGACTTGTAAATGTTTTCGTACAGTTTTTCATCCTTGCGCAGCCCAGCTGAGATCGCTGTCAGTATACTCTCATTTGATGGATTTTCAACATTCGTGACCTTGCGTCTAAACTTGGTGATATATTCTTTCAACGATTCACCCTGACGCTGGAAGATAGTAACTAAGTGGCAGGATAGAACGAGCTGCCTTATCAGTACCCTGTACTGACCAACGAACTTCTGTTGACATTGCTCCCAACTACCTATGCTGTGAGCTGAGAGATTCTTGAACCATGTTCTCGGAATATCCCCCAAAGTGGTCGGGAATACAAGGCATTTCACCATGGGATTACCTGTTTATAGGTCCATCTGAACGTTAAAGACGTCGAGATGGTCATAGGGGTCACTGTCCCCATTATATTGCTGAATATTTGGCATCTTGAACCTCGGAGGGAGAGGCTGTGTCTCAATCTTTCTTGTAAATGGGGTCCTTTCCCAGTAGTGCCCACGCTGCTCTGGGGCTCCAGGTCGCGGTTCTAGCTGCTGGACCCTCTGGAGGAGCTCCTCTACTTGTGGAGAATGGTGCTTTGGGTCATACCTTTCGTGCTCTCCAAGCCAACCCCTAGGCTGATGGGACCCCGCATGTCACTCATTCACCTCATCAATATCCCAAGCTGCAGCTCTGACTCTATTGTGCCCAACCTCTGCTCGTTGGGGTCTATCTTGGCTCGGCCTTATCACCAGGCTAGTTGGGCGCGCGACCTCCATTTCTTCGGGGATAGGGTGCCCTTCAGCTCTAGAACACACATTGGAGGAGCGAGTTGAGCCTGCCGGCTCAGGATTTCCCTTACTAGCCATTCGGGCACCTGCATCACTTCATGCTACTGGGGCACATGCCTTGGTGCCTGAACCTCAACCCTAGGTACGTTCTAAACCTGAGCCTACACCAACATGTTAGCGGCCTTTGTGAGCTGTCTGACCGTGTTTTCCAACTCCTCTTGCCTCCGATACCACACCTGCTGCCCATCGACTACTGGGGCGATTGGAATTGGCTGACAAGGAGGCAAAGGCGGTATGTTTGCCGCAGTACCAACTACCTGACCGTACAACGTTCCTGCTATATGCATAGGTGCACCTTCTGCCTGTTGTGCATCATGTTGATGGTGACTGGACTGACTCTCTGCTTGGTCAGCCTGTGAGCCCACATACTTGGTTTGTCTGGTTCTTGCCATGTTATAGGAAATCGATGAACTGTTATGAGAAAGATTGCAGTTTGGGCCCTCCTTCTAGCGCCAAAATGTCGATGTTGAAATTCAGTCGATAAGTATTCAATGCCCAATACCTACAATCAATGTGAGAAAACACAGAAATCGAGAAGAAGATAATAAAGAACCAAGAACCAAACACGAAGACAAAGGATTTTTAACGTGGTTCAGCAAGTGTGCCTACGTCCACGGCTGTTTCTCTTAAATTCTGCAGAGTGACAGTATAATATTCAATCTGTCCTATTATAATGATTTTAACCCCTATTTATAGGGGAAGTATCATTACAATTTAGGAAGCAACAAAATAGGAAGAGAATCATGAATTAATTACACTTCCTAATCTGTTTGAATAAAATCAGGAAATCATTTCCTAAAATTTGAGATAATGTTGACTGAGTTTGAATTTGAATTAACTTCCATATCTGGAGAGAGAATCACTATTTGATTAGGTAACTGCCGGTTTTGGAAGATATTGCATTAATTGCGCTCTGGGCGAACTGCCGTTTATGGTGACCTCGAACTGGACCTCTTTGTTCAGTGAATAGCGAGCTATGTGTATGGTGAATCTGTGGAACGAGCTTCGACTTGGCTGTGATGCGAGCTCATTACTGCGAGTTGAGAAGATTGCTGGGCGAGCTGTGGAGCTCGCTGGGCTTAGAGTTGAAACATGGGCCTTGTCTGATGGGCCTTGATTGGGTTGACTTTATTGGACCTTCTATTGGGCCTTAGTTGGGCTTTTACCAGCCCATTTTATGAATCCGAAAAATACATATAACAAGAAAAAACTTATTGTTCTTGTTATTGTTATTGTTGTTAATGAAGAAGAATAGCCAAAACTTTTTGTTATTAGGGTTGATGAAGAATAGTAGCCAGGTTTGTTTTTGATTATATATTCATCTTCAAAACCAAGTGATTGATTTTGATTCTTATTTGGGTTATGCGGTCTTGGTTTGTGATTCCTAAAGATGATGGAGATGATGGTTTGGTTGTGATGATGAAAGATGACAAAGATTGAAGTTGATAAAATTTTTGATAAGTTTGTTTTTTTTTACATATATTTTTAATTCCTTTAATCTCCATCATTCATTTTAAAGATAAACGGTGGAGATCCATTGTTTTTATTTATAGAAAATTATAAAAATTATAATTTAATTTATAAAATATAATTTTTTATTTTTTTATTTTTGAATAATTATATAGTTACTATTTTACACTTCTCACTCCTAACGGTATCCAACATCGATTGTTAGCTAGTGGGTATTGTGTTACAAAAAACAAAATGTTAACATGCCTATATTTAACTTAACCCCAAAGAGATTTTGTGCATTTAACTCTAAAAAAAAAAAGAAAAAGATATAGTGAAAAGTATATTTATTTTAAAACTACAGTTAAGTCCTATATCTTATCTATTTTAGATGAGAACACATTTGTGGTGCATTTACTTATATGCAATCAGAATGATTTGTAATAAAAATAATCTAAAATCGAATTGACTTAGAATCATATTGATGTATCGAAATTAAATTGTTTACTTTAATTATAAGAATCGGAATAAAAATGAGTAGTATTTCCATTGAGATTTTTACTTTGATTTGGAATAAGAATTAATTAATATAAATTACAAAAATATCCTTGATTAAAATTATATGTTCCATAAGCATATATATATATTTTTTTTGGAAAAACTACAACTATGTAACCATTGAGATTTTCCCAAATGCAAAAGAAGCATTGTATATCATTTTGCAAAATTGTGTTTAAAATCTAGCATCATCTTTTCACCATGTTTTGCTATGTAACTCATTATAATAGGCTTAAAAAAAAAAAAAAAAAAAAACTTTCTTAACAATATTGTAAGACTATGTTTACTTCATGGATTAGAGAATGAGAATGAAAAATGAAATTGATTGATTGTGTTTACTTACTTAAAACTCATTCTGTAATAAGAATAAAAGTGTGGGTCTCACATCAATTTAGGGTTGTGGAATGGAAATCTCATTCCCCCACCCCACTTGGGAATCCTATTTCCATTTCCAACTATAATGTAAAAAGTTATACCCTTCTCTAATAAAGAAAATATTTGCAAAAGAATGAATTGAAGAATGTTATATATTATTGACAGTTGTTACTACCACTACTATGGTTGCTAGGCTACTACATTTACAAAGGCAAAACAAATTTAGGTAACATTTTATATCAAAAAGAAAAAAAATCATGACTTGATATATAATATAGATACACAATATATTCTTCTAAAAAGAAAAAAAAAACATAATATGCTTATAATAATATTATTAAGAAAGTTCATTTTTTTAGTTTGTTATGGTGAGTTAGATGACAAAAATATGGTACTGCATCTTAAATATTATTTGCATATTGTAATTAACCCATAATTTTAAACAAAGGTATTTTTGTAACTTTTAACTAACTCATTCCACTTCCAAAGCAAAGTAAACAGCTCAATAAGAATACTACTTATTCTGATTTTGATTCCGATTCCGATTCTGATTCCTACAGTTGAAGTAAACTATTTATT
This sequence comes from Litchi chinensis, assembly GCA_019925255.1. Classification (NCBI taxonomy): domain Eukaryota; kingdom Viridiplantae; phylum Streptophyta; class Magnoliopsida; order Sapindales; family Sapindaceae; genus Litchi; species Litchi chinensis. Next base: position 880,612 of record CM034466.1, on the reverse strand, counting down.
TTAATTCCAATACGTTATTCCGATTCCAATTCATTCCAATTTCAAATCATTCCAATTCTCCAAGTGATAGAAACACATCATAAGTATACTATGTATCTATATCGTATATCAAGTCATGATTTATATATATAAATATATATATATTAAATGATTTATTCAGTTTTTTTTTTTTTTTCATAATAAACTTTCTTAGATCTTAGCAAGGAAGAATAAAGAATTGAACAAAATAGTTTTTTTTTCACAATATTTTTGATTTCTAATTTTATTATTATCATTTTTTAATAAGGGGTGTAAATTTAAATTGTAAAAGAGAATGAGAATGAGAATCCTAAACGAGGTTGGTGAATCAATTCTTTATTTGGTTTTTGTTTGGTGAATCAAATTTATTTATCAAATTAGACAACGCATGTCAATAAGTATTGGAAATTTGACATGTAAATATTATATGCAATCTTAGATTTGATAGACTAGTGACCATGTTAAATTAAATTGTTGGGAACAAATTATTGCATTACAAACAAAATCTGTGGAAAATGGAACATTGATATTTGATGAAAAAATTTGTGAACAAATTCTTGGAAACAGAGTAGGTTATTTGAAGGGTTTCAAATTCGGACCATGTCATAAGTCATTTAAACATGGTGCTTCTGTAGAAGTAAATCCTAATCGACCTTCAAGAGTTAGAGTGTAAAACCCGAAACTTTACTTCTGGAAAATAATTTATTTTTTCAGATGAATAGTATTTCCATACAGAAACCGTCCACATGAATAGAAATTTTTGAAAAGCAGAGCTCGTGAAGCAAAAGTCTTGAAATTAGTAATAGAGTTGAGGAAAATCTAAAACGGATTGAAAATAAATTCGTTCGAATAGGTTTTAAGGGATCCGAAAATTTACAAACAAAAATGCTCTTCCAATTGTTTATGGAGTAATTAAGTAAATTTGAGTATTTGGAAGCATAAATTGAATTCTAGTATAATCCTAAGATAAATCGGAAGTGATTTTGAAGTCTACGGAAGTAAAGTAATGGAAAGTGATCGAATCCAGTTATGAAGTCGGATTTCTGTAGAATTTCCAAAGGAATCAATTTAATTATAATAAAGTTTCCGAACGGACTAGAAAATGATTTTTGAATTCAAAAACTAATATGGAGATTTATTACGGATTAGAATAAATTTAGTGTCAAAAGAAGTTTCCAAAAAAGATATGGAAATTATTAGAAAACAAAATACTAGTATAAGGACATTTTAAGAATTGAAAAAGTATGGTTGAATGAGTGCATGAGTTGGCGTGAAAGCATCAGAAAAAGAAAGCACGCATGCTTGACATGTGGAAAGGATAATTCATGCATGAGAGACATGTGGACCAAGTGGAAGAAAAGAAACCATGCATGAGTGACATGTGTAAAGCAACTAGGATAAAGTTAAGACACATGACATGATCAAATAAAGAATATAAAAAGGAGATGCAAGAGAAGAGAGGGTTGTAGTCGCCGCACAACGCAAACTCTCAAAGGAAACATGTTCTCTCAAGAGAAAAAAAGCTCTCAGGTGAAAGGGAAAAGAGAGGAGATTCACGACCGAGGAAGAGGGAATCCAGGAGGAGGTGAATAAGCAAGAAGGCTACTGTTGCATGTAGATGTTAAGGTCACATGCAAGGTTAGGACGAAGATTTGCTCACATCAAGTCAAGTTAAAAAGTTAAAGACTTGATTTTATGAGAGATTTCTTGATAAGTGGTTGAATCTATGGAGTTTTGCGATGTTATATTTGTGATGGGCTGGTTGTGACACTTTTCTTTGAAGTTCAAAGATTTTAGGTCTCTAAATGATGAATGTGGTATTGCATGTAGTTTTGATATAAAAATTTGAAGGAAAATCTAAGATAAATAATTTGTAAATCTCAACCATGATAAGTTTTAGTGTTCGAATTAATTTTGGTTATGTTACCATGTTTTGTAATGTGATTTAGGATAAGTTGGTGCTGATTTGAATACATAATGGTTTGCTATAATATTTGAAGTGATTTGGATGAGAATGATAATATTAAACTTGAAAGAAATGTTGGAACATGGTTGTACATGATTCAACTAAGGTTGATTAGTATGATTCAAAGTTTGTTTATTGGGTTTGGCATGACAAATGATACTATTTGGATGTGCTTGTTAGTGTAAAATTTGGAAAAGAAATATTAGAACGTTGTATGCGTGAGTTCGGGCCAAATTCGGTTAGGATAACATCTCGCCAACGAGCTAGAGATTGCAAGCAGGGTGATGCCACAGACCATTATAGCGCTGGTCCGAGTAGGGCTTAAGGCAGCAACTTGCAAAGAGTGAGTTAGGTAGTGTCCTTAGTTTGGGTTGGGTTGGGTTGGCTAGGATTGACAGGCCCCACTTCTATACTTCTATTTCAATACTATCGGCAGCTCGTCAACAACCCCACGATAGCCTTCCAGAGGATATCTGATCCAACTGAAAGGTTCCCATGAAGCTAAGTTGTATTACTTAGCTATAAACCTTTAGAAAACTAGTTTGAAAACGAAAATTGGCGGAAAATTTTTTGTGTTTTCTTAAATCTTTTACAATCGATTTTATAAAAAAAAAAAAAAAATTGGTACCATAACGGCTGGTATTTCCGATAATGCCACCCTGTAAAGTTTATAGAAAATTTTTTACACTTCTAATATTATTCAAATCTCAACTTTTGGGGCCTCAGGTGACAGGTCCGACTCCTTTACTCAAGGCGACCCGCCTGGCAACCCCACATACCTTCTCAATTGAGATCCGCTCCGGTTGAAAGGTTTCCGTGAAGTTAAGTCTTTTTACATTTATTGAAAACCTTTTTGAAATTCATGTTCTAGTGGAATTAGGTGGGAACTGTTTCATTTTAAAATATAAACTAGCAAAATAAAATTTGTAAAAATTTTAACAGTACAACGGTTATTTTTCTAAGAATTCCACCCTATAAATTTTTTATTTAAAACCTGTAAACTTCTATTTTAAACAATTCCCAACTACCAGTCTCAGGCCCTCTTTTCAAATTTCACAAACAACAAGCAGCGTGTTTAAATTTAAAAGATAACTTCAAATTCATAAAATGAGTCATGCACAAACATATTTTCCAAAAGTGACATATATTTATATACAAAGTATTTCATGAGTTTTCAAAATATAAACATCATACATATACAGACATAAAATTCACAGTTGCACACAACAATATCTAAATATTCTGGAGTTGTAGTCCCTACTGCTGAAATGTCTGCACCTGTACTTATGAGATTTTATTTATAAAACAACAAAACTAAGGGTGAGCTAAATATGCTCAATGAGTGTCAAATATATTTCTATTCAAACTACTTTAAAAATATCCTTCTTAAAAACTTTTGGAAATATTTTTTTATCTAATATCATGTTGCAAATTTTAAAATAAACTTCTTAAAACCATACGTAAATTAAAAGCATGAATAAATATTTATAAGCAATACACTCCGTGCATTGTAAAACTGAAAACTTAGTAATAAATTATAAAGCAATTTTCTGATATCAACATTTATTATAAAATACTTTTTAAACACTGAATTGTGAATATTACAACATATTACATGCTTTCACTTTTCTACTATAAATCTTATCAGTGATAGCAATTAAATTTTTTCAAATGCTTTAAAGTAAAATGATCCAATCACCGTCAATTTATTTCACATGGTATCCTAAAACTAAATATATGGTGAAACGGAATGTGGCCTACCCTCTTTTTTGGGCCTCGACCCTAAAGGAATTCTAGAATGGCACCATAACTTATCCGAACTATTGGAATGGAATATGGCCTACCCCCTTTCTTGGGTCTCAACCCTCAAGGGATTTTAGGGTGGCATCACAACTCATCTGAACTGTTCGTTTTGGGCCCATTTCTTGGGTCTCGGCCCTCAAGGGATTTTAGGCCTTTTGGTTCCACATAATGAAATTCTGTATTGCTACTGGGAGCTAGCAATATGGCAGAACGGAATGTGGCCCACCCCCTTTCTTAAGTCTCAACCCTCAAGGGATTCTAGGATGACACTACAACTCATCCGAACTGTCCGCTTTAGGCCCCTTTCTTAGGTTTCGACCCTTAACGGATTCTAGGCCTTTTGGTTACATGTAGTGAAATTTTGTATCACTATTAAGAGCTAGTGATATGGCAGAACTGAATGTAGCCTACCCCTTTTCTTGGGTCTCGATCTTTAAGGGATTCTAGGATGACACCACAATTTATTCGAACCGTCCGCTTTGGGCCCCTTTCTTGAGTCTCGGTCCTCAAGAGATTCTAAGCCCTCCCACGAGTTTTCTCCCGCTGTTAATGATAGAAACCTCTAAACTGCCATACACGAATTAGGGTACTCTGACTGGAAATATCTGAGATACCTATAAGATGTGTCATAGGCTTACAAAAATATTTCCATATATTTGCTTTTCATCCTAAAACTCACATTTTATGTATAACTTTAGAAATTCCTGTGAATAGGTTCTCATACGAAAATTCATTTATCATATAAAAATTAACTTTCAACCATTAACAGTATGAATTTAAATTTAACATATAAAATCAATGCGAATAGAAATATAAATATTTCAAATAATTTTTGTTAGGACACTCACCTTATTTTCTAACTTGCATCAAATTTAAAATCAACGAGAAAGTTTCGTCATCTTCGCGTAACCTATATATTTCCATATTCTATTTTAAATTATGTCGCAACCAATGTCTTTCACACGCATATCTCATAACTATGCATTATTCCACATAAACATTTAGCTATTCTAGTATTTTGAAATATCATTTTTTAATTTGTTTCAACATCGGTTATTCACGTTTATTATCCATTCGTCATTCTAAATATTTAAACACGTAAAGGTCATCGTACAAAGCCTAAATTCACACTAACGATTCAAACAACATTTTTGAACCCATAACTTCCTATGATTGCCAAACTTAGCTCACATTTATATCATCAATCCTATTAAGTTTTCTCATTAAATTCTCATTCAAAAACATCAAAGAATAATGTAAATTCCATTTAAATTCACCAAGCATCATTTCCAAATAATTACGAAACATTTAATCGTGAAATGATTATTTAACATTCAATGAGTTTTCTTTTAATTTCCATTCCAATTCCATCATCCAAATATTTCATAAAATCACACAAACCAATCAAAAACAAATTTCTATAATTTGAACACACCTTTAACCGAATATACACCATGCAATTATACCAACTTTTAGTTTTTCATTCTAATATCAAAATCCAATATTTCAACATGTTACCTAACATGAAAATCACTCAATAATGAAACTCAAAATGGATCAAATTTGTTCCCTCTTGACTGAATACACATGCAGCACCTAAATCAACATTTCAAGCATTTTACACATCCAAAACTCATGGTAAAACACTCAAACCCAAAACAAACCACCACATTCATCTTTGATCGAGCATATATCAACATGCAATTCAAGTTTTTCACTTAATTCATCATCAAATCCACATGCATTTCAACCTCCACACTAATAAGGTTCAAATCCTAAAACCCAAGTATATTATCACAAAATCCATCCATTTCCTCAACAAAAATCATGGAAACCAAAGCTTACCTCTTGGAATTAACTTAGGATGGATGGAACTTGCCTCTAGGCTTGCGTGCTCCTCTTGCATATGATGAAATCCATCAAAAACGGCCCTTAAACTTTCCAGGCAGCATGTTGTCTTCTGTTTTCTTCACTACAAAACAGCTTCTTCTTTGTTCCAAATGATTCCCATGCTTCTCTATCTTGTATGCAAGCTTGTTTAGCTTGAAAACCTCTCTAAAATCTGCTCAAAATCACCTTGATGCAGCTGTCTTTGGTTTTGGTTTCTTCATGGTAGAACACAACTCCTTTTCAAGACCAAAAGCTTCTCTTCTCTTGCATTTTTGTTTTGTACCCGAACTGCCTTCTTGTTTCTTGCTTGTTTTGACCAAAATGAAAATCTTCTTTTATTTGTTTCTCTCAACCAAAATACCCCTTAGATGACTGAAGCTTCTCTACCTCTCAAGACGAGCTACATTCTTCTTTTTTGTTCTCTCAAATTTTGCTCTCGGTTTTAGCTTCTTTTTGACTGAATTCTTCCCTTGTTTTCATTTTGTTTTCCTTTATTTGATTATACTATATATAAGCATCACAAAAAAAAAACACCATTTGTCACTCATCTATCAAGTTTGCTTAACATTTGTCCTCTAACCTCTTCTATTGTCGTCCATTTGTCACCAATCTATGCTTCCCTTTGCCACATGGCAAGCATGCAATCTTCCTTCCTCTATTTCATGCCACATGTCCCACTTTCATGTATGCTTTCATTCACACTTTCCGAATTTTGAATTTAAAATTATTTCCGGTCCATCAGAAAATTTTATTATAACTTAATTTCACATCAGAAAATTTTATTAGAATTCGATTATCTATCCGGATCCAACTGATTATTTTATTATCTTGCAAATAAAAGTCATCTCTGGACCTCCCAGAAAATTTATTACAATTCAATTTATCATTCGAACCATATCCGATTCACCTAGGAATTTATTAAAACTCAACTTGCTCATCCGGACTTTCTTGAGAATTTTATTAATCATTACCGAACTATCCGGAAATTTTATCGGAACTCAATTTACTCATCCAGATCTATTCAGGAATTCAACTAAAATTCAGTTGTACATTCAAGTACCTAGATTATTTTATTTCTCCTTGAAAATTGTATATGATACTAAAATCGAATAGAGTACTTTCGTTCCATAAACTTCGGATCACTTAAAATCTTTTCAAATGGACTTATCTTTAATCTATCTCAATTTCAATTATCACTAATACTAATTTTGAAACTTTTGATTCGTGTGGCTCGATTTTTGAAAATCACTATTCATACGATACTATTCACACAAAAATACTATTCATCGAAAAATTTTATTTCTCCTATGAATAGGAAATTCTGGATTTTACGAATCCAAAAATCACTATTCATCAAAAATACTATTCATTCGAAAACATTATTCATCTGAAATTACTATTCATAGAAAAAAAAATTTATTTCTCCTAAATAGAGAAAATTCCGGCCTTCACATCAAACCCTTCTCAATTCAAACCACAAGTAACCACAACCACGCAATTTCAAATTCAAAGCAGTTTGAAAGTGAAACACAAGTCATGCATATATATAATTTCAATTAAACATTTCAAAGTATATATATACACATTGAATATACAAACTTACAAACATTTAATTATTTAAAACATTTATAACAACTATGCAAAATCATAGCAACACGATGACTCAGTTTTTACTCTTGGCTTAGAGTCCCTATCCCTGACGCACTGGCACCTATACCTATCCCTAAGGAGGTTTTGTTTATAAAAAAAATAAAATAGGGTGAGCTAACAAGCTCTGTGAGTGTCATAAAAATCTATTTCATTTTCGTTTTATAAAATCTAACCTTTCTAAAAATTTCTTTAAAACATAATTTATCAACTTTTCTTTAAAATCTTTATTAATTCATTATAAAATTCTTTTTAGAAAAATAACTTTAAAATCTCTTTCAATGCTTTTCTATAAATATAGACAATCGTGGTAATAAACTTTTAGGTAAAAAAAATTCTCTGTATAAAATAGTTAATCTCTGTCTCTATACCATATAGTACCTTAGGTACGAGCTATCGCTCAGGCCTTTATGGCCTCCTGTCCAGTAAAATGCTAGCTATAATATACCCTAATTCGTACATGGACGAGAAACTAACTATACTCCGTGACTCAATCCCTTCTGCTATTAGTAATAGACTCTCCCAAACTCTGCCATGCATGGATTCGAGTACCCTAACCGGAATCTGTAACTTTGTAACTCTAGGTGTCCTCAAAGTATCTGATGGGACAACCTTTTTATATAGCGAGCCCGATCCATCTCCACTCTTGGGTCACAACCTCAACCCTTATGGATTCGGATGTGATTGGCCCAACTACCCCCTCTCTTGGGCTTTCGTGGGTCCGCCCTCAAAGATTTGGGTAGCAGGTATGCCCCCTGAAACTATATAATCTCTGGAATACCTATAAGGTGTACTATAGGTTTATAAGATATTTCTATTTCACTTTCTTTTCTTTAGATCTCAATTCACTTTTCTTTAAAACTTTAATAAAATTATTTAGAAGGTTTCAAATAACTTTATTCACTTTAAATTAAATTCAGACAATTCGATATGAAATTTATAATACAAACCATGAAATCAAAAGGATTTAAAAAAAAAAAAATCATTTTATAACTTTTAAATGGACACTCATCTAATTTGTAATTCGGCTCACTTTCGTGTGCAATTTGAATTTCCTCTTTGTTCTCGTCACTTATATATTTTCGAAATCTAATTTTAGAAAATGCCACAATTTAAACTCAACAATTCATATTCATTTTCATTTGGCACATTAATATCTAATCAACCATTAAGTTTCAGAACAATCCAAACATCTAAATTTTTTAGGTAACCTTTCCGTTTATTCACGTTTACTTTCTATTTGATCTTCAAACTATTCCTATCATCCATATAACTCTTAAAACCATCCAAATCATCCAAAAATAAATTTTTATTACAACAAACACACTAACATCAAAACATGGCAACTTGTGAACCATGATTTCACTTCTAATTTTAACACCAATTCTTAACACTTTAACATATACAAAACTTTACTATATGTTTTCCATTTCATTCCAACTCATTACTTTATGCATAGATCTCATAAAATCCATCAAAACATTACATAATTCATCAACATCATCCTCCTAACCTTAATCAAACCTAGCATGCATTCAACTCAAATTCTTCATTCTCATTTTTCACCAATTTTCATCCAAACATCTAATGCAATTTACTTATTCAAATGACATTTTTTCTTGACCAAAATTACACATATTCAAACTTAACCTTTTCATATTATTTCCACATGATTTTAACACCCATAACAACCCCTAACGGCCCTTAAATCATCACACAAAATGTTTGGACAGCTTGCACACCACTTGGAGATTCCTTGGCCAAATGCTTACAGTGACCATCACCATGATTTTCTTTTATATTTTTAACATTACAACTATCATCCTAACACATATTTAAGTATGTAAATCTATCAAAATGAATCAAAACAAATTGGAGCATGATGCTTTTGCTTTGTCCGAACAGCACAAACATATTTTCAAACACTTTAACTTCATTCCATTTTTAATCTTTTGCACATAAAATCAACCCCTATCTCAAGCCAATTCATTCATATTTCATTTACATCATTTCACCCCAACATATAGCCAAATTACATCTCATAATATGCATTAACATCTCATCTAATATTTTCATACAAATCAGTCCAAAATCACAATTACACTTCCAGCAGAATTCTAACATCAAATTCACAATCATATTAAATTCAAATCACAATATTTTTCAATCAAACCACTTACCAATTACTCCTTAATGTCTTGTCTTGCCTTTCCACTTGTTTAGTGCTTCAAACCTTAAATTTACACATCAAAACTCATCAAATTCAAGAGCTGTCCATGAATTATTTTCTTGATAGCTTTTTATCAAAATTTTCAATCTAAAACTCAATCTTACCTCAAGGTTTTTTTTTTTTTTGGCTTGGTGACCTTCCTAAACTTGTTCTTCTCCTTTTAATTACTTGATCAAACTTCAAAAATAGTGGAAAAATTGGTTGGAATAGCTGCTATCGCTGCTCTATTTTCCTCTACGTCTGGCAGAACACTCTCTCTCTTTCATCTAGATATTTCTTCATTCTCCTTATATATATATGCTTCCATTGCTTGTATATTTACCCTTGATCTTTGTTATTTAATTGCATGTCATCCCATCATATTTGTTTGACCATTTTATCCTCCTTAGATTGCATAATTTCCATGTCATGTATACTAACTTTTATGAAATTTCAACATTCTTGCAAATAAATTATTCCATTCAATCCAAACTCTTTTGAATGTCTTTTGATCATGAATTTTATCTCATATCTTTAATAAATCATCATGTCATCTTTTGGATTCAAATCCATTTTCGATCCCTTTGAAAATTTTAGTAAAATCTGGTTATGCAATTGAAAAAGTTTAATAACTTTATTAATCATCAATTAATGGCATTTTTGTACATTCTATTTATATTAATTATACAATTCGTCTCTACAATATGGAATCCAGAAGAGGGACATAAAAAATTCTCCCCCTATAAAAAATTTTGTTCTCAAAATTTACAATACACTATCTATTGGAAAAGATGGGGGTATTTCTAATGTATCTAATCTTCATGCTCCTAAGTAACTTTTTCTACCTCGTGATTCCTTCACAAAACTTTCACTAAAGGGATGACCTTATTACACAGAACTTGTTCTCTGTGATCTAAAATCTGAACGAGTTCCTCTTCGTAGGTCAGGTTCTCCCTTAACTTTATTGGTTGCTCTTTGAGTATGTGGGAGGGATTTGGGATGTACTTGCGGAGCATGGACACATGGAATACATCATGAATCTTATCCAGTTATGGTGGTAGTTTCAACCTGTACACTATAAATTCCACTCTCTCTATGATCTCGCAAGGTCCAATATAGCACAGACTCAACTTATCGTACTTTTCAAATCTAAGCACACCTTTCCAAGAGGATATCTTAAGAACACTCTATCACCAACTTCAAACTCGAAAGCCCTACGACGGTTATCCACATAACTCTTTTGTCTATCACTTGCTACTTTAAGCTTATCCTTGTTGACTTTAATTTTATCTATAGTGATCTAGACAAGCTCGGGACCTATTAGTTTCCTCTCACCTACCTCATCCCAACACACTGGAGCTCTGCACTTTCTTCCATATAAAGCTTTGTATGGGGCCATACCTATGCTGGTCTAGTAACTGTTATAATATGCGAACTCCACTAATGATAGGTGTGTATCCTAACTCCTTTTGAATTCCAGGACACACGTTCCGAGCATATCTTCGAGTGTTTGGATTGTTCTCTTTGATTGTCCATCTCTCTAGGGGTGATAGGTTGTGCTAAAATTAAGTCGAGTACCTAAAGCCTTCTACAAACTGGACTAGAATTTCAATGTAAATCAGGGATCCCGATCTGATACTATCGAAACTGGCGTACCATAGAGTCTAACTATTTCATTAATGTAGAGTTGCACCGACTTGTTTATGGGGTAATCACTCCTGATGGGTAAGAAATGGGCAGACTTCGTCAATCTATCTACTATCACCCATATAGCATCATGCCCCCTCTGACTGCGCAAAAGCCCTATAACAAAGTCCATGGTAATCATCTCCGACTTCCATTCTAGGATAAAGAGTGGCTGTAATAATTCTACTGGTTTTTTATGTTCTGCTTTAACTTGTTGACAGGTAAAACATCAAGATACAAAAGTTGTGTTTTCCTTTTTTATCCTTTTCCACCAATCGTGTTCTTTCAAGCTATGGTACATCTTAGCACTGCCCGAATGTATTCCATATGTTGAAGAATGTGCTTCTTCCATTATTTCCTTATTTAAATCTTTTACATCTGGTACGCATAAACGTTGACCTATCATAATTGTACCATCTTCCCTGACTGTAAAATCAGTTTTCTATCTCTCTTCAATTTATTTTATTAGTTTCATCAACTAGGGATCTTGTTTCTGCTACTCCTTTATCTGATCCACCAAAATGGGGAAAACTTGAAAAGTAGCTAATAGTATCCTTGAGTCTACTGTGTCTAATTTGACTCCCAAAGATCTCATTTCCCATAGGAGCGGAAGATATACGGTCTTCAGATACACTACGGAACTTATAAGTCTCCTGCTTAAAGCGTTTGCTACCGTATTGGCCATTTCGGGGTAGTATTCTATTATGCAATCATAATCTTTGATCAACTCTAACCACCTCCTTTATCTCATATTTAGCTCTTTCCGGGTGAACAGTTACTACAGACTCTTGTGGTCTGTGAAATTCCAATAAGGGATGCCATACAAGTAATGCCTCCAAATTCTCAATGTGAACACCACAGCTACAAACTTTAAATCATGGGTAGGATAGCTCTGTTCATGTTTCTTCAATTGTCTGGAAGCGTAGGCTACAACTCTGTCATTCTGCATTAGAACACATCCTAAACCCTGACTTGAGGCATCATTGTAAACTGTGAATCCATCTTTCCTAATTGGTAGTGTCAATCTTCTCTTTAGTTCATCAAAACTCTGTTGGTAAGCATCTGACCACTTGAATTTTTCCTTTTTTCTGGTTAATCTGGTCAGTGGGGCTGCTATTCTAGAAAAACCCTTCTACAAATTTCCTATAGTAGTCTGCCAATCCAAGGAAGCTTCGAGCTCTATAACATTGGCAGGTGGTCTCCAGTTCATGATGGCTTTTATCTTTTGGGGATCCACGCCCATTCCTTCAACTGATATCACATGACCTAGGAAAGCAACTCGATCTAGCTAGAATTGGTATTTACTGAACTTTGCATACAACTAGTGCTCTCATAGGGTCTATAATACAATCTTGAGATGTTCAGCATGCTCCTCATGATTGCGAAAATATACTAGTATATCATCGATGAAACAATCACAAACTTGTCCAAATACGGTCTGAAGATCCTATTCATCAGATCCATGAAAACTATTGGGATATTAGTCAATTCGAATGGCATAACCAGGAATTCATAATGCCCGCAGCGAGTTCTAAAGGCAGTCTTCAGAACATCTTCTTTGGATCTTTAATTGATGATATCCTGAACTTAGGTCAATCTTTGGATAGACTCTGGATCCCTGTAGTTGGTCAAATAAATCTTCAATCTTTGGGAGCAGATACTGATTACATATGGTCACCTAATTCAACTATCTGTAATCGATGCACAATCTTAAGCTCCTATCTTTCTTTTTAACAAATAAAACTAGAGCCCTCCCATGGTGAATGGCTAGATCAAACAAAACACTTATTCAGCAATTCTTCCATATGCACTTTCAACTCTTTCAACTCTACTGAAGTCATTTTGTATGATGGAATAGATATTGGCTCGATCCTCGAAATCAAATCTATCTCGAATTCTAGCTCCCTATCTAGTGGTAAACTAGGGAGATCCTTCGAGAACATATCTGGGAACTCTCTGACCACCGTAATATCTTCGAGGCAAACTTCATTCTTTTCTTGTTCAATCATATAAGCTAAGTACCTCTGATATCCTTTATGGAGCATCTTACTAGTTGCCATGGCGGTGATCATATTGGTGGCAATTGCTTTTTGTATCCCTCGGAATACCACCTCCGATTTCCTTGATCAAACCAATTTGACCTCTTTCATATAACAGTCCACTGTAGTCCGATGTCTGGATAACCAATCCATCCCTAAGATGACATCGAAATCCTAGATATCCAGTACGATCAGGTTTGTTGGAAACTTTTTGCCTTCTATTACTAACTTGTTATCCATCACTACCCTTTTAGCCAATAATGAGTCTCTAACTAGGATGGATACCATAATACAACTCTTTAAAGGTTACACTTTCATGTTAACCCTTGCTGAAAATGGTATGGACACAAAAGAATTCGTGGCCCCGGAATCTATTAGTGCATATGTATTAGAATCAAAGATAAAGAACATACCGGTCATAACTTCCGGAGCTATGTTCGCCTCTGCTGGGTGACGGCGAATACTCAGGCATGGGTGTGCGGTTTGCCTAATTGGCCCATGAAAGGTGTTCCTCCACCTCCTGAACCTCTACTGGGTGCCTAACTACTTTATCCTCTCATTTACCAGGCTCTACCTTTTTGTCTTTGGTGGGTACTGAACCGTATAGGTGTTGCTATTGATGAGGGTCTGGACTTTGAACTAGTAGTGGTGGCTATCTAGTGGCACTCTCTCACATAGTGGCCCTCCTACCCATAGCGGTAGCAAACATCTCTATCGACACGACACTGGCCTAGATGTCTCCTCTCGCACGTGCTACACTCTAGTAAGGTACTGGTACTCCTAGCAGTGTGGGAGCCTCCAGGTGTTGTAGGGGACTGATTTGACCCTTGACTAAATGATCCTCCATGACTCATCCTCTTGCCACCACTCCATCCAGATTTACTCTTCTTTCGAGGAACATTAATGGTCCCTCTCGGATGCATGTTGGAACTGCTACGCTTGAGCTTTGATCTTTCGGATTGGGCTATTGCTGCTGCGTTCCTCTCTACTTTCATAGCAACCTCGACTAACTCACCGTAATGTGTCTAAGAGGCCAATGATAGGTGGATCCAGAGACTAGGGCTTAGACTGACTATGAATCTCTTACACTTTTGTTTCTCATCATCTGCGATGAATGGGACAATCCGAACCAATTTGGAGAACTTCTTTTTATAATCGACCATGGACATCAATCCTTGCTCTAGTTTGAAAAACTCCTCGATCCGAGCATCTTTATAACTCTTCAGATATAACCTGTTTGTGAACTCTCTCTGAAATACTGCCTAGGACACCTCATCTAGATGTCGTCTCTTTAATGCCTCCCACCAATCTTTCATCTTGTCCTCCAAGAGGAATGAAGAGAACAGGACTCTTTGCTCGTCTAAGCACCTCATTACTCTGTATATCTTGATAACTTTATCCAGTCATGCTAGGGCGCTCTCTGGGTTGCCGCTACCATCAAATGGTTTCGCCCCCAGTTTACAAGCATGTTTAATAGAACATTTTAGCTCATCGGGGCCTCTCACGGCTGTCTCATCGCTACCATCAAAATCTGGGTAACCAGCTCTGTATTAAAACTATCGCCGGCTGGTGTTGCTAATGCCGACGATCCTAGACGGGTCTTATCTACTGGGGCATTCACTGACCCCATTGCCCATTCAGCCTCCCGGGTGTAAGGTACATTAGATGTGAAAGTCTCTAAGGTGGCTTTATATGGACCGCTGCAACCGTGTTTGTACATCGTGTTGTAGTTTCAACAAATAGAATTTTTTAAAACACTTGACAATTCAAAAATAATATGCATGACAATTAGTAAAAATTGTTTGGGTTGCTTGATTCATATGATAAAATATTCCTACATATAATTCTATTTCAAAACCTTGACTTTGATACCAACCTAATGAGCCCCACTGTTATACTTATATTTTATATTATCGACAGCCAGTCGACAATCCCACGGTAGCCGTCCAAAGGATATCTGATCCAAATAAAAGGTTCCCGTAAAGTTAAGCCGTATTACTTAACTCTAAACCTTTAGAAAACTAATATGAAAACGAAAATTGTTGAAAAATTTATCGTGTTTTCTTAAATCTTTTACAATCGATTTTATAAAAAAAAATTTGGTAGCATAACGGCTGTATTTCTGACTATGTCACCTTGCAAAGTTTATAGAAAATTTTATACACTTCTAATATTATTCAAATCTCAACTTTTGAGGCCTTAGACCCTTCTCAATTCAAACCACAAGCAACCACAACCATGCAATTTCAAATTCCAAGCAATTTGAAAGTCAAACATAAGTCATGCATATATACAATTTCAATTAAACATTTCAAAGTATATATATACAATTGAATATACAAACTTACAAACATTTAATTCTTTAAAGCATTTATACCAACTATACAAAATCACAGCAGCATGATCACTCTGTCTTTACTCATGGCTCGGAGCTCTGTCTCTGATGCACTAGCACCTGTACGTGTCCCTGGGGAGGTTTTGTTCATAAAAACATAAAATAGGGTGAGCTAACAAGCTCTGTAAGTGTCATAAAAATCTATTGCATTTTCGTTTTATAAAATCTAACCTCCCTAAAAATTTCTTTAAAACATAATTTATAAACTTTTCTTTAAAATCATTATTTATTCATTATAAAACGCTTTTCGAAAAAATCACTTTAAAATCCCTTTCAATGCTTTTCTATAAATATAGACAATGGTGGTAATAAACTTTTAGGAAAAAAAAATTCTCTGTTTAAAATAGCTAATCTCTGGGTTCGTACCATATAGCACCCTCGATACGAGCCATCGCTCAAGCCTCTACGACCCCCTATTAGGTAAGGTGCTAGCTATAACATACCCTAATTCATGCATAGACGACAAACAAATTATACTTCGTGACTCAATCCCTCCCATTGTTAGCAATAGATTCTCCCTGACTCTGTCCTGCACAGATTCGGGTACTCTAATCGAAAATCTCTGTAACTTTGTAACTTTAGGCATCCCCAGAGTATTTGGTGCGATAACCTTTTTATATAGCGAGCTCAATCCATCCTCACTCTTGGTTCATGGCCTCGACCCTCATGGATTTGGATGCTACTGGTCCGGCTACCCCCTCCCTTGGGATTTTGTAAGCCCGCCCTCAAGGATTCGGTTGGCAAGTATGCCCCCTGAAACTATATAATCTCTAGAATACCTATAAGGTATACTATAGGTTTATAAAATCTTTCTATTTCACTTTTCTTTAAAACTTTAATAAAATTATTTAGAAAGTTTCAAATAACTTTATTCACTTTAAATTGAATTCAAACAATTCGATAGAAAATCTATAATACAGACCATGAAATCAAAGGATAAAAAAAAAAAAAATACATACTATGGCTTTTAAAGGGATACTCACCTAATATGTAATTCGGCTCACTTTCGTGCGCAATTTGAATTTTCTCTCTTTTCTCGTGACTTATATATTTTTGAAACCTAATTTTAGAAAACACCACAATTTAAACTCAACCATTCATATTCATTTTCATTTGGCACATTAATATCTAATCAACCATTAAGTTTCACAATAATTCGAATATCTAAATTTTTTTAGTGTAACCTTCCTGTTTATTCGCATTTACTTTCCATTTGATCTTCAAACTATTTCTATCATCCATATAACTCTTAAAACCATCCAAATCATCCAAAAACAACTTTTTATTACAACAAACACACTAACATCAAAACATGGCAGTTTGTGAACCATGATTTCACTTCTAATTGTAACACCAATTCCTAACACTTTAACATATACAAAAATTTACTATATGTTTTCCATTTCATTCCAACTCATTACTTTATGCATAGACCTCACAAAATCTATCAAAACATTATACAATTCATCAACATCATCCTCCTAACCTTAACCGAGCCTAGCATGTATTCAACTCAAATTTTTCTTTCTCATTTTTCATCAAGACTAATCATACATGCAGCCCCTAATTTTCATCCAAACATCTAATGCAATTTATTTAGTCAAATTACATTATTTCTTGATCAAAATTACACGTATTCAAGCCTAACCTTTTCATTTTATTTCCATGCAATTTTAACACCCATAACAGTCCTTAAATCATCACACAAAATGTTTGGACAGCTTGCACACCACTTTGAGTTACCTTGGCCGAATGCTTGCAATCACTATCACCATGATTTTCTTTCATATTTTTAATATTACAACCATCATCCTAACACACATTTAAGCATGTAAATCTATCAAAATGAATCAAAACAAATTGGAGCATGATACGTTTGCTTTGGCCCAACAGCACATACATATTTTCAAACACTTTAACTTCATTCCATTCTCAATCTTTTGCACATAAAATCAGCTCTATCTCAAGCCAATTCATTCATATTTCATTCACATCATTTCACCCCAACATAGACAAATTACATCTCATAATATGCATCATCATCTCATCAAATATTTCCACACAAATAAGTCCAAAATCACAATTACACTACCAACATAATTCTAACATCAAATTCACCATCATATTCAATTCAAATCACAATATTTTTCAACCAAACCACTTACCAATTACTCCTTAATGCCTTGTCTTGCCTTCTCACTTATTTAGTGCTTCAAACCTTAATTTTACACATCAAAACTCATCAAATTCAAGGGCTATCCATGGACTGTTTTCTTGATCACTTTTCATCAAAATTTTCAATCTAAAACTCAATTTTACCTCAAGTTTTTTTTTTTTTTTGGCTTGATGTTTACTTGGTGACCTTCCTAAACTTGTTTTTTACCTTTTAATTGTTTGATCAACCTTCAAAATTGGTGGAAAAATTGATTGGAACAGCTGCTACCACTGCTCTATTGTCCTCCAGGTCTAAAAGATCACTCCCTCTCTTTCATCTAGATATTTCTTCATTCTCCTCATATATATATATATATATGCTTCCATTGCTTGTATATTTACCCTTGATCTTTTTTTTTTAATTACATGCCATGCCATCATATTTGTTTGACCATTTTGCCCTCCTTAGATTGCATAATTTTCATGTCATGTATACTAACTTTTATGAAATTTCAACATTCTTACAAATAAATTATTCCATTCAATCCAAGCTCTTTTGAATGTCTTTTGATCATAGATTTTACCTCATATCTTTGATAAATCATCATGTCACCTTTCGGATTTGAATCCATTTTTGATTCCTTCGAAAATTTTACTAAAATTCAGTTACACGATTGAAAAAATTTATTAACTATATTAATCATCAATTAAGAGTATTTTTATACATTTTGTTTACATTAGTTATACAATCCATCCCTACAATACGGAATCTAGAAGAGGGACATCATAAGGACAGTGACTCGTAAGGACGAGTTGGGAAGAGCTCGCATTCCAGGCCGAACTGGGCTTGAACAATAGTTCATAGGCTGAGCAGTAACTTGCAGAGAGCGAGCTAGGTAGTGATACAGTCTGTTACAACTTGAAATGAAATGTTTGCATGCTTTAGTGTGGAATTTCTTTTACAAGGCTTTTATGAATTATATTATTTATTTATTTACAAATGCAATAATATGTTTTGCATCCAAGTTATTATACTATCTTGAGCAAGATTATGACATATTATATTTTATCAAAATGCATGTATAGATTTCATAAATTTACGTTACAAATCTAAGTATTTTAAAAGTATAGCTAGTTGAAAGTTAAATGTGATACATGCTAAGTAAATTACGGATGTTTTAGGCTTTTGCCTTAGAAATAAAGTATTTCGGTTTTATATTGTATACTATAGAAAAGAATATACACAAGCAAGATCAATATGCTCTCAAGCTAAGTTAAAAAAAAAAGTAAGAAAAGTATTAAGCACTTATCCCCAGTTATATCCGATCGTAGTACCGTATACGTGTATAATAGTTTGATTGGGTAGAGTCACTAACTTGGGGAGATTTGAGTCAATGTATCACCCTCTGCACACATTCAATAGTATAGATCAACTCGATATCAGAGGGTATCGCGATCCTGAGGTCTAACATTAGCAACTACACAGGTAGCATTCTCTAATTCTAGTTTTGTGACGTGTAGACATACAGTTACTAGAGGACGAGTTTCCCTGGGTTACCTTATAAGGCAAGTTTCAGAAAGAGAAATACGTCATTAGACGTGAGAATTAGAAAGAAAAAGAGAAAGCTTTACAAGTTATAAAAATTATTATCAATTACAAATACAATTATTTTTATTATATTTGCTCGGTTTATATCTTATCAATTTAAGATAAATTAATAGTTTTTCGAATTATTTTGGGAGGTGTATATATATATTTTAAAAGTGAGTTTCAAAACCTAAAGTTACCCACTCACTGAGTTAATACTCACAATCCTTTTGATGTTTTATAAAAACCCTCCTCAGATGCAGGTGCAAGCCAGATATCAGAGGGAGCTCCGTCGAGCATGCAAGAGGGTTGAGGGTGTGACACTACTGCACTAGCTTATCTACTTTTGAGTTATCATGTACTTACATGACTTTTAGACATTATGAATAACTATTTTAGACTCATTGCATGTTTGTAATAAATTGAGAATACTTACTTGATGTTTTTGCACCATGTTAAGAACTATGTGTGCACTTTGTTTTAGTTAGTTTCAATGGATTTTCAAAGTATCTTTGATTTGAATTCATATTTGTGATTGTAGTGGAATTGAATGAGGGCTTGAGGCCTGAAAGATGAGAATTGCTTGACTTTAGAAGTGCACAAGTTTTATATCTCGTGTTTATAGAGTGAAATTTTCAAAAAAGCAACCGGCGTGCTACGGAATTTTGTAAGTTATGTTTTGTAAATACATTTTTAAAAAACAAAACAAATTCCCACCCATTTCTCTTTTTTGAAAAAAAAAATCCAAATGTTTTAAGAAGGTTTTGAGAAAAGAAAAAGGCTTAGCTTCATGGGAACCTTTCAGTTGAAGTAGATCTCGATTGAAAGGCTACTGTAAGGTGTCAGACGAGCTGCCTAGTAGTGTGTGGAAGAGGGGCCTATCATAGAGCTTGAAACTCAACGAAAAACTTTAGAAATTCAACAAGAGAAGATTGATAATCAACCAAAAAAAAAAAGAAAAAAGATGCAAAATCAGCTTCAATTAATTCAGTAATTTCAAAAAATCAAAAGATTATGCAGTTCATGAACAAGTTCTCAAATTGATGGTACTTTTGTAATTTTGTTATGAACTATCATGATTTACTTTATTATGTAACATTCTTGCAACCTCTTAGTTATCTCTTAATTGTCACCTTTTGTGATTTGTCATAGACATCATATGGAATGTAACTATGTTAGATAATATAGTGCAGCATTTTCTTTTCTTTACTTTATAGTGATCTTTCTGTATTTTCCATCTTGATCATTTGTAAATGAGTAATATTATATTTCTTTTAGAAATTGAATTATATATTTAAGATATCTTCTTTTAATATATTTAATTATCTATTGTTATCAAAACTAAAACATTAAACAAATTAACAAATGTTAAAAGAAACATATTAATAAATTTCTAAACTAATCGTTGACCACCAAGAATTTCATCATTAACCACCTAAATTTCATCATTAGATGATATTTCAAAACAATGCTTTGGAAACCAAACATTTCATCTAAAAATGAGTCATGAAAAATAAAGAATTTGCCTATCATTTATATTTCCTACCAAGTGATTGGTCCCAAAATAATATTTATGAAAATTATCTTAACCTATTGGAGACAAAAATGTCAGTAGCCAAATAGATGTATATATAACTTGTGTTTCGAAATATACCATTTGTTGGGTTATATGGGCCTTGGGTTGGGTTTACCCAAGATGATCCAAAAACCCGAACCTGGATCCAACATTGGAATCTAGGATCCAACAGAGGGTTGGATCAAGTTTATTAACTGTTGGTGGTAGTTTTTGTACATTATTTTTCATAACTGCATGTTATAGTTACCATAGATAAAATGCCCAACAAGAAGTTGTGCATGATGATGAAAAAAGACTTGCATAAAAAACATAGCAAAATTGAGAGAGCAGAAGTGAAAACAGAGAGCGAAAAGTTGATAGGAAAACAGAGAAAGAGGGGCAAGGCAAACAATACCGCGAATTGTGATTTCTTTCCATTTTCAGTGATTGAAATCCAATCATAGTTGAACAGCCAGAAATCTAGATTAATTTATGGTAGAAATTGGGTACGTTTTGTGTTTTTATTTTACTGTTTTCAAGTTTCAAATGCAATATATATACTGTTGTTATGGTGAATATACTTTACATTGGTATCAGTGCTTTGTTTGTGTTGTTTGCTAGTGGAATGATGATAAATAATATGAAACTTACATTTTATGTCAAGTTTAAGGTATTTAGAATGTTGTTTTTTGAAGAATAGTAAGATATACCCAAATCAATACTTGGTATATAAATATTAGTAAACTTCTTTATTTTAGCCTAATTATTATACCATTGGATAGGGCTCGAAAAGAGCTTTCCAACAGTATATTATATGAGCGATTTGGATGAGAAATAAGTGAGGAAAACACTTTTAAAGTTTATTCGTGAAAGTTGTAATTCTAGAAAAACTATTTTAAAAATGATGAAGACAATGAACAGTATGTGCCACATGGCAACTAGAGGAGAGGTCGTGTCTTATAGGCAACGTGTCATGTTCTGGTGAACCCACATCAGCACAAATGACCCAATCAGAGCAAGCCACGTATAGGGAGATGTGACGTAATATTATGTCACCACGTGTATGACTATATGGCTGAATTTGGTCGGACACGTGTACCATGTGTGGTGACATCTAGTACAACCACGTGTCATATTGAATGAACGAACCAGATTATGCCACGTATACACGATGTGGCAACATGTGATTGGGCCACATGGCATAGGGTGTGCCAACACCAAAGTTAGCCATGTGTCACATCGTGATCAGGTGCAGCTCACGTCTAAACTGCACGCGCGATCGGTAAACCGCGAGGGCTGATGCGTGAGGCTTATGCGCTGCTGTCGACGGCGGTTTTTGACGACCAAAAAATTTTAAAATTCTTATTTCTTTTATTAGCCTATTCATTTTATAAAATTTAATCTTACATCTAGTTTATTTAACTAAATCGCTTAATATATTTAACATAAAAAATTTTGTAGATGACTTATCATGTTATTCATCATTTTACCGATTCTCATGAGGAAATCGAGAAAGTCATCGAGATAGTTAAGAGTGTTGACATCATCGATATTCCTAATGACCAAGACGATGTTATAGTCATTTTTTATGACGAGGAGGGCGTCAAGCCTCCGGATTATGTGTGTTCTAATTATCCAGCCAATGTTATAGTCATATTTGATGATAAGGAGGGCATCAAGCCTTCGGATTATGTGCCTTCTGATTATCCGAACGATGTTGTAATCATATCTAATTATGAGGAAGGCGTTTATATTATGTGCCTTCTGGATATTCAGTTGATGTTATTGTCATTTTCGGATGACGAGGATGATATCGAGATTGTTGAGATATCAGAGGATGATGAAGACGTTGATGTTATGGATACTTCTGATGATGAGATGGTTGAGGTGATAGACAACTCATTAGACGAGAAGGATTCATAGATGATGATTGATTTTGATCAGTATGTGAGAGAGTATCATAAGGAGATTTATTCACGTACCTCTTATCTGTCTGACCGATGTTATATTTCTTTTATTATTATTGTATTGTATATAATACTTTTATTTATATTGGATGTTTCATATTATGCATATTTTATGGATAGTGTAATTCTTTTTATTTATCATTTATAAAATCTTATTATATTCATATTGCATTATGCATAATGATATCTATATGAGTGTCCTAATTTAACTGAAGAATGACATTGGGAGTACTTTGCACAAATACACTTATAAGTACGGTTTAATGAATAATTGGAAGTGGATGATGATGGGTGGCTTGACTACCTTTTCGATTCCTGTCAAAGGATCCCTTTTTTCATATTTATGAGTGTATGGTTGCTACAATATTATAGTAAAATGATAATAGATGTGTTAGTATAGATATAGAAGGATATAGATAATAAGTTTCTAAATAGAAATGAATATCATTTCAGGAAATGACTTTAACTTCAAAGAATATAATTATTGAACTAAACAAGAGAGAGAAACTGAATGGTGACAATTATGATATTTGGCACCAAAAAATTTAATGTATTCTCAAATAGCAAGATGCTCTTGAGACCTTAACAAACATTATGGTATTGCCCCAGTCAGGTACATCTGCTCAAAGTAGAAGAGACATGGAGATCTATTTGACTTGGAAAAAGAAAAATAGCATTGCTCGAATTAAGATCTTGAACAGCATGAATGATGATCTCATGTGCATATATAAAGATTATGAGACTGCCTAAGATAGGTGGATGGCCCTAAAAGATAAATATGGTGGTATTTCAATAATTAAGCTGAGGAGGCTAACCATTAAGTTTGACTCCTATAGGAAGCGCTAGAATCATACCATGAAGCAGCACCTAAAAAAGATGTCAAATATGATTTGTGAGCTCAAGACTGCTGGCCATAATCTCACTAATGAGCAGTAAGTACAGGCTATGATCCGGTCTTTTCCCCTGCATCTGGGAGAATATAAAGATTAACATGACTCACAATGACAATATCAAGACCTTTGATGACATTGCGCGTCATGTTGAATTGGAAAATAAGCGCTTAAAAATAGCTAAGGCTTCTGGTAAGCTTTACATGGTTGAATCCAACAAGCGCAAAGGCTTAAACTTTAAATGCAAGGGATGGAAGAAAAACTTCAAGAAGGGAATGTAAATTCTAATTTTAAGAAGAATAAGATCAAAAAACGCAATAAGAGCAAGCGCACTGAGGCTAGGAAGGATAAAGCCAAAATGACCTGTTTCAACTACGGCTAATTGGGTCATTTTGTTCGTGAATGTACTAAGCAAAAGAAGGAAAAGGTACAAGTTACTCTGACACTCTTAGTCAGGTTTATGTTTCTAGCTCAGTCTTACTCACTGAATGTCATCCTCTATAGACTGTAGACTTAGGGGCAACCGATCATGTAGTTAGAGATCGAGGAGTGTTTATGGAGTATCGTCGAATTAGTCAAGGATCAAGATGGATATACGTAAGGAATAACTCACATGTTAAGGTGAACGGTATTAGCACTTGCAAGCTTGTTTTGTATAGAGGCCAAGTACTCTATCTTCATGATGTATTATTTGCTCTTGATATTTGACGAAATTTGGTTTCTGTACCAGTACTTCTTAAATTAGGATATGTTTTAAACTTTCATGATGATTGTATAAATATTTATTTGGATTCTATTAAGATTGGTACTGAATATTTATTGGATAGTTTTATTGTATTAAATACCAAGATGAACGGTTATTATGATGATAATGGTTGTTTTTCATTAATTGTTTCTTCTGACATTGCAAATGTCAATGTTAATACTTGGCATGCTAGACTAGGGCATATCGGCCAAAATTGAATGAATAAATTGGTCAAAGAGAGATCTTTAGGTTCTCTCAATAAGATAGATTTGCCTATATATGAAAATTATCTAGCAGGAAAAGCAACTATAAAACCAACTATAAAACCATTTGGAAAGGAATTAGGGTTAAGAATCCATTACAATTAGCTTATAGCTATGGACCTATGAATGTTAAAGCTAGAAGTGGTGCTTCATATTTCATAACTTTCATAAATAATTACATTCATTATGGTCATGTTTATCTAATCTCTCACAAATCTGAAACATTAGATTGTTTTAGATTATATCTAAACATGGTGGAGAATTAATTAGATAGAACTGTTAAAGTCCTGTGAACTGATCGAGGATAAGAATACCTCTCTGAATAATTTGAGACGTTGTGTTAAAAGAAAGATATTGACAGACAATTGACCATTCTTAAGACTCCGCAACAAAATGGTGTAGCGGAATGAGGAATAAAATTTTATTAGAGACAGTAAGATCTATGAGAGCATAAACGAACCTCCCAATATCTTATTGGGGAGTTACATCATTGACAACTACTTATATACTGAATAGGGTCCCTACTAAGTCAGTACCTTCCACACCTTATGAATTATGGACAGGTAGGATACCTAATCTCACTCATATACTGACAGGCCATTCTTCCTTATACATTAGGCAACCTGTCCGGCAATCCCACGGTGGCCTTCCAAACGAGATCTATACCGGCTTGAAGGTTCCTATGAAGCTAAGCCTCTTACTTTTCTTGAAAACCTTTTTAAAACTCTGAAAATTTATTTTTAGATGAGAACGGGTGGCAACTTTTGAATTCTAAATAATCATTTGAAAGATGGGGTTTACAAAAAGTCCAGCAGCGTAACGGTTACCTTTCTGAAAAATCTACCTATAAAACATGAAGGAAAAACTTGTACACTTCAAATAGTTCTCAAATTCAACTTCTGGGCCTCAGGCCCTCATCCAAATACACAATCAATCACAACACGAATTCAATCCAAAATAACTTAAATCTATTCAAACTAATTAAGACTTAAGTGCACATATGGTTTGCCAAAATGTAATACAAAACGCACCAAATATGAGTTCTTAAATCAAATTTATGAAACATGCATTAAGTTCAAAAGGGATGCAAATACATGATAGTGTGGGAGTAAACAAACTAGTGTAGTAGTGTTATGTATCAGCCCTCATGTACACCAGACGGATTGCCCTCTAATCTTTAGCTAACACTTGCACCTGGGGAGGGTTTTTATAAGACAAGGAAACAAGTGGTAAGTAATAACTCAGTGAGTGGGTAACTTATCAACTTTAAAACTTATTTTCAAAATATAAATACACCTTCCAAAATATTTCTAAGAAAACTAATACTTTAACTTGAATTTATAAAATATAAATCGAGCATAATATATAAAAGTAATTTTATTTGAAAATGATAATGATGCTCATAAATCTTTCTCATACTATAGCTTTCTCGATTTCTAAAATCTCACGTCTAATGATGTGCTTCTTTTTATTGAAAACTTGTCTTAACTGACAACCCAGGAAAACTTATCCTTTGTAACGATACCTATACATAACTATAACAGTACTTGCACACGTCACTAGGATTGGGGAAAATCTCTCTGTATAGTCATCGATAAGGGATCTCAGGGATCGCAATACCCACCCTAACATTAGGCAGATCTATACTACCATATACATGCAAAGGGCTACTAACTAACTCTAACCCAAACCCCCATGGTTAGTGACTCTCCCAACCACTCTTGCCATACGCGCATACGATACTTCGGGATGTAGTTTTTGGGGTTTAGGGTAAACCATAGGCATTATAAATCTTTTCAAACTACTTAAAACTTTCTTTTGTCTTCATCTTGAAAATACATTGATTTTGCTTAAAAATATTCTCTGGCACATCTCTTTAATAAATTGCTTAAAATATATAAATATTGATAATATACAATTCAGAAACTTACATACGATATACATACACAATTGGAGACATGCAAAAATAAATCATTTCAATATAATAAGTTGAAAGCAAACAAGTGCGATATTTAAATTTAACTTATGAACTTATAAATGCTTTGAAAATAAACCACACTCACAACTTGCTGTCCAATATGTATAACCACTTTTCTGTGTCCTATGCTAGCTTGCTGCTTCACCTACACTTTAATACTAGAGTGATTTCTTAGTCCTAACAATTCATTCGAAAAACTCAATTCTAGCATACAAAACATTGCACTCCAATTTATAAAGGACCGAGCTCGAGTTGCAAGATACAGCCCAGCTCGTTCTCTGAGAGCTCTTGTCCAGCTTGCTTGGCATGATCAGCGAGCTCCCTTCCAACTGGCTCTTAGTGAGCTATCTCTCCAGCCCAACTCGCCTTTCGCAAGCTGTTGAACCAAGCTCATTTCAGACATATTTGCTACGAACTGAACATAGCCCAATTCGTCCTTGCAAGCTGCTGCCCTAGCTAGCTTAACTTAAAATATGAGCACTATCCAGCTCACCAAACTTGTCGTTTTTGCGAGTTATTGCCACTTGCCCAACTCAGACAGACGCTGAAATAGATTGCAGCATCACTCAGCTCGTAGCCCTCAGCTCGTTGGCGGGTTGCTGACCTAACCTACATTTGGCCCGAACTCAAACAAGCTACATCTAACAATTCTGTCCATGTTTTACATCAACAACTCTTCCAAAATAACGACTTAACAACTAATACCCTCATAACCAATACATGGCAGCTCGTATCATCAAACTTATTTTTGACTTAACATCACACTTTCCATTTCACATAATGAATATGAAATCTAGCACTGACCTAGACAAGTCAACTCCAAATGAGCGAATCCTCTACCTTAGCTCGCATGAAATCTTCAAATGGCTTAGAAATCCCTCAACAGTGCTCCAAACTGACAAGTAAAGCTACTACTTTTCTTGTGCACTGTTGATCGCAAGCTCCTCTTCAATCCAAATAGCTTGTAGGTGTTAGAAATACCCAAAATCAACTTAAGATCCATAATGACAACAAGCTTACCTTACTTTTTCCTCTCGGCAAAGACGTTCTCTTAACCAAGCTCCACTTATCATGCAGCATCCCTTCTTGATTCACTCTTACACTCTCTCAACGGACTCTCAACAGATCAGAATAAATCAGATCTGTCGAGTACTCGATCACACACACACTCTCTCTCAAGAATGGTCGAAAGCCTCACCTTTCTCTCTCTAATTTCTCTTGTCACTTCTTCTTTTCATTTCCAAGACCACTCCTCTTTATATAGGCCTTTCTAAGTTAGTGGATTCCAAGTGTCAATCTCTCATTGGCCCATTTTGTTTCAAATGGATTGTGCTTCTTTATGAGATCTCATTCCATGCAATACTCACATACAATCTGGGTGTGCTTGAGTATGAAAAATATCTAATTGGCCCTCTATTAAAATTTATTAACATTCTAGCCCTAATAAATTCTAAAAATATTCTATGACACTTAAATCTTCAAATTGACCGTAAAATACTCTAATTGGATATTTTATCTCTCTAATTCATATTAAAAGAAGTTCTTATAGATATAAAATCATCAATATCCATTATTCTCCAAAAAGGGTATTTTTGTCCAATAAGTTTCGGATTACTCAAAATCTCTTCAAATGAACTCATATTCACTTCGTTTCAATTTCAATTAATTTTAATATTACTTTTGGAGCTTTTACTTCACGAAGTCCATTTTCCAAAAATTATCATTCACTCGGACACATTTCGTCCTGAAAAACTATTCATCAGGAAAATAATTATTTTCCAATAGCTAAAGTTTTGGGTTTTACAATTCACCCCTCATAAAATTTTATCCTCAAAATTTATTTCTCACCTAGACCATTCAAAATCGTAGCCTATGACACTAATGCTATGACTCTTATATAATCTCAAGTGATTATTAAAATTCAAATATGCTTACTTGACTCAAAAAGTTGCAAATACTGACTATGCATTTGCTTCTCGTGCTTCCATGTGGTCTCCTTCACTGCATGATTCCTTCACAACACTTTCACCAATGAAATAATCTTGTTACGTAAAACCTGTTCATTCCTATCTAGAATCTGAATTGGGGTTTCTTCATACATTAGGTTTTCCTTGAGCTCTATTGGTTGTTCAGTTAAGACATGTGAAGGGTCTGCTACATACTTGCAGAGCATTGAGATATGGAATATATTGTGAATTTTGGAGAGTTCTGCTAGTAACTTAAGTCGATATGCCTCTTCGCTTACTTTGTCAATCACCTCATAGGGACCAATGTAACGGGGACTCAACTTACCACATCTTCAGAAACGGATTATCCCTTTCCATGGTAATACTCTTAAAAACACCTTGTCCTTGACTTGGAACTCCAAATCTCTTATTCACTTATCTGTGTAGGCGATCTTGGGCAACTTTTAATTTGTCCCGAATAATTTTGATCTTATCGATAGTCATCTACACCAACTCGAGACCTACTAATCTCCTCTCACCAACTTTATCCCAACACATTGGAGTCTTGCACTTTCTTCCATAAAGTGTTTCATATGGTATCATGTCGATACTCGCCTGATAACTGTTATTATAAGCAAATTCGATCAGTGGTAGGTGAGTATCCCAACTACCTCCGAACTCCATTATGTAGGATCTAAGCATATCCTTCAAGGTCTGAATAGTATGCTAAGGCTATCCATCTAGCTAAGGATGAAAGGTTGTGTTTAAATGAAGTCGAGTGCCAAAGACTCACTGTAAACTTGGCCAAAATCTCGGATCTCTAACAGATACTATAGACATTAGAGTCCTATGAAGCTAAACAATCTCATCCACATATAACTTGGCTAGTATGTTAAGGGAATACGTACTGAGGATGGGTAGGAAATGAGCTAACTTCGTAAGTCAATCCACAATCACTCATATGCTATCATAACCACTCCAACTTCGAGGGAATCTTACCATAAAATCCATAGTAATACGTTCCCATTTCAATTGTGAGATAAAGAGTGGCTATAAAAGCCCTGTTGGTCTCTAGTGCTCGGCTTTCACCTGCTGACATATCAAGCACTTCGACACGTATTCAACTATCTCTCTCTTCATACTTTTCCACCAATAATGTTCTTTTAAGGTATGATACATCTTTGTGCTTCCTGGGTGCACAACATATGTCAATGAGTGAGGTTCATCCAAAATCTCCTTTCTAAGTTCTGCTACATCTGGTACACAAAGTCTCTAACCCATAATCGGTGTACCGTCGTCTCTCAATGAAAAATCTTCTCGCTCGTTTGTCTCCACTTCCTGACGTAACTTGATTAATTAAGGATCTTGAATCTGTAATCCTTGGACCTTATCCACGAGTACCAATTGAACCTGAAATGTAGATAGCAATGCACCTAAATCTATCAATTCCAATCTAACTCCCAAAGATCTCATCTCCTCAAGCAACGGAAAATACCCTACTCTTAAGTGCACTATTGAGCTGGTGGATCGCCTGCTCAATGCATCAGCTACCACATTTTCCTTTCTAGGATGGTACTCGATGGTATAATCGTAGTCCTTAATCAACTCCAACCACCGCCTCTGCCTCAGGTTCAGTTCTTTCTAATTAAACAGATACTAGAGACTCTTATGATTAATGAATATCTGACATGAAATCTCATACAAATAATATCTCCAAATTCTCAATGCAAACACCACTGTAGCTAATTTTAGGTCATGGGTTAGGTGGTTCTACTTATGCTTCTTTAATTGCTTGGAAGCATAGGATATCATCTTTCCGTTTTGCATCAGAACGTAACCCAAACCCTGTCTTGAGGCATCAATGTAAACCACAAAACCCTCGTTTCCTGAAGAAAGTGTAAGAACATGAGCTGTAGTCAACCTTGTCTTCAATTCATCAAAACTTCTTTGATAGTTCTCTGTCCACTCAAACTTGGCTTCCTTTCTTATGAGTTTCGTCAATGGGATGGCAATCTTGAAAAATCCTTCGATAAACTTTCTATAATACCTTGCCAACCCTTAGGAAACTGCTCACCTCTATCACAGTAATTGGGCGCTTCCAATTCACAATTGCTTCTATTTTTTGAGAGTCAACACTAATATCCTCAGTGGATACCATATGCCCCAAAAACGTAACTTCATCCAACCAAAACTGATATTTACTGAACTTGGCATACAACTGTCGTTCCCTCAACGTCTACAAAACTATTCTCAGATGCTCAACATGCTCTTCCTTATTACTCAAGTATATCAAAATATCATCTATGAACACTATTACAAACTTGTCTAGAAATTCATGGAATACTCTATTCATTAGACTCATGAATGCTTCTGTGGCATTGATTAACCTAAAAGGCATAACCAATAACTCATAGTATCCATAATGCATCCGAAAGGCTATCTTAGGAACATCATCACCTTTAATCTTCAACTAGTGATATCTTAACCTCAGGTTTATCTTGGAAAACACCCTTGCTCCTTGAAGCTGGTCAAACAAGTCATTGATTCTCAGTTGAGGGTATTGGTTTTGAACAGTCACTTTATTCAATTCCTGATAATCAATACACAACCTCATGCTCCCATCCTTCTTCTTTAAAAATAGCACTGGTGCTCCCTAGAGGGATACGCTCGATTTGACGAAACCCTTATTTACCAACTCTTCTAATTGAACTTTCAATTCTTACAGCTTAGAGGGTGCCATCCTGTAAAGCGCTCTAAAAATCGGCACTGTCCCTAGAATAAGATTGATCTCAAATTCAATTTCCCTGTCTGGGGGTAAACTAGGAAGATTGTAAACCCCTAGTCTCAAAATTTAACGTTATAACGCTAGAAGCTAAGTCATCCAGTTTAAATAATAAAACTAGTAAATAAATCTAGTTAGTATTAATCTAAATCGATTCGTCGAAGGGCGAACGCTCATTCTAGAAGAACATCACAATAAATTTAGTAAAGAAAAAGATCAAGGAAGAGTTAAACAATCCATCCGTAAAAAAGAAAACAAAAGTTGTGAGTGCAGGATTAAGAAAACTATTATACCAGTTGTTCGTAAGTAATGAACAACTATTAAGTGATTAAATAAGAAATTGATGATAATCAAAATAAATCAAAGGACAAGCTTGGCTTTCATAAAATATTAATGAGATACGTATACATATATATAATATATAAAACAAATAATGAAAGCAAAATTGGAAACAAATATGGATGGGCAACCATGAAAAGCAAGGAAAAGAGAGGAGATTTGAATGAAATTAAAAAGAGATGGGGTAAGGATGCAATTAAGAGAAGTATCATTAGTATATATATGACACTTAGTGGAAATTTTCAGCAAACAAAGAAGCCATTCAGTCGAGTGAAACAAGAAGATTCACAAGAGCCAAAGACCGAAACAGCAGCTGGCCGTGAGAGAAGAAACAGATAGTCCAGCCGTGAGCCAAAGAGGAGACCGAGAAGAGAAGAAGAAAGCACAAAGAAAGAAGATGTAATCAGCAGTAAAGAAGGATGAGTAGTTGCTGGTCATGCAGGAAGCAAACAAAGGTAGCCTTGTAATGCCAAAACAGAAGCAGACGCGAGCAAAATCAAACTTGGTGTGAAGACAGTAGCGGTCTAGACGACAGCAAGGAAAAGTGGGAGAAGAAGAGCCATCCAGCCCTTCTGAACCTCTGACCTCACTCTCTAAACCCTTCTCTAGTTCCTCTCAACTCCCTAAACCAAGAGCCAAGTAAGAAAATTATCTCATTCCTTCTTTTGGTTGTTGAAAACTGCAGTAGTGAACTGTTGAAATTTGTGTAGAAATTTTGTTGAGTTATGTTGGATAATTGCTCTTAAACTTTTAATAAAACCCTAATTGATTGAAATAGAGCATTAAATGTTGAGTTTTTGAGTGTAAATGATGCCTTAGAATTGTAAATATGGGCTGTTATACACTTAATCAAAGTTGAAACAGAAAATTGTTTTACATGCACTCCAAGTTGATGATAGAAAGTTTGAGTGAATTTTGAGTGTTTAATTAATGAAGTTGAGTATGTGTGTGTATCTTGACTATAATGGACAGTAGATAAGCTTTGAGATTAAGTGATTTTGAACCCAAAATTTGGTATGAAAAGGATTAGAAAAGCATAGAGAAATATGTAGAGATCAAAGAGCTAGTTTTGACAATTTTTGTGAAACCCGAGTTGAAACTTTGAGTTAGAGAAAACTTGACCAATTATGACCTATATTGGGGTGTTCTACACCTCAAATGATGCTTAGGAGTCATAGAAAACCATAGATTTTGGAACGGATCGAATCCGATAAAAATTGGGTAAGTTATGCATAAAATAGTGTCGTTAGAGCTCTGAGAAGTAAAATAACTATGTGAATACAATTTTTATTGCATGAATTGAGTTTAGTTGATCATAATTAGTGAAATGAAGCTTAGATATGAAAGAAAAACTAGCGTCGCTAATCTGAAACGAAAAAGTGTACAAAACGTGCACTAAAATTGCCCGAAAATGGGTGTTTTCCTTAGATTTGACTTAGTAAACGATAGAATTTCTCGACGAAATTTGACGTGTGACCAAAATGTGAGATAAGTGAACCGTAGGAAAAAGAACAAAGGAAAACGGAGCCCCGAGCAGTGCACTGCAGTGCGTTCTGTTATGGGCTGTCATTTTCGCTTAAAATTTTGATTTTTCGTTTCAGGCCTCTAACAACTATACGGACCGCGCAGGGTGATCTCTAGGGGTCCAAAACTGAAACTTTTGTGAAGAAATCAGAGTTAGAGAGCCTAGATTGAGTAAAAATCGAGTTGGGAAGTTTTAGCGCAAAAAGGGATAGTTTTGAGAAAGTGTATTAGAAATGTTATTATAGTTAAAGTAAGTTATGAGTTGTTTATAAACTATTTAGTAGCATGCTTTAAATAAGAAAATATTGTGTAGGTGAAGAACAAACCACCGAGACCCCCGAGATACGTCGAGACACTTGACGCGGCTTAGAGGTAAGTGGTTCACCACTTATGATTGTTTAAATTCTATTTCAATTCTTGGTTGCAATAAATATTGTATCTAAGTATTAAATAAGAATGAAAATGATTTCTCAACATTGAAGTTAAAGTTTGAGTATATGAGTCCCTATGGAATCTATATAGTAATTGAAACTAATACTAAGTTGTTTTAAAAGGAGTTGAAATGAGAAAGTTTTTCAAAGTTCCAAAACTAGTGAGTTTTGTGCTTTTGGCACTAAATAAGTTTAGTGAAAAAACTCATGTATATACTTTAAGAGTTTATGAGATTCAGCGCTACGTGACGATGCAGAAAATTTCGTCCATAGTCGCCCAGAGTATAGAAAAGTATAGCGCTACGTTGTGATGCAGACAATTCCACACTTAGTTGGTTATTTTATAGTTGGCACTACATAGCGATACAGAAAATTCCGCTCGTAGTCGCCCAAAGTTTTAGCACTACAATTGTGATGTAGAAAATTCTGCCTTGTAGTTGCTCAGTTATGAGAAATATCACCCTACGTGCGATGCAGTAAATTTGGTAACGTAGTGGTTGAGATACCTCAATAAGTTTCACGTTAGCGTTAGTTATAATCGCCCGTGATGGTTAGAATATTTCGAGGATATACATGGGAGTTTTGAAAGAAGTCGTAAAACTTGAACAAATTGTAAATTGCTATGTTAGTATATGTGATATTATATATCTTCGTTACACTAACTTGTTTGTTTCTTGTGTAGCTTATTTACTTCCATTGAGTGTCACTGTCGGACGAGACGACGACATTTTATTTTGCGTATATATAGGGGGGACGAGTCTCAAAGATATTATGTTGTTTGAATTTTGTTAAAGATATTAAACAGAAATAATACTTATATTTTGAATTGTATAGATGTAAATATTTTGATGATTGTTATATCTTCATATGGATATGTAGTTATACATTGCGTTATAATTTGCTTATGCTTGTGGAAATTGTGATGATAATGCTTGGTTGTGAATAAAGAAGTTGGGAGGAAATTCAAATTTTAGTCGAAGTGCTTGTTTATTCGTAGGTAAATTTTAGTTTATAAAAAATGCAGCCGTTATGCTGTCGAAAATTTTAGAAACGAATTTTAAAACAAAATCGCGAAAAATTTTATCACTCCCAACTAGTTTAAAGAAAACCATATCACTAAGTTTTAAACGAGTAAACCGGTTAAGAAAGTTAGGGTTCGCTTCTCGGATTTCTTCAATTTGACGAGTCGAGTTCGATGAGTCCGTTGAAGTGCCAGGCAGGATCCTCCAGACAAGAGCCCAGATAAGGTCTGGGAAGGGTCCTGTCAAAGATTTCTGGAAATATGTCTGGAAACTCTCGAATTACAGGGATGCCCTCTATCCGTACCTCACTCTCTATCATATCTATGATATAGGCCAAATAACATGTATGCTGCTTCTTTAACATCTTTTTAGCGATCATGGCTGATACGATACGAGATGAAAGCATTTTACGCTCTCGCAAAATACTACCGTTGACTCCCCCTGAGTACTAAATCTAACATCTTTCCAGAAACAATCCCCCGTAGCACAATACATAGCTAACCAATCCATACCTAAAATAACATCAAAGTCATGAATATCTAACAAAGTCAAACTGACTAGAAAGACTCTACCCCCAATCACTACATCACAACCTCTGAAAACACTCTCCATAATTAATGTGCCTCCGGTGGGAATAGCTACTACCATCCCACACTCTAAAGGCTTTAACTCCACATTAGCTTATCTAGCAAAGTCTCTAGAAACAAAAGAGTGCCTAGCACCGGGAACTATAAAAACATATGCATCAGCACCAAAAGCCTGACAGCATGACCACTACCTTTCTGAAAAATCTACCCTATAAAACATGAAGGAAAAACCTGTGCACTTCAAATAGTTCTCAAATTCAACTTTCAGCCTCACTCATTCCAAATACACAATCAATCACAACACGAATTCAATCCAAAATAACTTAAATCCATTAAAACTAATTAAGACTTAAGTGCACATATGGTTTTCCAAAATGTAATACAGAACGCATGTAATATGAGTTCTTAAATCAAATTTACGAAATATGCATTAACTTCAAAAGGGATAGAACTACATGATATTGTGGGAGTAAACAAACTAGTGTAGTACCGTCATGTATCAGCCCTCGTGTACACCCGAAGAAGCACCCTCTAATCTCTGGCTCGCACTTGCACCCGGAGAGGGTTTTTATAAGACAAGGAAGCGAGTGGTAAGTAATAACTCAGTGAGTGGGTAACTTATCAAGTTTGAACTTATTTTCAAAATATGAATATACCTCATAAAATATTTCTGAGAAAACTAATACTTTAACTTGAATTTATAAAATATAAATCGAGCATACTATATAAAAATAATTTTATTTGAAAATGATAATAATGCTCATAAATCTTTCTCATAGTATAGCTTTCTCGATTTCTGAAATCTCACGTCTAATGTGCTTCTCTTTACTGAAACTTACCTTAACTAGTAATTCAGGGAAACTTATCCTTCGTGATAGTATCTGTACACAATCATAACAGCTCTTGCACACATCACTAGGATTGGGGAAAATCTATCTGTGTAGTCAACAATTAGGGACCTTAGGGATCGCGATAACCATGCTAACGTCAGACAGATCTACACTACCAAATACGTACAGAGGGCGATTGACTGACTCTGACTTAAACCCCGCATTGTTAGTAAATCTCCTAACCACTCTTGCCATATGCGCATACGGTACTTCAGGCGATAATCTTTGGGGTTTAGGGTAAACCATAGGTATTATAAATCTTTTCAAGCTACTTAAAACTTTCTTTAGTCTTCATCTTGAAAATACATTGATTTTGCTTAAAAATATTCTCTGGCACGTCTCTTTAATAAATTGCTTAAAGTATATAAACATTGATAATATACAATTCAGAAACTTACATGCGATATATATACACAATTGGAGACATGCAAAAATAAATCATTTCAATATAATAAGTTGAAAGTAAACAAGTGCAATATTTAAATTTAACTTTGTGAACTTATAAATGCTTTGAAAATAAACCAACTCACAACTTGTTGTCCAATATGTATAACCACTCTTTTGTGTCGTTTGCTAGCTCACTGCTTTACCTACACTTCAATATCAGAGTGATTTTTTAGTCCTAACAATCCATTCGAAAAACTAATATTTCAGCAAGCAAAACACTGCACTCCAATTTATAAAGGACCGAGCTCTAGTTGCGAGCTACTGCTCAACTCGTTCTCTAGGAGCTCTTGTCCAACTCGCTTGGCCTGAGTAGCAAGCTCCCTTCTAGCTGGCCTTAATGAGCTACCTCTCCAGCCCAGCTCGCCCTTTCCAAACTACTAAACTAAGCTTAGCTCGAACATATTTGCTACGAACTGGGCATAACCCAACTCGTCTTTGCAAGCTATTACCCTAACTAGTTAGACCTAAAATATGAGCATTACCCAACTCGCCAAACTCGCCCTTTTTGCGAGCCGCTGCCACTTGCCCAACTCAGATCTGTCGAGTACTCTGTTACACACACTCTCTCTCTCTCAAGAATAGCCGAAAGTCTCACCTTTCTCTCTCTAATTTTTCTTGTCACTTATTCTCTTCAAATGAACTCATCTTCACTTTGTTTCAGTTTCAACTAATTCTAATATTAATTTCGAAGCTTTTATTTCACGAGGTCTATTTTTGCGAAAATTACCATTCACACGGATGCATTCTATCCAAAATATTATTCATAAAAAAAAGATAATTGTTTTCCAGTAGCTAAAGTTTTGAATTTTACATATGCGACTTTCGGGGTGCACATGATATGTACATAACTTATCCAATAAATATGGAAAGTTGAGTGCTAGAGGAAAGAAATGTATTTTTATTAGATACTTTAAGCACTCAAAAAGATATGTATTCATAGAAGAAAATTCATATGGAAGTAAAACTGAATTGGAATCACGTTACGTGAATTTCTTGGAGAATGAATTTCCTAACAGGTGTGAAGTTGAAAAAGATTTTTAATTTTACAAATTGAGCGAATCATATGATGTTATGCATTTGAACACTTAACTAAAGGTAGATAGAGAATTGCTTGAATATTCTATGACAGGCCCCTCTCCCTAATGCAACCAAGCAGCCCGCCCGGCAACCCTACAATAACCTTCTAGTCGAAATTCGTTCCAATTAAAAGGCTCCCGTGAAGTTAAACCTTTTTAAAACTCTTTAAAAATTCGTTTCTAGCGGAAATGAGAGAGAACTTTTTCTTTTTAAGGTATGTTTGCAAAACAGGGTTTATAAAAATTTTGGCAATATAATTGCTCTTTTTTTAAATTCCACCTTGCAAAACTTTATAGAAAACCTGTGCACTTTAACAACAATAAAATTTTCAACTTCTGGGCCTTAGGCCCTCTTTTCCCTTTTTCACAATCAACCACAAATATGCTTTCAAATTTAAAAGATAACTTGAAAATCGTTTACATATTATGCATAAATATGTTTTCCAAAAATTACATACGATTTCATATAAAAGTTATTGTGCAAGTTTTCAAAAGAAAACATTCATAACAAATATACTTAAACAAATTCAACACAACAGCACATGACATCGTCCAACTACTCTGTGGTTGGAGTCCCTACGTCTGAGACACTTACGCCTGCACCTGGGAGGTTTTGTTCATAAAACACAAAAATAAAGTGAGCTAAACAAGCTCAATGAGTGTCATATATTTCTATTCAAACTATTTTCGAAAATAACCTCTCTAAAAACATTAAAAACATTTCATAACTGATTTCATGTTATAGGACTAGAATATGTTTTTTGAAAAAAAATGCATGAATAATCATTCATTATCAATATAAATCATGCATCACAAACCAGAATTTCAATAACATATTAAAAAGTGATTTTTCTTATTTTAGAAAGACTATTTTTAAACACTTTTCAAATTAAAAGTATATAAGATAAAATTTTGCATGATCTTATTTTCTTTGCTGTAAATCATAAACAATGGTGGTAGTAAAATTTTTGGAAAACCTCTGAGTGAAATAAGCCAACCACTAACAACTCTTACCATATAGTACCCTAAGTATATGACAGAGAGGAATTTACCATCGCTCGAGCGGTATTTACCATCGCTCAGGTCTTCTATTCGGTATTTATTAGTAGAATTTATCATCGTTAGGAGCGGTATTTACCATCACTCAGGACATTTATCCAGTTACTTCATAGTGAAATTTACCATCGTTATGGAGCGGCATTTACCATCGCTCAAGTGGAAGCTATCTAATAATATATCATGTACGTGCATATGCGATACACTGGATTGAGCTTATTTACACATCCCTCCCCCTCCCCCCCCCCCTCCGCCCCCTCCTTCGTTGTTAGTGACAAATGCCCCCAACACTGTCAATGCATATTTAGGGTACTTAACCTCAACCGATATTATTTGAGATACCTATAAGACATACCATAGGCTCATAAAATGTGATGCTTTTCGTCATGCAATTCATATTTCATGCAAAACTTTCAAAATTTATGTAGAAGGTTTTCATACTAAAATTCATTTATCATAGAAATTAACTTTCAATCATTCATAGCATGAATTTAAATTCAACATATAAAATCATTATGAATAGAAATATAATCATTTCAAGATATTTTGATAGGACACTGCATCAATAAAAAGCAGGCGAGGTGATGACCCCTGCATAGTTCGCTAATAAATAAAAATGAGCCAAAAAAGCAGGTGACTAAGTATCCCTGCATAGCTCGCCAAAAAGAGCCACAAAAGCAGATAAGTTCTCCTGCATAGCTCGCTAAAGAGCCTAAAAAGCAGGTGACCAAGTGTCCCTGCATAGCTCGCTATAAAGAAATGGGCCTAAAAAGCAAGGTATGTCCTTGCATAGCTCACTAAAACGAAAAGATAAAAGAAAACGAGGTTGTTAGACCTTGCATGGTTAATTAATTTAAACAGCTCGTCAACAACTTTCATTTAATGGATAAGGTTTCGATCTATGCCAGCAAATTACTTATTAAAGAGCTAAGTAATTACTTGAGTTATGAATGGTTACATTTGATTAAGTACGAGTTTATGTCATGCTGATTAGCTCGCATAGATAAAAGATATGTTATACCACGTGCACATTCGACATAGAAAATGCAAAGAAAGAAATTTTATTAAACTCAAAAAAGTTTCTTACAAATGGAAAAATTTCAAAACAAGTAAAAAAGAAAAATACAAAAGATAAATGCTAGCTCTGAGCTGAAGGATCTAGGCTTTGAGTTGGAAGATTTGAACTTTGAGCTGGGGGGTCTGTGCTCTAAACCGAATGATCGAGGGGAGGAGACGAGCTAGGAAGCTCGAGGTTGCCAGCGGGCTCAGTTTGAGAGGTCGCACCAAGAGCTTGCTCTGATGGAGGAATTGGATCAGATGAAGACGAGGCAGCCATTGTTTTAAACTCCTCTACAAATTCGAGTCCTACATCTCCAAAGATAGAAAAATCCATCTCCGAATGAGACATCCACAAAGTGTAGAGGAAGTTGCGGCCTGTTTCTT
Organism: Litchi chinensis; assembly: GCA_019925255.1. Taxonomy (NCBI): domain Eukaryota; kingdom Viridiplantae; phylum Streptophyta; class Magnoliopsida; order Sapindales; family Sapindaceae; genus Litchi; species Litchi chinensis. The sequence continues at coordinate 840,276 of CM034466.1, read as the reverse complement.
CCTCAGCTTTGTCCCTTGCTTCAGCAGCCTTCATCTCCAATTCTTTGAAAGATTGTTCGCGGTAGACCGTCAATTCTTCAAAGGCATTGTCTGTATGCCTATTAATCTCCTCAGCTTCTAGCTTCATGGCCTCTATTCGCTGCTCTGCAGCCTCAGCTCGCTGAATTACCTCCCTAACTTGTTGCCTTAGCACTTCAGCTCGGCTTTCTGCCTCTTCAGCCCATTTGATTGTAGCCTCCTCAGCACGTTTAGCAGTGGCTTCTACCTCCTCAGTCCACTTCTCAGCAGCCTCAGCTCGCTCCGTTGTAGCCTTGACTTGACGATCGAGCACTTCAATTTTATCCTCTACGGTTGTAGCTTGCTGCTCGACCAGCTCGGCCCGCTGCTCAAACTGATTCAGCTCTTCCCTCGTTTTGTGTAGCTCATCCCTTAGCACGTCACGCTCATTTTCCATTTTCCGTAGAGCTTCCTCGGCTGTCTGCCTTGCAGTATTCGCCTCAGCAATCTGTGCTTCCTGACCCTGTACTCTTCCCTCGACCAGAGCCGTTAACTCATCGGTGGTAGCCTGCAGCTCGTCCTCCAATTTTGCTATTCGATCCTCGGTGAGTTTGGACAACCTCCTGCTCTTCATTGATGTAAGGGCAGCCTGAAATTTCCACAAGTTAATACTTAATAAAATAAAGAAATTAGATATGAAAAGGAAGATAACTGACCAGCATAGCATGCCGAGCTGCAAACTCATCCAAGTCCGTACCCTTGAGGGTCTGATTCTCCAAAGGCCTTAGGTGAGTCAACATAATTATTGCCCAATTATCAAGGAGAGAAGTCAAATACCTCCCCCCAGGTCCAATTTCGATCTCTAGCCTCGTTGGCGATGGAGGCCCTTCAGCTTCCGGGGCATCAGACTCTATAGTCTTGTAAACAGTATTACGAGTAAAAAAGGTACGCTTAGACCAATTCCTCGTCATTAAGCTACTGATGCCAGCTTGGGTGGCCTGGTCGACCTTAGACGGAGTTGCCCCTTTTCCATATTGGGGAGCGACTTCAGGCGGAGTTTCCCCTTGCTGCGAGCTGCGGGACGGGATCAATTGAAGATCTGCAAAAATGTTTGAAAGTGGCACCTCGCTAGGGACAGCGACCGAAGGAGTTTTTGCCTTAGCAGTAGTCTGTTTTGGCCGCTTTGATGGAGTAGTTGGAGAGGCTAAAGTTTCAGCTGGTCGCTTGGTTGGAGTAGCTGAATATGATGCAGCTTGGACAGGTTGTTAAGAAGGGAACTTCAAAAGAGCAAGTTTTCTCCTATTCTCGTGCAAGCAGAAAGGGCTCCAACTCACACTTCAGTAACTGACAGCTGCATGATTACAAGGCGGTACCTCGCGCTGCACCGCTGGATTAATGATGGTTACACATCAGATAGATCTAATGGCTTGGGTTCAAGTTCGCTTGTCTATTTAAACTGGCAGAGCCTCCTTCATTTTCTTCTTTACCCATCATTTTCTTTCGAAGCAACCAAGCAACCAAGTTCAGAAAACTTACTGATTTTTCACGAAGTCATCATTTCCATTCACTGTTCTTTCACTCTCATTAGAGATTCACGGTAAACTTCTAATTTCTTACTCCAATCTTTCAGTTTTTTAGTTCATTTTTGTTGAGTTCATGTTGCGTTGTATTGTGCCCGCATTATGCCATTCTTGTGTATGTGATGTTACGAACATGTCATGTCTTTGATAGTGAACTGTTGTTGTTGAGACTTTGCCATCAGTGTGTCTAAATGATTTGAGCACGTCATGTAGTCATTAAACCTTCATTGTTCTAAGTCTTTTGCTGTTGAACATGACTTTTCAACTTTTGTTGGTTTGATCTGGTAGTATGTTTATTTGCGACCTGATTACTGTTTGTGGCCCATTATGCATGCTAACTGTTAAATTAGGTCTGTAGGATGTTAGCTCGCAGATCGTTTCATCATAGATTGAACCCCTCATTGTAAGAGCGATCTGCGAACTAAGGAACTTAGAAAATATTTTGGCGTTTCAATAATCTGTTCGCTGCGACCTGAAAATGATTCTTTTATATAGATGTCTTCAAGTGGAGCTCGCAAGGCTAACAGAAGGGCTGGAGCGGGACAAGCAGAAACTCAAGAGCGAACTGGGGAGGTAAAGAGTGTTCGTGAAACGTTTGCTCGCTACCCGTCCACAATAAAGGTTCCCGAGCTGGAGGGGATTGCCCGCAAATTCCATTTCCCCAAGGGCTTTTGCGCCATGTCTCCCACTTCAAGAAAACATGCGGGCTGCCCTTCGAGAGGGTAGTCAGTTCCCAACATCTGAAACACGGGCTGAGATTCCCAGTTCCTTCTTACATAATCGAATTTCTAAACGCTGTCCAGCTCGCACCGTTCCAATTAACGCCAAACTCCTACTCGTAACTGACTTCGTTGGCTCTGGCCTTTCTCTAAAATGGCCTAAACCCCTAACACCAAAAATAATTCAGAACTTCTACTTCATCAAGGCTTTGAGTACAAAGAAGGGGAAGAAACCAGACGGCATTTTTTACCTCTTAGCCCGTCAATCGAAATACAAAGATCTTCTGCCCCAAGGAGAGGCAAAGAGCAAGTCTAACGTAGGGGTATATAAGACGAGCTGATTTTTCGTCCCATGTCCTTCGCTTGCTCGTCTCAAAAACTTTGGTTTTAAAGTGGAGCCAGGTATGAGAGGAGAAACATTAGCGAGCTAAACTACTTATTATTATTATTATTATTATTATATTATTTGACAGTTTGCTTTGCAGATCTAAAAATGGACAAATCCCCCTTCAGTAGTGAGGAGAAAAGCGCTCTCGATGTTCTTGCATGATCAGAAGAGGCTAATATTAGTACCAAATTTGATAATGCTCTTCTTAGAGCTTATCGTCTCGCTCATTTAAAGGATTCTCCACTGATCGATGTCAAAAGTGACATATCGGACATGGGGGAATGCGAGCTACATTCTGTCTTCGAGTTGCCTGTCATTACTCCACGGGTAGAAACTTCTTCAACTCCTGTTCCCGTGTAAGCAGAAAGGGCTTCAGCTCACACTTCAGCAACGGGCGCATCCCAAAGAGCTGCTTCTTCATCTCCTGTCCCTTCCACTAGGTGAGTTCCAGCTAACAAGAGAAAAATTGCTCTTTTGAAGTTCCCTTCTCAATAACCTGTCCAAGCTGCATCGCATTCAGCTACTCCAACCAAGTGACCAACTGAAACTTCAGCCTCTCCAGCTGCTCTATCAAAGCGGCCTAAACAGACTACTGCTAAGGCAAAAACTCCTTCGGTCGCTGTCCCTAGCGAGGTGCCACTTTCAAATGTTTTTGTATATCTTCAATTGGTCCCGTCCCGCAGCTCGTAGCAAGGGAAAACTCCTCCTGAAGTCGCTCCCCAACATGGAAAAGGGGCAACTCCGTCTAAGGCCGACCAGGCCACCCAAGCTGGCACCAATAGCTTAATGACGAGGAATTGGTCTAAGCGTATCTTTTTTACTCGTAATATTGTTTACAAGACTATAGAGTCTGATGCCCCGGAAGCTGAAGGGCCTCCATCGCCAACGAGGCCAGAGATCGAAATTGGACTTGGGGGGAGGTATTTGACTTTTCTTCTTGATAATTGGGCAACAATTATGTTGACTCACCCAAGGCCTTTGGAGAATCGGACCCTCAAGGGTACGGACTTGGATGAGTTCGCAGCTCGGCATGCTATGCTTGTCAGTTATCTTCCTTTTCATATCTGACTTCTTCATTTTATTAAATATTAACTTGTGGAAATTTCAGGCTGCCCTTGGATCGATGAAGAGTAGGAGGTTGACCAAACTCACCGAGGATTGAATAGCAAAATTGGAGGACGAGCAGGCTGCCACCGATGAGTTAGCGACTCTGGTCGAAGAAAGAGTACAGGGTCAGGAAGCACAGATTGTTGAGGCGAATACTGTAAGGCAGACAGTCGAGGAAGCTCCACGAAAAATGAAAAATGAGCGCGACGTGCTAAGGGATGAGCTGCACAAAATGAGGGAAGAGCTGAATCAGTCTGAGCAGCAGGCCGAGCTGGCCGAGCAGCGAGCTACAACCGCAGAGGATAAATTTGAAGTGCTCGATCGTCAAGTCGAGATTGCAGCGAAGCGAGCTGAGGCTGCAGAGAAGCGGACTGAGGAGATAGAAGTCATTGCTAAACGTGTTGAGGAGGCTGCAATCAAACGGGCTGAAGAGGCAGAAAGCCGAGCTGAAGTGCTTAGGCAACAAGTTGGGGAGGTAATTCACTACACAAGAATAACGAAACACCCTTTTTAAGTCGTACCAACACTAATTATTTGCATATACTTTCCATTCGAAATTCTTAATATCTAAATATTATAAAACATGTCAAATGAAGCTCAAATTCATATTAACGCATTAAACGAAATTTTGAATCATTCACACCCTATGTTGGTCGAACCTTGGCCATATTTTTACACCATTAATCTTATTAAATTTTCTTACCATAATCGCATTCAAACATATGTAAAACGATGCCATATCATTTCAAATTCATAAAATTTACACTTGAGTAATAAAATCAAGTTTTGGTCATATGGTGTATCATATGATATCCAATGGATTACTTTTAACTTTTATGCTAATTTCATCATCAACACAAGTTATAAAATTATTCAAAATATACAAAAACAATTGTCTATCATTTTTATAATACTTATGGCCGAAACACAACAAGATAAAATGCCATACTTTTGCTTCTCATTTGAACACCAAAACTTTACATTTTAACACATTAACATGCATGAAAATCACTCAAATCAATCAAACTTAAATTGAACTATGAAATTCCTTCTTTGGCCATGTACTCCAAGCATGCATAACACTAATATTCCTTTAAGTTTTACATTTGTATTCACATCAAATCACACCACATTTTATAGCAAAGAACCAAACTAATTTTGAACCACCAAAACATGTCTTGGTCGTAAACTACACACAAATCCAACATCAACTTTTCTTTAATTTTCATACCAAACTCACATGCAACATAACACCCATGATTTTGAGGTCACAAATCCTTAAACCCAAACATAAAATCACAATCAATCTATCAACAATCAAAAATCCAAACATTTACACAAATTAGTTTATGAAAATTTAAACCTTACCTCTTCAACTTGACTTAAAATGGATGTATCTTACTCCTAAGCTTGCATGCAACCTTAAATGGCTTGAAAATCACTCAAAAATCACTTCAAAAACACCATGCATTACTGCTGTCTTTGGTCTTCCTTGTTCTCAATCAAACAACCTTTTTTGGTCAAGCACTTCTTCTCTTTGCAAATATGGACCGAATGCTTCTCTTCTTCTCTTTCTTTCATTTCAATTTTCATTTATATAGTCCTTATCTCTCATCAACACTTGTCATCCATGCGCGCATCTCTTTCTCTCTTTTCTTGCCACATGTCAAACCTTCATGCATTCTTTTTCTACATGTCAAGCATGCATGCTTCCATTTTGCCATTTGTTACACATGCATGGTCTCTTTTTTGCCACTTGTCATGCATGCATTCTCTCTTTCACTTCTTGCACACCAATTTCCATGCATTCTATCCATATTTTTCAATTTCCTAAAATGTCCTTATACACATCTTTTAGAATTTAATAAAATCATGTCATTTTTGGTAATTTTTTTTTTACACCAAACTTATTTTAATCCTTAATTAATTTCCATGCCAATTTCATATTCGAAAATCATTTCTGATCCTTCCAAAAATTTAACTATAACACAATTACACATCTGGTCATTTTAAATTATTTTATTACTTCATAAATAATCGGAAGGATATTTTTGTTCAATAAGTTTTGGATCACTTATAATCTATTCAAATGGACTCATTTTTTATCCATTTCTGTTTCTTTTAACTCTAATACTTATTTCAAAACTTTTGATTTATGGGGTCCGCTTTTCAAAAATCAATATTCATGCGGATATTATTCATTCAAAAATACTATTCATCAAAAAAATTTTATTTTTCATGAAAAGAGTAAATTCTGAGCTTTACGAACCCGAAAATTGCTATTTACTCAAAAATACTATTCATACAAAAATATTTTTCATCAAAAAAAGTTTTATTACCTCGTGAATAAAAGCATAATTTATAAAGTACATATATGATACACTAATTTGGAAGGGTATATTACACTCTATTCCAAGTAGGAGTGATAAAGTTGTCGAAAAAGCTCCTTCATTTGTTTCCAGTGGGAACATTGGGACTAATGAATCAGTACCCTTGAAATCATCAATTCATACAAACGACCGTAAAGCTGTTCCTTATCATCGATTTGAGATTGAAGGGGAAGCTTTTATGCTTGCTTTAGAGATAGTGATGAGCCAAAGAATGTGAATAAGGCTATCAACTCGCTTGTTAAAGAATTTTGGATTAAAGCTATGCAAGAAGAGATGGAGTCAATGAAAAGCAATTATGTCTAGGACTTGGTTGACTTACCACCCAATCGAAAAGTCATTAGAAACAAATGGGTTCTCTGTATCAAGCATATGGTAGATGGCTCAATAGAAAGGTATAAGGCGAGAGTAGTAGCAAAAGGATGTACTCAACAGGAGGGTATAGATTATGAAGAAACTTTCTCCCCTATGGTAAGGTTTGCTTTAATTTGCCTTTATTAGTCATCGTTTCTCACATGGACTTGGAATTACATCTTGATGTAAAGACAACTTTTCTCAATGGAGAACTAGAGGAAGAAATTTATATAAAACAGTTAGTGAATTTTGTTTCAAAAGGTCAAGAGCAAAAGATTTGTAAGTTCAAGATATCTATTTACGGTTTGAAACAATCCTCCAGATAATAGTACCTTCGTTTTCATTAGACAGTAATATCCTATGGATTCCAGATGATTGAAAAGGACCATTATGTGTATGTCAAACGGGTAAAAAACAAATTCATAATTCTGTCTTTATACGTAGACGATATTTTATTAACCGGAAATGACAAATAGCTTATGATAACCATAAAGGAATAGTTATCCTCAACTTTTGAGATGAAAGACATGGTAGAAATTGCTTATATTTTAGAAGCTAAAATTAACAGAGATTGTTCAAGGAGAATTTTGATTTTATCACAAGAGTCTTACATCAAAAAGATTCTCAAATGATTCCATATGGTTAATTGTAAGGCTATAGATACTCTCATGTTGAAAGAACAAACTCTTAGTCTCGAAATGTGTCCTAAGACTCTATAAGGGTGTGAAAGAATGCAAAACGTTTCATACTCCAATGCTATCAGAAGTCTCGTATACGCTATGATATGTACAAAACCTGATATCTACTATGCAGTTGGATTAGTTAGTAGATATCAATCCAATCCTAGTTAGGAACATTAGATCATCGTAAAAAGAATATTAACATATTCAAAGAGGATCGCAAACTACTCTCTATACTACCAAGGTGGTAACATGTGCTTAGTTGGGTATACAAACACTGACTAGAAAGGTGACTAGGATGAGTGAAAATCCACTTCAGGTTATGTATTTTTGCTCAGCTAAGGTGCTATATCTTAAAGTAGTAAAAAACAATTATGTATTGTGTTATCTACCGTGGAAGCTGAATTTATAGCGTGTTCAACAACAATTCAAGAAACAATATGGCTTAAGAGATTTTTAAGAGATTTGATTTTAAAAGCTAATGCGGAAATCCAACTACCATTTATTGTGATAGTCAGATAGTCATTGCCTATAATAAAGATACAAAGTATCATAGTAAATCAAAGTATATAGAGACTGAATACAATTTTATTAGAGACATAATGACAAAGAAAAATATAATGATCAAATATATATCTACACATGAGATAGTTGTTGACCCACTTACAAAAGCTGTAACGAGAGATGTATTTAAGTCACATGCTAGGTTTTTAGATCTGTATAGATGATAGTGTTGTAATTGTCACTTCAAACTATATCCATTTGTGAATAAATACATTAAATTTATTACATAATACTAGCATATATTCATTTCACTTGAATTATATAAAATATGTTATCAAGTTGGAGACTAGTATTCTTAAACGTACAATCGCCTTGGTTGCTAAGAACGCAAGCCAAGATGAGACACATATATTTTAGAGAATAAATTGGAGTTTGTTCTCTCAAGAACTTAGAATATATCAAATGCAGCATTGGTCATAGCCAAGATGAGGTTCTACATTAAATATTACTAATAGAACCACTTGTGATGTATTCCCACCATCATGAGAAACCTGATTAAGTCAGATGTGAGTTTTTTAATAAGAGGTACTTAGAAAACGAGCTTTTTAGAAACTCAGATTAGACGTTAGGAGAGCATCTAAACTAAAATATGTATAGTGAATAATCTAAACATAATAGACATATGCATCCTTATTAAGGGGCAAGATTTATTGTAACATGTGTTTCATACCGCATGTGCTTATAGTGACCGACATGGAGAATGAGTGAATTTATCTCTAATTCCTCATTATATAAGTTTCATTAAAGTTTGTAAAAACTTCTACCTATGTCCTCAGTGACTATTTACTTTGTTTCAAAGTAACGAAGTGATACTTATATCATTAGTGTGTCTTCTATGGCCATGATAATATGGCCAATAGGACATTTCTATGATATCAGTTATTTTCGTTGACTGAGAGACGAAAGTGAGATAGAAAGATTTAATGAATTTTATTTTTCATATATTTACATGTCGATAAATTGTGATTTGGAATCATAATTATAATTATATGAAGTATTAGAGGATCAAGCATATTGTGTTAAAGAGATCATATATGCTTTAATAAATAAAATTCTATTAAATCTAGGACATAATAATGAATAAATTTATAATCTCTTATATAGAAGTACAATTGAGATTTGAAAAGTAAGTCCTATCACATATATTGTTGTTCATAGATCACACAGTATGTCTGCCTATATGAATGCCTGTACTCTTTTTTATAAAAGGGTCATCAGTGTTTTCTTTGTTAGTTCTGTTTGGTCCATCTTATATGAGTGAGAGATGTTGGGTTATATGAGTCTTAGGTCAAGTTCACCCAAAATAACCTAAAAACCTAAACTCGGATCCAACACTGAGATCCAGGATCTAATAGAAAGTTGGATCAAGTTTATTAATTGCCTGTGGCAGTTTTCGTAGGTAGTTTTTATGCGTTATTTTTCATAATTGCATGTTACAATTATCAATAGATAAAATGCCTAGCAAGAGGTCATGCATGATGATGAAAAACGACCTATATAAGAAAACACATCAAAACAGAGAGAGCAGAAGTGAAAACAAAGAGCAAAAAAGTTTATAGGAAAATAGAGAAAGAGGGGCAAGGCAAACAATACCGTAAAGTGTGATTTTTTTCCATTTTTAATGATTGAAATCCGACCCTAGTTGAACAATTAGAAATCTATATCAATTTCTACTGCAATCCGGGTATGTTTTGTGTTTTTATTTTACTATTTTCAAGTTTCAAATGCAATATATATACTGTTATTGTGGTGAATGTACTTTACACCATTGTAGACTACTTTTGTTGTCTCTAAATAGCATACCTAATCTCATTGACAAACATTGGAGATGATAATCTTATTAGCCAAATATGCATATTTGTTATGTAAAGGCAATTGTTTTTCATCTCCATATAGCATACTCGACTTCTTTGATAAAAAATTAGGGACAAATTTTTAGGGAATCAGCTACTAAATTGTTGGTTGCATATTATTGACATTTGGAGATGACAATAATATGGTCCCAATAACTATTCTGAGATGAACATTTAGCTACCAAAATGAGGCAAACTTAATGTGGTAGAGAAAGATTTTTTGAGTCAAAAGTAATTGATTTGAAGACTAATTACGTTCACCTGAAAACCAATGATGATAAGAAGGGTATTATCTATGATCATGATTTTACATGGTAAGTATCATACATATAAGAACTTAAATTAAATGCTATGCTTCATGGTATTATGTAATGGATAGAAAAAACAAGGCAATTATTATACATATTAGAAATTAAATTAAATGATTTTTTCATGGTATTCTTTAGTGGATTGGAAATAAGAAAAACAAAGTATTATAAACATCCAAAATTAAATTAAATAATCTACTTTCTGAATGGAAAGAAATTATATGTTAAATATAGTATGCATTGATAATTAAATTAAATGATTTGCTTCATGGTGAGGATGCTATATAAATTATCAACATCTTTTTTATGAACATTATAATTATACCACATCTTGAACACATCTCATAGTAACTACTTCTAAATAAACCAAGATCAAATACTATGATCTACACAAACAGTTTTCTTTTTTTTTTTTTTTTTTAAGGATCCAATTGCATATTGAGTGAAGAAATTTGTTCTATCAAATTGGGAACAATATGGTGTTGATGCGTGAGCAAGATGATAATCTAAAACCTAGTTAGAAAATAAGAATTATAATTGTAATGCCCCGAATTTTCTCTATTTAAGAGAAATGAGAATATATCTGGAGGAATAGTATTTTCAAAATGAATAGTGGTTTTCGGATGAATAGTATCAGTATGAATAGTAAAATTTTCAAAAACGGGCTCCGAAGTCGAAAAGCTCTAGAATAAGTAATGGGGTCTAAGGAAACTGAAATGGATAAAAAATGAGTTAGTTTAACGTAAAACAGAGCAGTTTCCGAATCCGATCGAAAATTCGAACGGATTTTCGAAAAAAATTTGAAAATTTAGATAAGTGTCAAAATAAGTATTAAAATGCTTATAAAGTATTTTAAAAACTCAAACGATACTTTCGAAAGAGATTCGGATATAAATATAATCCATCTAGAAATTACTGAAGACGGTTTAGTGAATAAGTGGAGAGCCGAAAAGGGGCATGGAATGACTCTTAAGAGTCATCGAGGTTACCAGGAATATGTAGGCAGTTCGAATATAAGCCCAGGTGAATTTTGAAAGGATTTCAAAAAAGTCTCGGAAAAGTCGAATCTGAACGTCTCGAAAAAGTCAAAATCAAATGAAATAAAGAACAGATAAGCATAGGAAAAACAATTATTGAAAATGCGACATGTGACATTGTAGATAAGGATAAGGACACTTGTCAAGTTTTTATGGGTGGTATTTTTGTGATTTTGGAGAGTTTTGGAGGGTAAAATGGTTAATTGGAGGGTTAGTATATAAAGTGAATGCATGAGATGATGAGAGAGGTGTGTAGGTTGGCAAAAAGAGGGGAGAAATAGGAAAGGAAGAGTGCAACCCATGGAACAGAGGAAAACGGAGAAAAGTGATGCCTTGAGGGAGAGGAAGAAGGAAGAAGAAGAAGAAGAAGAGATTCAAGGGCCATCCAATCTTTCTTTACCTCCCTAAATCATCAAGAAACGCTCAAGAAAGTGATAAGTAAATGAAGTTAATTTAATATTAATTGATATGTATTATTATGGGTTTTTAAAGTTTAGTGATTTAAATGAGTTTTGATAGAATTTTTAGGTTGAATGGAGGTTAATTATCTTTAAATCAAGCTTAGAAAAGGAAGGGAGCATCAAGCAAGTTTGGGTCAAGAATATTAGTAAGGTATGAGTTAGGGTTTTGAGATGATTTTAATGGAAATTTAATTGATTTTGAGTTTAAGGTTTTAGTTGAATATTTGATGATTATTTGATAGGTTTGGATGTGATTTTTGAGTTGAAATGATGAAGATGAATTAATTTGGATATATATTAGTATGTGTATACCTTGGAAAATTTGTGTATCTAAATGGGTTTTGATGTTTGGATGATGTTAGATGATGATTTGGGTTAATTTAAGATGATTGTTGGAATAAAAATGCAAGTAGATAAATAGATGAGTAATTATATTAGTATGTGGACAGTTTGTGTTGTATATGTTGAGTTGATTTTAATTGCTTAAGTGAGTTGTATGATGTTTTTGGATGAATTTGAGGTTGTTGGAGTTAAAAAAATGAAAGAAAAATTTAAAATGGAAAGTTGGGTGTAAAATTTGTTAAGTCCAAAAATATGTGTAGATTTAGTATCCTATTCTTTTGATGTGTTTTTAGTGAGGTTTAGGATGTGTTTGAGTAAATTGATGGAAAGAAATTGAGAAGATTGAGTGGTTATACATGAGATTCGAATTCGGTTAGAATAGATGCAAATTGTGTATTTAATGGATTTTTTATGGCTGATTTTGTGTTTGATGAATTTGGCATGAGTTATGGGTGGATTTTGAGTTGGTTGATGTAAAGAAAATGAAGAATTGAGGTGTGGTTTATGAAAATGGATTTTTGCTAGAATAGGATGAAATTGTGTGTTGAATTGAATTGTTGATGTTTGTGTGGGTATAAAATGTTTTTGGATGAGTTTGAGTGAATTTAAGTCAAGAAAATGAAGAAAAAAAATAAAGTTGAGTAGTTTGAGGGGGGGGGGGGGGGGGGGAGGGGGGTGGATGGCTAAAGAAGAAGATAAGGAAATGTAGTGAATTGCTTTTAGGTTGATGTAATTGTATGAGAATTAATTGAAATTAAGTTAATTGATGGAGAAAAAATTAAAGATATGGGTTAATTTTGCATTCTTGGAAAATAGGTCTGGAATTAGCTCAAGTGAACCAAAAGGAAGATAAAGAGGAGTTGCGAGCTCCATTTGGAGATGTGGTAGAGCTAGAAACGTTGCCCAAAAGGTTGGTGTACACTTATCTTAAAAACTAATTTTTATTAGTAGAGTTTTATTTAATTTAGTATATGAGTTTATTACGTTTTAATTCAATAAATTCCATGAATATGTGTAAATTATGTTATGAATGATTTTTGTAATATTTGATACTTAAATTTTGAAAAGTTTGTGAAAAAGTGTGTATTGTTAGAATAAAGAATATGGGCTTTTTATGATATTAGTTTAATAAATTGAAATAAAAGTTTGTTTGAACGTAATTTTAATGACTTTTGAATGAAAACGGAAAAGAAATGGAGACAAACAGAAAGTAATGGACAAGTTAGTGCCTTGACCGAATGTATATCAGAAGAAGAACACAAGGATTTTAATGAGATGTTGATGAATTAAAAGCAAGAAATATATATATATATATATATATAAGATGTGTTGTGATGATAAATAAAGTTTTGAATGGACGCGAACAATTTTGATTGAAAAAGTGTGTGTCGTTTTACAAACGAAAGTTGTTAAAAATATAAAATTTTTGTTAATTAATAAAAATTATAAGGGCCTGAGTAAACTTGAACATTGGTAGGTAGGGACTGGTAGTTAGCATGCCAATAGGGTAATATTAGCAGTGCTACATCGATTCGTTTATATGCATTGATACTAGATTCATAGACCTTGTGAGGCACCGAGTATCCGGTCCTAGAATTTATGTGATATGTGAAATGAGATCCGGCGGGTAGTCATCGAGTGTCTGATGCCAGAGAAACTCGTTTTCCAGTCCATGGTATCGTGTTAGAGTTTACAAAGGGCACTAAGAAAAATATTAAATAAAAAATCGTATAACTATGTTTGAAATTAATTTTTATGTGGTTATATATATCTATTTGTTAATAATGAGTTTTCGTTGTGAGTTATCATACAAATTCGAAGAATCGTGTTAATATGTTTGGAAACGTTCTTTAGGTTATTTATATATGTTTTTATTAATAACGTAAATTCCTTACGTATTATTTTAGTATTTTGAGAAAATGTAAAAAGATTGTATTACCCTATGACATTTTTATGAATTGAGGAATTTAAAATATTTGTTTTATATATGCAATTGTTAGTAAAATGACTTATTTGTGTATTTTTTTTTAATAAAAGTTTGAGCATTTTGGAAGTTCGATTTTTAATATGCCTGAAAATAAATTTTATGTGTTTTATACGTGAAATTATTAATAAATGAAATTATTTGTGAAGTTTGGTAAAAGGTTGAGAATTTTGGAAAATTTATCTTATAATATGAGATTCTTAATAAGATGATAAATGTATAATTTTTGTGTATCTACTAAGTAGAAATACTTAGCGATTTGCATTTTCTATAGGTTGAATTGGGCGCCGTAGATAGAGATAGACAAGAAGATAGCTGTCGCGCTTTCTGCAAGTCACGTCCCTCCATATTTGATAGTTCTATTTTAGTATTGTATAGTGATGTTAATGTATATGGAAATGCATATACATGTATATGGATTTACAAGATTTTATAAATGAGAATGTATATCAATGGTAGAGAAAGGATTTTGGTTTTAAAGTAATTTTGTAAAGAAAATTCTTATTTACCATTTGATTTGTATTTAATTTTGATGGATATGATTTTTATTAAATGTTGTGTTTATAAATATTTGTATGGTGAAGTAATTGTGGAGTCGGACGGAGGGTCTGAAAAAGGAATTTAAGAAAATGTATGTATTTTAGAAGTGTTTCTTACGAAATCTGCAGGTTTTTGTAAATTTGAATTTTTCAGAAAAACAAAAATAACTTTGCTTGATTTAAAAAAAAAAAAAAATTATAGTGCATATATGTAAAATAATAACGAATAAACCGATTAAGGTAGCATCCTTCAACTCGAGTTCCTATCCCAATGGGAATCGGGTGGAGGGTGTTACAATAATTATAGTTAGGGTCATAATTAGGGTTAATATCGAGATTCATTTATGTTTTGGATTTCTTTGCTTTCTACTTGGAAATATCATTTAGATCATATGTTGCACGATAATTATCATATATATCAAAAGTGAAGAGATTCATATAGAAGGCAAGCCATGATTGGTTGCGTTAGGCTATAAAGTTATGGACGGGTTTACCTAAGATGACCCAAACCCATGACCCAATCCAAATCCATTTGGATGAATTGGATTAAATAACTGCTTGGCTGTTATTGAATGTTATCAGAAGATAACTACCATTTGGTTGGCCTATAAATATATGTTGGTTTATTGTTGTTTGGGTTGATGAAAAATCAATTTCAAAAACTATAGACAAATATCATACTGCATAGAACAAATGAGAGAAAAAGTGAAAACTCATGGCAAGGTTCTTACACCATAATTTGAGGGTTTGATCCCGTAATTGGTGGCCAAACTCTGATTAGTTGAACAATCTAGAGAATTCAGGGCAATTTCCGCTGCGTACAAATGGGTACGCTTTTGGGTTCCATTTTACTATTTTTGTAAAATTTATATACTATTATGAAATCTTTTATTGGATTCAAAGCCCTATTGGATTGTTTGCTGGTATAGAAGCATGTTTGAATGATAAAACATGCCATGAAATTTATTTTTTGGATTGAAAACTTAAGACACAGACATATGATACCTATAACTTATATGAATGATACCTCCCTCGTCAGACCTCCGTTTTGTGTGATTCGAAATTTATATGAAATTAGTCATCTAGACGAATCTTCAAAATTTGAACTGGAAAATTTGATGTAAAATGAGGAAGAACAAATCAAAAGAAGTTAGGGGCAAAAACCAATTTTTGTTCTAAGTACATTGTTCTTGATTTCGGTTTTAAAGACAATTCATACTCTCACATTAGAGAATTGTGATACAACAAATATCAAAATTGAAAACTAAGGGCATAAACAAAAAGAGGATAAAATTCTAAAGAATCTGGTACTACTCTTGATGCCATACGATGTTGACACCAAGGCATGTGTCCTACACGCACCATCTTAGTGCACTCAAGGCTACAAAGCCCTAACCACATCTGTGCCACACAGGCTAACATATAAGTGACATACAAATGACACATGGCATATTATCGGTGCTGAAGCTTGATATGTGTAGCTAGCTAATAATGTGGCACGTGCCATCTTTTGAACATGTCACATGGTCACTTGCGCACACAATGCATGTCACTTGGTTAACTAACGAGAGATGTGTGGTGTAATTCAAAAGTGTCACATGGCAGTTCATGCACATGATGGATGTATCGCGTTGACACATGTCTCATGCCTAACATGAAACGTGTCGCATTAACATTAGCGCCTATATGGGAGGCAAGCGTAGTAGCTTTAAAGTGCATAACTAACTCTACCGGTGCATGGCTACCACATGCCTTCACCAACGGCAATTGCTCGTGGCATTTTTTTGTGAAATAATATTTTACTTTTTCCTTTTTTTGCCTAATTATTTATTTGCTTAGATTGTGAGCTAAATTACACTATTTTATTTATTTTACTTTAGAAGGAGCTAAGTTAAAAATGTCTTAGTTTTTTATACTAAAATCTATTCGACCTAAAATTAATCATGCATGCATATATTTATATTTTATGTTATAACATGCATTTTTTTATAGGACTGGATCGACTAATTTTGACTATGAGTTATCTAATGATGTGATTAAGATCATATCCTATTAGATGTTGAGGAAATTATTGAGATCTCATATGTTGACCAGAACCTTGAGATTATAGAAATCTCATATCACTAGCAAGATTTTTAGATCATGAAAATCTTAGATAATAAAATGTTATAGGTCATTGAGATATTTGATGATGAGATGTCCAAGGTCATGAAGATCTCAAATGATGCTATTCAAAATTGTATGTGTCTTAAAATCTTTTAGAGAATGTTATTAGGATTGCTTGCACAAAACACTAACATATATTATTTAGTGAATATTTAGAAATTGGATGATAATGGGTAGCTTGACTACTTTTTTTATTCCGATCCAAAGATTCTTTTATCATATTTATGAGTGTGTAGTTACTGTAATATTTTAGTAAAATGATAGTGGATGTACTAGTATAGATGTAGAAAGATATAGATTATTAGTCTCTAAATATAATAAAAGTCATTTATGGAAATAGCATGTGCTTCGTTAACATAGTTGTAGAACTAAATAAGGGTGACAAATTAAATGGTGATCATTATGATATTTGGCACTGAAAATTTAGTATATCCTACAGGAGCAAAAGGCCCTCGAAAGCCTAATCAACACCTTGGTTGAACCTGAGCATAGTATTTCTACTCAACGTAAAAAAGATGTTGAGACTTATCAGGCCTATAATATAAAGTACATCGTTATTCGCACAACGATGCTATCTAGTATGGCTAATAACCATATGTGTGCATACGAAGAATTTGAGATGGCACAAGACATTTGACTAACTTTGAAAGACAAATGTAGTGGGACATCAGCCATTAAACTAAGGAAACTCACAATTAAGTTTGACATTTATCGAAAGTGTTAAGATCATAACATGAGGTAGCATCTAAGAGAGACGTCAAACATGATACGTGAATTAAGATTAGCTAGCCATGCCTTAACTGATGAGTAGCTAGTACAATTGGTGATCCGTTACCTCCCTAATAGCTTAAAAACATAAAAATCAATATGACCCATAACAATAACATCAAGATGTTTGATGATATCTCACATCATGTTAAACTCGAATATGAGTGCCTAAAGGTGGCTAAGGCTTCAAGTCAACTTTATATGGTTGATTCCAGCATATATAAGGGTTCAGGCTCTAATCATAAAAGAAGAGGAAAGAACAAGAATTGGAATAAATGGAAAAAGAAACCTAAGTCCAATAAGAATGAGATCGAAAAACCTAGGAGGGTAAGTGTGGTTATGTAAGGAAGGATCAGAGCATGTTGAGGTGTTTCAGCTATGGTAAGATGGGTCACTTCACTCATGAATCCATTGAGCGTAAGAAAGAGACTTAAAAGCCACAAACCACATAGTTAGAGATAGAGGAGCATTTATAGAGTACCGTCGGATCAGCCGAAGAACAAAATAGATTTACATAGGGAACAACTTGAAAGTTAAAGTTAGAGGAATTGACACCTGCAAAGTGATTCTATAAGATGGCCAAATGTTGTATTTCTATAATGTTCTATATGCTCCAGAGATTTGATGGAATCTTGTGTCTGTTATTATCCTTCTAGGTTTTGAATATAGTATAAATTTTCATGGCAACTATTTAAGGATTTATCTAAATTTAGTGTGATTAGGTACTAGATATTTGATGGATAGTTTCATCATATTAAATGTTGAATTTGACAGTAGTATTAATGATGGTTGTTTTTCATTTATTACTTTGATCTATATTGCCAATATTTATGTTAATATTTAGAAAGCTAGAGTAAGACATATCAGGCAGAATCAAATGAATAGATTGGCCAAAGAAGGGATTTTTAGGTTCTTTTAATAAGATAGATTTGCCTATAGGAAAAACAATTAGAAAACCATTTGAAAAATGAATTAGGGTTGAAAATCTATTATAGTTAATTCATTCTGATATCTGTAGACCAATGAATGTGAGAGCTAGAAATGGCGCTTCATATTATATAACATTCATAGATTATTACACTCGTTATGGTCATGTCTAACTAATCTCTTATAAATCTGAAGCATTAGATTCTTTTTGGTTGTATCTAAATTTGGTAAAGAATTAGTTTAATAGAACTGTCTAAGTCTTATGAATTGATTGCGGATGAGAATACCTCTCTCAACAATTTAAGAAATTGTTTCATGAAAAAGGTATTGATAGACAGTTGACTATTCCTAAGACTCCACAACAAAATAGTGTAGTAGACATGAGGAATAGAATAGTATTAGATATGGTAAGTTCTATGGTGGCATGCGAACCTCTCAGTATTTTACTAAGGAGATGGGTTTTTAATAGTTGCTTATATTTTGAATAAGGTCCCTACAGAATCAATATCTTCCATATTATATGAATTATGAAGGGGTAGGAAACTTGACCTTATTTATATGAAATCTTGGGAGGTGCTGGATTTGTATATGATCTTTGTAGTAAATATGGAAAGTTGGGTGCTACAAGCAAGAAATGTCTCTTTATTAAATGCTCCGAGCACTCACAAGGATATGTACTCATAAGAAAAAACTTATATTGAAGCATTATTGAATTAGAGTCACAAGATATGAACTTCTTAGAGAATGAATTTTCTAGTAGAAGTGAGGTTAAAAAAGGAATTTCAACATTACGAGGTGAATGATTCGAATGATGTTCCATGTTCGAACACTCAACTAAAGGAAGATAAAGAGTTGTTTAAACACTTTATCCCTAGTCAGAGTGATAAAACTATTGGAATAGCTCCTTTATTTTTTCCTAAAAGGAGCAAAGGGACTAACAAATTAGTACCCTCAGAATTAGCAACTCATATAAGTAACCATAAGGTTGTTCCTTGTCGTCAATTTGAGATTGAAAGGAAGCTTTTATGCAGGCTTCGTATAATAGTGATGAGCAAAGAAATGTGAATGAAGCTCTTAACTCACCTAATAGAGATTTTTTGAATTAAAGCAAAGATATACTTAACAGAAAAGTATAGATTATAAAGAAACCTGCCTATGATAAGGTTTGCTTTCATCCGTCTTATATTTACTATCAACACACATATGGACCTGAAATTGCATCAGATGAATGCAAAGACAACATTTCTCAATGGACAATTGGAGGAAGAAATTTACGTGAAGCAGTAAGTGAATTGTGTTTCAAAAAGGCCAAGAGCTAAAAGTATGTAAACTCATGAGATCAATCCATGGCTTGAAACAATCTTTCATATAACGGTACTTTTGTTTCCATGAGGTTGTCGTGTCCTATGGATTTAAGTTGACGAAAGAAGACCATTGTGTATATATTAAGCTAGTAAAAAATAGGGGTGGCAATATGGGTCATGATATGACGGGTCAACACAAATTTGTAAAAAATAAATGGATATACGTTTGAGTTAAACGAATTTGTATAAACCTGTTTAACCCATCTATTAAACAAATCAAATTGAGTTTGCTGAAATAAATTGCAAGTTGACATGATTAAACTAGGATAAAATTGTAATATTAGCATATTATAGAGGTTAGTGTGTAATTATGCACATATATATACACACATATTTATCCAAACCCTAAACTCATTTTCATTTTTCTACAGCCACCCATACCATACACTCCCTCTTATCGCCTCACGGTCATTACCCCTTCTCTCTCACGATCGCAGCCTTTCATCCCCCTCAGTCGTCACCTTTCCTAACTCATGGTCGTAGCCCTTCCTCCCTCACAGTCACTGCTCTTCCTCCCTTACAGTTGCCGCCCCGCCTTCCTTGGTTGCAGCCTCTCCTCCCTCAAGATCATAGCTGACAGGACCCGAACCAGACTTTCTCTAATATCTTATTTGGAGGGTCCCGCCGAACACTCCAACGGACTTCTCTTAACTTGACTTATCGGATAAAGAAATTCTGGGGCGCGAATCCCTTAATCTTGCCCAATTCCTTAATTCGATTTAAATGTATTCTTTTGTTTTGTAAATAATTTGGGTGGTGTGTAAAATTTTCGCAATTTGATTTAAAACGATTTTACAAAAATTTCGACAACATAACAGCTGTATTTTTAAGGTTTCCAAAATTTTATACCTGAAAAAAGAACACACTTCGAACTATATTAATCACCACCCAACTTCTTTTTAACCACAAACATGCATTTTCTCATTCCATTTCACAACACACATTCTCACAAACATATAATTTCCATAACATATATCATATATATATGTGCATAGATATGTTAGGTAATAGAGGTGTATCATGTGCAGGTGTTCAATTATATATATACACATCAAAATATGGACTACAATTTCCACACATGCAATCTTCTATTTATAATATTTACACATCAAAAAATTTTATTCTACGTTTATCCAATATGCCTAGTCGATGCCCACCTAGAATATCCGATGAGGTTTTCAAAATGCAAAATTACCTATTCAACAATCTATTTCAATGTACAAGCTGCTCAAAAATGAAAAGATTAGTTCAACAATTGATACTAATATCAAAATATAATTATATCACAATTTATAATTTTGTTCGGGTGTTAAATCTTTTCAATTTTAAAACCTTTCCTTCTAAACCTCCATGTATACTCCTTGTGTACTCAAACCATCACATGACAGTTTTCAACTAACATCAGCGTGAAATCTACTGGGATATCTTAACCACTACGATGCAGAATTTACTGCATCGCAAACGTAGTGTGAAACAATCTCAAATCTGAGCAACCACAATACGGAATTTTTTGTATCACAATTGTAGTGCTATAACTCTGGACGACTACAAGTGGAATTTGCTGCATCGCAACGTAGTGTCAAAACTATAAATCTAGACGATAACGTGTGGAATTTCTGCATCGCACATATAGCGCTAAATATACTAAAAAACTGAACAACTACGGACATGATTTTCTGCATCGCCGCGTAGCGCTAAATTTTCATATAAACTAGGGGTGTATACATGGTTTATAAATCTTTTTACTTATTTCTTTTTGTAAACATTTTATTTTCAAATTTTCTTTTCTAAATCTGGCATAGAAATCATTTTTCAACACCTTAACTCGTAGTTTTGAAAATCAATTTTGAAGTCATTTAGCTACAATAATATATCTATTTAAATGAAGAATTGAAATAACGCAAGTGGTAGAACACTTATCTCACCAAACGAGCTATACTCATCAACGAGCCTCCCGAGCTCCGTTGGCCTGCTCGTCACCTACACAACACGTTCTTATTTAAAATACACAACAATGTGTTACACAAAACTATACACATTGCTTTCAATCCTTAAAAACTCTTTACAATGTTCTTTTGACTACAACTTTCTCTATTAGGTTCAAACTTGACCGAGTCTTTCTAATTACAATTTGTTTGTAAACGTTTAACTTATGCACCCCTAGGAACATTCCCACACAGTCCGTATAATTTTCAGAAGTTTGGAACGAAAAGTCGAAATTTTCGGACCCCCTAAAATAGAATACTGTTCACAGCCTGTTTCGTGGGCTGTTTCACTTCCGTTTTCACTTGGATCACCTCCTTATCTCTCACTTAGGTCCCCCGTAAAACGGTTTCGAAAAATTCTAAGTATCGAGGGGTGAAACCTAGGAAAAACACATATTTTTCGACACTTTTTGATGCGCATTATTGCATCACATATGCGATGATGTCATTTCTTTTGTATCTAAGGTTCTTTTACTTAATTATGATTTAATACATTCATTTCATGCATCAAAAAATATATTTTCACTCTCAATTCATCTTTACGACTATATATGTACACTATTTAAGCCATGATTTCCTCAATTTTTATCTAAACCTTTCCCTTCAAATTTTTATGGTTTGCTATGACATTTATACATGTTTTGAGGTCTAAAACAACCCTAATTAAGCTCATTTCATGCAGGTCTCTATAACCCCTTCAAATGCCTATTTTTTCATTCTACTATCATTTTTATTCTTTACTAATTAGTATGTTATTCATGTACTCATGTATATCCATTTTAATTACCTTAATTCCTACTCACTCATGCATGTTTTTAGGACCCTAAATATATTATAAACACCCACAAAACACATGCATAAGCTACTGTCCTTCATCAAATTGAAATGCACAAACAATGCCACCTAGTTTTCCTTTTTAATTTCTAACACTCCTATATATCTTTCTAGTAGTAATTATGCATGTTGTTCAAGTTGATAGGCATCAAAGCCTAATGAATATACCCCATCCACCTTATAACCGAACCTCCTCAGGCACCCTTAACATGTTGTTTCTTTTAACTTTCATGATTTTAGATTTGACAATTCTCCTAGGCATATAATCAAACACTTTAACTACTATTATAACTGTTCAAATATTTTTTTACATATACTTAGGGTTTTCCATCCATAAACCCTAACTTCTAATTCATGCATAGTTCCACCTCAAATAACTTCTCTTCCTAGTTACACATGTATAAAATCTTGGTTTGGATCTAAATCTCATCAATAACATACTATGAAAACAACTAAATTCCTCATCATATCATATAACCCAACTATTCCCATGCAATCTTAATTCACATAAAACTTGAAGAAAGTGATGAAATTTTACCTAGCTTTCACTTAGGGTATGATACTCTAACTTGGATCAAGAAGAAAAATGGATTTGAAGCTTGAAATGAGGTGAAAATGGTTTGCTTCTTCTCCCCTCAATGATGTTGTCCCTCTTTCTCAACTCTCACTATCTCCTTTTTGAAATTTTCCTAAGTGTTGGAAGACAACACTTATATATATAGGCATGCATTTATATAATTGCCCTTGAAGTTTGTTAGTTATTTATATACTATGCCATCATATGAATTTCAACTAAATTGTCTTCCAATTATACATTAATTTCAAATCCGCCTCACCACTTTTATCAATTTACACAATTCATGTAATTATTTTATCCTATTCACTTTTATATAATAATTATTTAATTTATCATTGACCAAATTGCTCTTCTTTAATATGGATCTCTTTATTTGTAGAAAGAGACTATTTCGCCCTTTTATTGGATTTTCTCATTATAAATATTGACTACTTCTATATTCTAACTTCTAATACTATGAATGAAATATCAAGAATAGGGGTTTACAATAGCCCCTTCTCCACGACTCCACCACCATATCAAGTTATCCACCTTCTTTACCACTAGATCCACCATCTTCACCATCAGATCCACCACCTTTGTCTACTAAAACGGTCATGTATTTTGATTCTTGTTTTCATTTTATTTTGATAAAATGAAAGCAAAACAAATGGTTGCATTGCCGAAAGCCATATTGATTGATTTCGAATTGTTATATACTAGATATGGGTTGTATTTATTGTGTTGTGTTCATGTTTGGTTAAACGAATAGTTAAACGAATTCAGCATTAGATGAATTAAACGAGTAAAAGAATTAAATGGGTTAAATAGGTTAAACGAATTAACCGGTTGACAAATTAATGGGGTTGGATCCTATTTAAGTAATAAACGAATTAATCGTGTCATGTTATGTCGTGTCGTGTTATTCATTTATAAATGGATTCGTATCGAACCCAAAAATGTTGACCCGTTTCTTAAACAAATTTGTGTCGAACTGATTGAATCCATAATGAATCGAATCAAATTTGGCTCGACCCCCATGTCAACCCGTTTTGCCACCCCTAGTAAAAAATAAGTTAATGATATTATTTTCACATATGGACGATATTCTATTAGCCAAAAATGACAAAGATTTGAAGATAACCATAAAGTAATGGTTATCCTCAACCTTCGAGATAAAAGACATGGAAGCAGCTATATATATTATAGGAGTTAAAATTAATAGAAATTGCTTAAAGAGAATGCTGGCTTCATCACAAAAGCTATTCATCAAAAGATTCTCGAACGATTCAATATGGAAGATTATAAGCCTATGGATACTCCCATCTCGAAGGGTCAGACTCTTAGTCATAAAATATACCCCATAACTCTATAAATCCTTATTGAAGTGTTATAAAAAATCTCATATATACTATAATGCATAAGAGATCTGATATCTACTATGCAGTTGGGCTAGTAATTAGATATCTATCCAATCTTGGTTAAAAATATTGGATTACTATGAAAAGAATTTTAGAAAATGACTGCTAATTATTCCTTATGTTACTAAGGTAGCAATATGCATCTAGTTAGATATAGAGATTTTGATTTGGGAAGTAATTTGGAGAAATAAGAAGTTGTCATGCATTATAGTGTCCACCATGGAAGCTGAATTTATAACATGTGCACTGCAGTCTAGGAAGCAGTCTGGCTTAAAAGATTCTTAGAGAATCTAAATTCGAAACTTATGCAAAAAAGTCAATTATTGTATGTTGTGATAGTAAGGCAACAATTGCCTATATTAAAGGTGCAAAATATCATAATAAATCGAAACACGTATAGACTAAGTAAAATTTCATCTAGGACATAGTGATGAAAAAAAAAATATAACAATTTAGTATGTATCTACACATGAGATGGTAGTGGATCCACTCAAAAAGTTGCAACAAGAGATATTTATATCACATGCTAGATCTTTGAGTTTGTGTAAATTGTGATGTTACATTAAGCTATATCTGCTTTAAGAATAAATACGTCATTTTGTTATATAAAACTAGCATACATTCATTTCATATAGATTATATATAAAAGTACATCATCAGATTTTGAGACTGGTATTTTTACACGTACAGTCGTCTTGGTTACTAGAAGAGCAAGTCAAGATAAGACAAATATATTTTATAGAGAATAAAATAAGGTTATTCTCTTAAGGGCTTGAAATATATGAAATGTCTCATTGATTGTAATCAAGATGACATTCTACCAAAATTTAATTATTGAACCACACATGATGTATTCCTACCATTATGAGAACCTGATTAAGCCAAATGTGAGTTTCTCGATAATATAAGTCGGAAGGGCAAGCTTTTAAAAACTTAAGTTAGGCGCTGAGAGAGCGTCTAAATTAAGATGTGCACAATGAATAATCTTAATATAAAGAACATACACATCTTTATTGAAGGACAAGATTCACTGTAACATACGTTTCATACTGCGTGTGTTTATTGTGATTGACACGAAAAATGAGTGAATTTATCCCTAATTCTTCATTATGTAAGTTCCATTAAAGTTTGTAAAAGTTTCTATCTATATCCTCAATGACTATTCACTTTGTCTCAAAGTAATGAGGTGATGTTTGTATCATTAGTGTCTTTTATAACTATGATAATGCAGCCTATAGGACATTACTATGGTGTCAGTCATTTTTGTTGACTGACGAACAAAAGTGAGACAAGAGGATTTAATGAATTTTATTTTGTTCCTATAGTTAATTGTTGCGACAATTTGCAATTTGGAATTACAATTGTGATTATATGGAATATTGGAGGATCGAGCATGTTAAAGAATTAAATATGTTCAAGCAAATAAAATTCTATTAAATCTAGGACATAATAATGAACAAGTTTACAATCTCTTCTATAGTAGTATAATTAAGATTTGAAGAAACAAGTTGCATTACATATATGAATAGGTCATACGATGTATTTGTCTATATGAATGCTTGTACTCCTTATCATAAGAGATCACTAGTGTTTTACTGTGAGTTCTGTTTAGCTCATCTTGTGTGAGTAAGAGATGTTAGGCTATAGGGTTATGGACGGGTCCACCCATGGTGACCTAAACCTGTGACCCAATCCAAATTCATTTGGATAGAATTGGATCAAATAACCGCTTGGCAGTTACTAAAAGTTATCAAAAGATAACTACCCTTTGGTTGGCCTATAAATATATGTTGGTTTATTATTGTTTTGGTTGATGATATAAGGGTTTGATCTCATAATTGATGGCTGAACTCCGACTAGTTGGATAATCCAGAGAATTTAGGGCAATTTCCGCTACGCATAAATAAGTATGCTTTTGGGTTCCATTTTACAATTTTGTAGAATTTATATATTGTTATGAATTCTTTCAGGTTGCATTATGTCTAAACTTTGCTCTCGAAAAATTCCAATGTCCAAATCATGCCCATTTTGTATTAATATTGAAGAGACTACAAGCCATGTTCCTCAATAACTAATATTGATCTCCTTCACATGTCTCTTTACTAGACTTTCTTTTCCTTTGCAAAAGTCAACTTCAAATTAAGGATTTGGAAGAGCTTTGTATTATCTTATGGATTATTTGGTATTGAAGGAATTGATTTGTTCTCTACAAAATTTTATTGGAAGCGTATGAAGTTGTATGGTCTCAAACATTCATGGTTCATGAATGAATTTCAACAAGCTAATGAGGCCAGCTATTGAAGCAATGATGTAGTTGTCTAGCATTGTGTTAAACCTCAATGTAACTTATTCAAAATTAATGTTGATGCATCATTCAATGCAAAGCACAAAATGGTTGGTTTGGACATTATTATTAGAGATCATGAAGGCTATGTATTGGCTACTTTTGTTAGTATCATATGTATATGTATATGGCACATTCTATGATACACTTGGGTATCGATATATTTAAACATTACAAAAAAATGATTGTATTATGGAATTACTAACTATATTTTATTTTATCTGATTATGTATTTATTATATCTAATTACAACTAAATGAGTCAAATCACATTTATAATAATTAATCATATTTAATTATAATAAAACATGTTTAGTTGTAATTTAGTTTAATAAAATACAATAAATAATTTTAAAATGTAATCAATTTAAGTGTATTGACACCTAAATGTATTGTAGACGACCTAAATATATTGTACACATCAATAATTAAATCAAATGACCTAATTCATGGTATTCTCTGTGAATTGTTATCACCTAGGATGTGTTGCATTGGAAATTAAATTAAATGTTCTACTTCATGATAATAAAACAATATAAATCAACATCTTGTTTATGGATGTAGTTATACCATATCATGAACGTGTCTTGTAGTAATTACATCTTAATAAACCAAATCAAATACTATAATATACACAAATAGTTTTTGGTTTTAAGAGCTAATGCATATCGAGTGAAGTAATTTGTTCTATTAAGTTGAAAACCATGATGGTTAGAATTATTCCATATCATGAACATATCTCATAGTAATTACATCTTAATTGACAGACACCTTTCTTTACTAGGCCTATCGGTTGCCTCACGGTAGCTCTCCAGCGGATATCTGACCTAACTAGAAAGTTCTCGTAAAGCTACGTCGTTTACTTTTAAAACTTTTCTAAATTTTCTTTCAAAATGCGAAAATGCGGAAAAATTTTTCATTTTCTTTTTAATCATTTGCAAAACAAATTTATTAAAATTCGGGCAGCATAATGGTTATTTTTCGAATATGTCACCCTGCAAATTGATAATTTACACTTCTATAGCAAACAAATCTCTACTACTGGGCCTTAGGCCCCCAAATCATTTTCCACAACGTAACCACAAATAAGTTCTAGTTTTAGGAACAATAAAATTATAATTCGTTTTCATTCACCAAAATTTAATTTCGTTAACACAATATATTATATAATCCAAAAGATAATTTACGATTATATTTACTAAAATCTACTTATGATGTATAACATACAATTTAGAATATAAAACTATGCAGTGATTATCTTCATGTCAAGCCACCTACGCGTCCGACAGAGTCTTTTCTAATTGACGGCTCGTACCTATACCTGGGGAGGATTTTTCAAAAATACATAGAAAGAATGATGAGTATAAAACTCAGTGAGCGGATAACTTTTAACATAAACTATCCTTTTCTAAAATATATATATATATCCTCCCAAAACAAATTTATAAAACTAGAATTTTTCTTATAACTTTATTAAAATTACAAAACTAATTTGATTCTTATAACTTTTCTTTGTTTCTCGAAACTGGAAATAAATTTCTGATTTAATAAAATTCATGTCTATGGACGTGTTTTTCTCTTTTGATCTCGCCAAAGACAACCCAGGGAAATCTTAGCTCTATAGTGATGAAATTTCTCATCGCCACCTGAGCTCGGGGATGCTACTATATGTAGTCGTCGATATGGGAAACCTTGGGGTAATGATCCCCCCTTCCCACCCCCCCCCCCCCCCCTCCCAACATCAGACAGATCTACACTACCATATATGTGCAGAGAACGACTCACAGACTCGACTCAACCCCCCAAGTTAGTGACTGACTCTCTCAACCACGCTTGCCATACACGCATACGGTACTTCGATCAGTAATCTTTGGGGGTTAAGGTAAACCCAAGACATCTAAAAATTTTTTTTTTTTTTTCTTCAAAGTACTAAAATTCTTTCTTTTCTTTTAACATAAGACTTGAAACTAAAATCTCATTTTTCTAAGGTCAAAGCCTAACTTTCAAAGCTACTCTAACATGTCTATTCTTACATATATATATACTCAAATTTACTAAATGACTTTAATACTAAAATAAATATAATTGCAATATAATCAAAAGCTTTCATGCAATATAATCTTAAAAATTTCTAGCAATTCAATGATAATCAATGACATGCTAAAGTTTAATTTAAAATAACATCATAAAATTTTTTTCATTAAAACCACAAGTAACTAAATCAATTCCCACTATTAAAAATTCATAAATACTTTACAAAAATAAAACCACTCACAACTTTATTATCACCACTACATCACCACTCTTCCAAATATTCCTTTTGGTGATTTTGCTTCCAATTCCTACAATCACATTCCACCATAATATCATCACCTTTTTCACTCGATTTCAATGTAAATCACATTATTACTTCAATTTAAATTTAAATGATCATGCACCCATTTAATTATAATTCTTAACATAATCTTTCCAACCAACTTCCTAACCTTAATTTTACATTTAAACTCAATTCAAAACCCAACAAATCACCCAATTAAATTTCCAACATATCAAGCACTAATTAAATACTTAGTCATAACTCAATATATATATATGTTCAATAAATTCACCACTCTAACATAATTCCAACCAAGTAATCTCACATCCATTTTTATTAATTTCCTTTACACCAAGGCATTCAAACACCTCATAAACATCACCAAAACACTTTAAAAAGATTGGATAACACTTTAGGAACCAATTCTTTACATTAAACACATTAACACCCAAACTTTTCCAATTCCATTTTTCTTACATTCTTTTAATTCCAACCAATTTAAATTCATCCCAAAACTTTATACAACTCATTCAAACATTAAACTTACTTCAACACATGGAAAAACACAAAGTGTCCATATGCTAATATAAATATACATCACTTCATTTCTTTGCTTTTGTTTTCGAAATTTCATTTCAATTCACATAAAATCTCATATAACTTCATTCAAATATCAAAAACCATCCAATTACATAAACTTTTCCTAGTGAAACACTTACTAATATAAAACACAACTAAGCTAATATCTTCATTTCAAGCTCAACAATCACTCTCAAATGCATCAATTAATTATCCAATGATGAATTAAAGCATTAAACTCAAAATCAATTTAATTCCATCAACTTAAGATATCAAAACCCTAACCTTACCTCACTAGATTCTTGACCCAAATTTGATTGATGCTTTCCTTCCACTTCCAAGCTAGATTTGATGATAATCAGCCTTGGTTTAACCCATAGAATTCATCAAAACTCACTTAAGTTCATTCTAAAAAAAATACCCATAAAACCCATATCACTAACATTGAATTAAATCCATTTTCTTACCACTTTCTTCTAAATTCTTGGATGGATTTTGAGAGATGGAGAGGGATGAACACCTTGGGAACCTCTTCTTCTTCTTCTTCCTTCCTTCCTCCTCTTCACAATTGCACTTCTCACGGTTTCCAGCTTTGTTTCACATTTTCTCCCCTTGTTGACCGAATGAAATCACTTCTTCATCCATTCATGCCCTTCACATTATATAGCCATCCTTATAAAAGTCTAATTTGCCCTTCAACTCTCTTTAAAATAACAAGAATGCCATTAGTTATCAAACAAAGCTTTTGATTGGTTAAACAATTCTATCTAACTAATCCACCAACCAAATCAATCCAATTTTAATTTCTTTCCAACTAATTAGTCTCTTTTTGACTTAAAGGTGTCACAACATCATTGGTTAATCAAACTTCAGATGGATTGTGCTTCTTTGATGATTATCTTTTCATGCACACTTAATAATTTATTTAACTTAAATTTTAATCCTCATTTAACTCCAATAAATTCCAGAAATATTTCATGGTCATCCTATCATCAAATTGACCATGCAATACTCTAATTGGGTGCCTTAACTTTCAATTCCATGCTTTGAAAGAAATTCAATTGGGTTTAATCTCACTAAATTATCAACGTTTCCAACGAATGTATTTTTATCGATAAATATTCGGAACCCTTAAAATCCATTTAAACGGACTCATTTTTACTCCGTTTTAGTTTCTAATAACTCTAATTCCTATTTCGAGGCTAATGATGTTTGGGATCCATTTTTCGAAAATCACTATTCACACGGATACTATTCACCCGGAAATACTATTCACCGAAAAAAATTTTATCTCACGAAACTTGAGGAAATTTTCTATTTCTCAAAAATATTCATTCATCAAAAATACTATTCATCCAAAAATACTATTTATCTGAAAAACACTATTTCTCATATGAAAATGAAATTCTAGGTTCTACATTAATAAACCAAATCAAATACCACAAATAGTTTTTTTGTTTTTTTAAGGAGTTAATGCATATCAAGAGAAGTAATTTGTTCTATCAAGATGAAACCCATGTTATGTTGATTTATGACTAAGATGATACCCTAAA
Source organism: Litchi chinensis (assembly GCA_019925255.1). Lineage (NCBI taxonomy): Eukaryota > Viridiplantae > Streptophyta > Magnoliopsida > Sapindales > Sapindaceae > Litchi > Litchi chinensis. Next base: position 809,163 of record CM034466.1, on the reverse strand, counting down.
AGCTAATTGGAAAATAAAATTTAAAATTATCCTTAGGGTTATAATTAGGGTTAATATTGAGATCCATTTGTGGTTTTTTCTTCTTTACTTTCCTCCTGGAATAATATATATTTAAATCATATGTTATACGGTAAGTACATATATATATTGGAAACTAAATTAAATGATCTACTTAATGGTATTCTTCATGGACTATAATCACCTAGTAAGTACAATATGCATCAAAAATTAAATTAATTATATAGTTCATAATAAGAATGTTATATGAATCAACCTCCTGTTTATGACCATTATTTACCATATCATGAACATATCTCATTATAATTACATCTTAATAAACCAAATCAAACACTTTAATCTGCATAAACAGTTTCTTTATATGATGTAATGGATATTGAGTGAAAAAAATTTGTTCTATCGATTTGAGAACCATGGTTTGTTGATGTGTGACTAAAATGATATCCTAAAACCTAGAAGCGAGATTTAAGTTATAGTTAGATTTATAACTAGGGTTACTATTGAGATTTATTTGTGATTTGGTTTTCTTTGCTTTCCTCTTGGAATAGCATAATTTTTCAGATAAAATATTGCATAGTAAGTATTGTACACATCAGAAATTAAACAAACGATCTGCTTCATGGTATTATTTGTGAACTGTAATCACTTGGTAAGTATGGTACGCATTGGAAATTGAATTAAATAATCTGTTCATTATGAGAATTCTAAATAAATCAAGTTGTTGTTTATGGACATTATTATACCATATTATTAACATATCTCATTGTAATTAAATCTTAATGAACAAAATCGAATACTAAAACTTTATGATTTCATGCATATTGAGTGAAGAAATTTGTTGTGTCAATTAAGAATTATATTTTGTTGCCTTGTGATTAAGATGATATTCTGTCACCATAGCCAGAAAATGACATTAAATGTCATATAGCTGGGGTTAATATGGGATCCAATTGTGTTTTCGGTTTCTTTGCTTTCCCTCGTGGAATGATTTTGTTTTAGAACTAGTACTTAATATCAGATAAGTTGTCATTGCAAATCTTCAAAGAATATTGTTTGTCCTAACATGTAATAGAACATGGAGCAAACTGTATTATAACTTATGATAGGACAATATGATAGCAAACAAGCCATAGCGGAAGGTCCTGGCTTCAGAGATTACATATAAATGTTGAGAATACATAAAAATATGAAAAAAAAACATGAACTAAATTGAACAGATTTCATAAGATCTGGAGAAAACACCAAAAACGAAAGACTTTGCAATTTTTTTGACATGTCATTCAGGGGAAAAAGCTACCAGACCAGAGTGGATTCTGGTTGGTATCTGCAAATGGAATCACCATGTCCTCCCCACCAAACCCCATTTGCTGCTGTTGGTCTTGTGGGTTCATCCACTCCATAAACCATTGTTGTTGGTGGTGGTCTGCTACCTGAGAGCTGTAAACATTCCTCATTCCACCGAGATCTAGTGCTGGTGGAAGGGCTGTTGGCAGTAGTGTTGTTGCTGACGATGATGCTCCGCCCGTAGCCATTTGGTTGTGTGTTTCAATTTTCTTTTCAATATCCTTTAGGTACTGCTCGATCAGCCACCCCATATCGTTCAAGTCCATGATGCTGAAATTCTGCATGTCTCTCCCAGTCAAGCATTGGAACATGACTTGAGTCATCTCCTTTTCACGGTTGTCCTTCCTTTGTTTCTTCAGCTGTTCATTGGCCTTGACAATCCTCTGTCTAAGAAAGCTATCTTGATTCGCCATTTTTTTGCTTTGCTCCATTTCAGGCATGCTTTTGAATTTGGACAGCACCCTCTGGACCCCCATTTGAGAAGGCCAGACCTCAGGCATAGAATCATAGGGGCTGTAAACAATAGCACAAGCGTCAATACCACAAAGGGTGCTAAGTTCACTCACCTTCTTCATTAGACCCTTCTGCCTTTTCTTGAAGGTTGCCTTCCTTGCAGAATCATTGGTGATATACGCCAACTTCACCTTCTTCCTGGTCATGGCTACAAAGAGAGAAAATAAAATCCAATGGAAAGGAGAGAAAACAAAAAGGAATATGGAACTTGTTTCTCTATGTGCTAGCTTTTATTGCCCTAGGCAGTGCAAAATTATGCTATAAAGGGATATACGAGATACCTCATATAATAATAATGATTACGTGTCTCTACAATTCTTACTAGGAATATGTGTTTTTGTTGTTACATAATATGGGTACGTAATTTAATTATTCGGGCACGCCCGCTTCACTCTTCTTAGAAGGAATTAGTGATACTAAATAGAATTGAAAATAGTGTGAGTTTTGAAACTAGAGCCAAATTATAAGAACATATATATATTTTTAACAATATTCTTTATTCGTAAACTATTGAGAAAATACATAAAATAAATTCCTATAATTCTTTTAGATTTTGCTCGTTGTATCATATTGAATCAAATCGAATATGCATGTCATTTATTGATCAGTCGAGATATAATGGAATTACATTTGAATTCAATTAGTTTCTAAATTAATAAAAAAAAATTCTTCCATGCAAATTATTTCAAGAAATTTCAAAAAGTCCTATCTACAATCTTCTAGAATTTGTCCAACAAACTACAATAGCATCATAATCTAGATTCATTCCTAGCAATTAAGAATGGGGTGCTCATGTCAAGGCACCAAATATGACAATTAAGGTTATAAATTTTGGATATGAAAAAATCTGAGGTAGTAGTAAAAATTGGTAATATGACGGAGAAAATTAAATTTGGTGAGTTGGTACAAAATTTAAATAATTTGTTAAGATAATATAAATCATCAATTAATAATGACAGTATCCAAGTTTAAATCATAATAATTGATTGTATAATCTGCTTATCTATTGCTCTTTTAGATGTTAATGCCCTTGCTGTTAAGAAAATTAAGATTTGTGTGCCCAATTTTAATGTCAATTCTTATATCAAACAAAGAACACCTAGCATTATAACATATAATATATCATGACATTTGAGGAGGGCAAAGCCAAAAAAATTATATTTCATGTCATTATATTAAAAGAAAAAATTACAAGGGTCAAAGTGTAAAACTTTTAAAATTTAAAAACTCGTTTACAATTTTTTGATGAAAATTTTGTAGTATTTTCCTACCAACCCCTCCGCCTTTGCATTCGAGCAAACTAATCACTTTCCACATCACAATTCTAGCACCAATCACAGTGGTTTTTATTGGGGCCATCGTTAAATGATATCCAAGTATCAAATTGAATTCAATTGCATGAATGCAATTTAATGACTATTAGTTGTCTGTAAGAATAATATTGATCTATTGTATCCTTGTATCAAATTGCATTCAATTTCATGAAAGCAATTTAATGACTACTAAGAATAATATTGATCTATTGTATCTTTCATTAATCTTTCATGTCATATCAAAAACAGATTTATGCTCCTATCTCTTGATTGCTGGAAGATTCGAAGAAAAAACAATTATGCACTTTAAATAACTAGTTCATTTCGATTATTCGGTACAATTCAAAATTACGAGGATATTTAAGTGAATTGATACGATATGAATTTTTTACTTAAACGCTTGAATTAATATATTTTATAACAACAATAGTTAACTTACAATTTAAAAAAAAAAAATTAAAAAAAAAAAACAAAATGGGATGAATAGATGTATAAAAAAAAATCAAATTGATTTTCAGAAATTCAAAAAAAAAAAAAATCACAATTCAAGATTGGTTAGTTATCAAGGTTTAGGTCAATATTAAGAATTAAATCCAAATATAGATTAAGAATCAAAAATTCAAATCAATATCAAACAACAAGACTCAATTAATCAACAAAATTCACTATCATGATCTAGTAATCAGATTAAAATATAAAGAAAAAAGAGAATTAACATAATCAATTTTAACACTGAAAACCATATAGAAAAAGGGGTTGATCTATTTACAAATTTTGCTAGTTTATTAAACAGATATATTTTACGATTGCTTCACCTAACTGTATATCCTATTGAGCTATCTTACTAATATGCTCGCAGGTCTTTCATTACTAATATTGTTACTCATAAATGCTTGCTCAAATTTTCACCTAATAAGATTAGCATGACTTAATTTCAACAAAGAAAAAAATGCTCTAAGTGAAAACACAAACGAAATGCACGATGAATACATTCTATGTGATCAAGATGATCTAAAAATAAAGAACACATATGCAAATAGATCTAGTTTTAAGATAAAGAAGAACTAAACGCTAAAATCAAGATGTTAATCTACAATTTTATATACCTCCACTGAAAAGATTTGGAAAAACTTGAAAATCAAATCACAAAGCAAAGTTCCAAATCCTTAATTTGCCTATGCATCTCTTCAAAGAAGGAATCCAAACTCAAATAAGAAGATCGAGCACGAGGTACGGAACTTTGGAATTGTATTTTTGTTTCTTTATTTCTCTCAAAATTTATTTTTTCTCTATTAACATTCTTAATTACCTTATTGCATGAAAAATGGGGTATTTTTATTGAAAACAATAACACGAAATAAGTAAATTGACCAGACATATCGTTGTCGCATCATTGCCACTGATGGTGAAGTGGCGATGGAGCTTGGCTTTTATTGGTGATGTAAGCCACAGCTTCATTTTCTTCCTAGTCATGGCTACAATGAGCGAGAGAACTTATTTCTCTATGTGTGTGCCAACTTTTTTTATCCTAGGTTGTGCAAAATTATGATATAAAGAGATATATGAGATACCCCATATAACAATAAATGATTATGTGTCTCTACAATCCTTAATAGGAATATATTTTTGCTTTTAGTTAATATGGAAAATTAATTATTAAGGCACTCCCCGCTTCACTCTTCTTATAAAGAGATAGTACCACTAAATAGCACTAAAATTTGTAAGTCCTCACCCAGATTTATTATTTTATGGTATTAGAAATCTTCGAATTGAGTTACGGTCGAATCGTATAACTCCAGTAGTGTTATCTGAAGTTTATTATATTTTCGTATCACAAGTCGGATGTCGTTTGATTGACTCTGGTACGATTACAAAGTGATTAGAAATTAATTATATATTTTTGGGCATTAGTAAGATTATTGAAAGTTTGAGGTGATTAAATGAAATTTTCTTGAAAAACTAATTTTTAATTGAGTATAAATATATATAAAAATAAATTTTGTCTCATTAGGAGACATTTGTGTCGAGAACCAGAGAAGAAAGAAAGAAAAAAAAAAAAAAAAGAGAGAGAGAGAGAAAGAGAGAGAGAGGGAGAGAGAGGAAAATCCGGTCCGATTTTCATCGAGATTTCTTCACGAAAGTTATTCCTCGTCATCTCCTCTAGCTAACCCAAAAATTTGAAGCGAAAAGGTCACCTATTTGGTGAGTTATTTTAGTTTAAAGTTTGATAGTTTATATGAAAACCCATTCTCTCTCTTGTTTCTTTCTCAAATTTTAGTTTAAGGATGATAAGAGGGACTTGTGAGGATGATTTTGGTGTGATTTGTGAGTGATTTAGTGGAAGAAAAATAGGTGAAAAAGAGAGAGAAAATAATGGGGAAAATGGTTATTTGTGGGATCCGAGTTCATTTTCGATTATAAGGCCTTAAATAGATGTTTTAGAGGTTAGAAAACAATCTTATGAAGTTAGATTTCAAAAACGAAAAGTTTAGGATCGATTTCGGAGCTAAACGGATGAGTTGAAGGATGTTTTCCGAAATCCTTCCAAATGTGTTCGTTTAACATTCGAACCTATTTATTTAATCATAGTTGGGTGTTAAAACACTAGAGAATTGATTTTTGAAGTTGTCGGACGTTCGAAACGAAAAGTGATTTTTATTAGTAAGTGCAATGGAGCGAATTTCGTTTCGAGCATCCGACGATGAAATTGAGTATACTGAGGTATTCCTAGGAAAGAATAAGTAGGACCTATGTAGAGAAAACGGATTTCGAAAACCCCGATTGAATAGAAATTGAGATCCAAAAGTTTGGACGTTAAAGAGTATTAATAGAGATAAATGATATTTTTATTAATTTTGAATGTTATTTGAATGAGTTAAGTGACCCTAAATGGATATTTGATGTTTTAGGGTAAAAACGCAGAGTTCCGGAGGCTTACGGAGGATGATCGGATTATATCAGAGGACGTGTAGTGAGTGGAACTAAGAGTTTTTAAAGTTTATATTTTCTTAAAGTTTATTTAAAGTTAAAAGAATTTATTATAAATAGTTATTTATTTATTAATTGAATTTATATTATAATTCTAGCATAAATATTTTAGTTTATTATTTATGTATATGAGAATGTGCTAGAATTAAAAATTTTAGACTTATTGCCTTGAGATTTAGAATATTTTAGTGTATTAAGAAAAAGAGATTTTAATAGCCTATGGTTTACCCTAGCCCCAGTTTAGTACCCAGCCGAATGCCCTATGCATGATACGGTAGATGAGAGGAAGTCAGTCAGTGAGATTTGAGTCTAGTCGACTCTTGTGTGAGCGAGGCATGAGTGATCCGTATACACATATAGGGTAGTGTAGTCGGTCCGCAGCGTGGGCCCGCTTTCGATGACTACACATGGTAGATTCCAACTCCTAGTGGTTAGCTAGAGTTTATATGCTACCATGCCAGGAGTAGATATTCCCTGGGTTACCATTTAGGCGAGCATCAAAAAAGATTTTAAGAAAAGATTTCATAAAGTGTTTTAGAAAAAATTTTTAGAAAGCATTGTAGTTTTAAAAACTATTTTGGGAGAATACTTTACACAAAAATGAGTTTTAGTTTATACAAATTAACCACTCACTGAGTTATACTCATAGTTGTCTTTAAATGTTTTCTTAAAAATTCTCCCACAGGGGCAGGAGTTAGTCGTCCAGTCGACGAGGTTCAGTCAGACGTGCCAACGGACAAATAGGACGACACCTACTACATGTACATATTTTGTGATTTTGATCATGTATATGTTTATGTATATAATTGTAAATATTTTAAAGAAATAGTGGATGCATTAGTTAAAAATGTTTTATTAAAGTTTTCTGAAATTCAAATTTTAGATTTTAATTATTTGTTGTGGTTGTGTTGTGAGAAATGAGCCGGAGGCTTTGGAAGTTGAGAAATTGATTTCATAGAAGTGTTTTTATAAACTATATTTGAAACTTACAAGGTAGCATAGTTTAGAAAATAGACGGCATACTGCCGAAATTTTTATTAAAAAGCGAAAAATTATTATCATTGTCACCTTGTCAAAGAAGTTAAAAGATCTAGCTAAATAATTTTCCGGTGCCCTGACGGGGTTCCTTCGGACTGAGTATAGGTTTCGTGGGAATTCTTTCGGGGTACTACGGGATCTTTTTCGAGTCCAGAGAAGGGATTCGAGAAGGGTCCCATCAAAATTAATGTGAGTTTTGCAACTAAAACTAATTCTAGTGCTAACACCAAATTGTACGAATTTTTATTTCCTTTTTTTTAAAAAAAAAATCTTTATTCGTAAACAATCAAGAAAATCAATTAATTGCTATAAATCTTTGAAATTTTGATTATCTCTATATTAAATCAAATCAAATTGAATATGCATGTCATTTATCGATTGTTCGAGTTATAATTCAATTATAGGTGAATTCAATTAGTTTCAAAATTAAGAAAACAATTCTCCCATTCAATTTATTTTAAGAAATCTGAAAAAGACTTATCTACAATCTTCTAGTCCAACAGGTTGTAATAAGTATAATAATCTATAATTATTCCTAGCAATGAAGAATGGGGTGCTCATATCAAAGCACCAAGTATTACAAGGTTATAAATTTTGGATATGAAAAAATCTTAGGCTGTGGTAAAAATTGGTATTATGATGGTGAAAATTAAATTTGGTACAAAATTTCAATGGATTCTTCATATAATACAAATCATATCTTAATAATGACAGTATCCAAATTTAATTCACAACCATTGATTGTGTATATGTTACTATTTTAGACATTAATGCAGGTGCCTTGCTATTAAGAAAATTAAGATTTGTGCACCCAATGTTAATATCAACTCTTATACAAAAGAAAAAAATATCTAGCATTATTGCATATAATATATCATGACATTTGAGTCGGGCGAAGCCATGTATATTATATTTTAGAAGGTCTTTATATTAAAAAAATTTTACAAGGGTCAGAGTGTAAAACTTTTAAAATTTAATAAAATGTTTATAATTTTCTATTGAAAATTTTGTAATATTTTCCTGCCAATGCGTCCCTCCCTCCACATTTACATTTGAGCAAACTAATCACTTTCCACATCACAATTCTAAGGCCAATCACGGTGGTTTTATTGGGACCTTCATTGCATGATATTACAGTATTAAATGCAATCAATTGCATCAATGCAATTTAATGACTTCTAGTTGTCATAAGAATAATATTGATTTATTGTATCTTTGTATCAAATTGCATGCAATTGCATGAATTCAATTTAATGACTACTAGTTGTCGTAAGAATAATATTGATCAATTGTATCTTTCATTAATCTTGTATGTCAGATCAAAAACTCATTTATGCTCCTATGGTCTCTTGGTTGTCGGAAGATTCAAAGAAAAAGCTATTATGTAATTTAAATAACTAAGTCATTTGGATTATTTGGTATAATTCTAAATTAAGAGAACATTTATCATAATTGATACGATTTGGTTTTGTACTTAAATGCTGGAATTAATAAGTTTTATTAAGGGTGGACACAATTCAATTCAGTTCGGCTTGTTTTGAGCAAAATTGAACCAAATCAAAAAATAAAAATTCTGTTTTCAAAATAAAACTCCGAACTAAACCAAATTGTATGGATAAACCAAACTAAACCGACTTAGATCAGTTTGGTTTGGGCCACATCAGGCCTTGGAATGGGCCTCCAATTATTTATTGGGCTAAGATTTTAATTTTATTCTCATTTGTAGCAATGGCTAATAAATAGCCCTCCTTGTTGAAGCAGATTCTTGGACTTTACCTTAACATAGGAAAACCAAACAAATGATGTGATAAAATTTAGGACAAAATATATATAATTGTGATTTTAAGCAGAAAACTTTAACCACACCAAGGATAATAATGAAATACAATATTACCAAATCAAAACTTACTGACAGACCTCCCTAAGCATCAAAGGTTGTCAAATGCATATCCCAAAATTTGACCGTAGAGTCATCATCACTAGCAGCAATAAACCTATTTTTGCTAGTATCAAATTGCACAACTGTAACACCCCAATCTATCTGGATCCAAAAGATTAATTGAAATCCAATTTATTGTTATTAATTTGGTCAAGTTCTAGTTTTAGAAGTCTAGAACTTTGTAGATAAATATCCTATTGGAGGATATTTTGAAAAGAAATTAAGAAAATTGAATTAAAAGAAAAAAGGTCATAGAGGTAGAAAATGAAAATTTTCATAGGCTGGAAAAAAATCAACCAGTGGTTGAGTTTTATTTTAAAATAAATAATAATAATAATAATAAAAGGTGGTAAGGCCCATTGAAAAAGATATATAGATATACAATTATGGTTGGCTATTGGAGAAATATATATATATATATATATAGAAAAGCTTAGTGGCTGTCAATTGAAAGGAAGAAAATAATAATAGTAATAATAATAAAAAAAAAAAAAAAAAAAAGAAGCGGTTGAGACATGAGAAGAAGCTACTCGGTAGTAGAACCAGAAAAAAAATAAATAAAAGAATAGATAAATAAAAAGAAGAACAGACGGTGGCCTTTTGTGTATATATATTGGTGTAGTTGTAGATTTGAAGAAGAAAACAAACAGTAGAATCAGGGCAGCAACAGGAAGAAGTGAAAAAAAAAAAAGAATAAAATAGGAGGAGCCGAGAAGAAGTAAAGGAAGAAGAAAAGAAAAGGAAAATATTTGGGTGTTCGATTTGTGCAAATAAGTTTATATTAATAGAATTTGGATTTCAGAAAATTAATTTATTTTTCTATAAGTTTAAATTAAGTTTTAGGTAATTTTAGGGTAGATCCAGTATTATAAAAAACCAGATGGAAACTCATTTTAGATCCAGAAATAAGCAAATGAGTTATGTAAGTAAATAATTTTATTTTTAATTAAATTGATTGAGTTATGTTTATTTATATTTTAGATTTTATTATTTATTTGAAGTAAATAATTAGTTGAGTTAACTGATTTTATCCGCCTATAAATTATGTCTTACTGTTATATATTTCAGGTTTTATTTATTTAATTGCTATTAAAAGAAAATTGTTTGATTAATTTAGTGATTTATTGATTATGTATTATTATTTATTATTTGATTATAGAATATGTATTTTGATAGTTATATTTATATTCAGAAATTAAGTTACATTATTTTGCATATGAAGATGATTAAATATTTGAAACGAATAAAATGAGATTTGATGGTTTTATTTTTAATTTAATTAATTTAGTTATTGTCAGGATCCACCCATATCCATGATCTGGATATGAGAAGATCTTGAGATAGTAGAAAATTTCATGAATTCTAAACTTTTTTATTAAAAATCATTTAGGGAACTCGATAAAGAATAGAGTATTTTAATAAAATTTTCGACAGTATAACGACTATTGATTAAGCTATGCCACCCTGTAACAAAGAAAAATGCATTTTTAAAATTTATTTCCATCCTCAACTACTTAGGACCTCCGGTCCTATTTCCAATTCTCATTCCAACACAACATCAAAATCTCATAGAATGTAAGTAAATATACTTATAGTATTCATAATATCCTAAGTAAAATTTATACAAACCAACAGAAGTTTTCCATACTTTGTAATGTTAAAGCATATGTGTGCATGTACAACATATCTATCAAAATGTACTATGAAATGTTCAAGATGCACATAGAAAATGTGAAAATGTAATGTTTATGCATTGCTTGCTCAAGTGGCCCACCTTCTCCGTTCAAATGCTTTTTCAATGACCTGACGGATCCTTGGAAAATGGTTTTAAAATTTAAAAGGGTGAGCATGAATGCCTAGTGAGTGGATAAAAATTTTCGAAAACCAAATGAATCTTTTAGGACATAAGTAACATAATATAAAATATATAGAAACGTGAAAACTAAATCATTCATATTCTAGGGAAATCAAACTCATTACTAAAGCTTTATTTGTAAAATTTGTATCTTGTAATGTAAAAATGCATTTGAATGGATTTTCTCTAGATAAGATTTAAATGTAAATTCCACACCAAATCTGTACTCAAGGAACTCTGTCATATGTGATGAAGATACTCAACACACACGTAGAGAGTAGGGGATAATCTCTATCATCCATATGTTAGATGATTCTATGACTCTTTCATCAAGTCTCAAAAACTCGTTTCTCTGACCTCTGCACTAGCATGTGTTAGGCTAATCTCTAGGTCTTATTCACGTGATACCCTATGACCGTTAGAGGGGAGGGTACTCTTTCGTATTCTAAAACATTATTATTTTCTTTTTCTTGTCTGCAACCTCTTTTGAAACGCTATTGTAAGTAAGGTTCCAAATACTTATGGTAAAATCTTCCATACTAAAATTTAATCTCCAACACAATCTTATCTATGTAACTATATATACGAAATCAAACTTTTTCCATTACAACTTATAAAGCATAATGCAAACTTTCACAATTCAAAATAAGTTCACAAAACATATAATATAATTTACTTTATCAATTTATAAAACTCATTTTAGAATCAATGCAAAAATATAATTTCACAACTAATCAACATTATTTGAAATAATCAAAATAGCATGCTTACTCGTTTCATAAAATACTCAAAATGGCATGGTTTTTAGTTTCACCAATCACTTAAAAATTTCAAACATAATCTTAATTTCATAGATTACAAAAATATCTTATGGTTTTTTTGAAAAATCCACACTTTATATGCCAAAAATCATGCCTTAGAATTTAGGAAATACAAATATAAGGTTTATGATTACTAAACATGCTTTAAAGTGTCCAAACAACACACTAATATTTTATTTCTCAAGCAATCTCCATACTAATCACTGTCCATTTTTCTCAATTCATAAAACACATATCAAAATCTTAAAACATACTTAACATTTCTAAGATATACTTCAATTTCTTAAAGCATAACATATATTTAAACCTCAAAAAGTAAGAAAACTTGAAACATAATAAAAATTGTTTTCATGAAACAAGTTAAAGGAAAATTCCACTCACTAGTTCACTTCCTAGGCTTATGGAATCCCACTTGTGTTTGCTTTTTCCTTGAGCCCTTGCTCACATAAAACACATCAAACTTAATTAGGGTTTGTAAAAACTAGGCCATGAAAATTGAAACTAATCTCACACCAAGTCCCTTATCCAAGCTTCCTTTATTTCCTTCTCTTCTCCCTTCTCCTTCTTTCCTTCTTCTTCTTATTGATTTTTCTTTCTTCGATGGAGTGGTGCAATTCAGCCAAGATTAAAACAAGGTGGAAGAATGGCTTTTTATTTCACAAAAGAATCACCTATATGTATGATTTCATGAATGGCCATAAACTAATACACTTAACCTTTCTTTTAACCACTTATTTTATAAAAATCTAGCCATTTATTTTTTTTGCAATTCCAACTTTGCTCTCTCTATAACTTTTTATTTCCATGCTTGTCCTTTCTAGAAATCTCTTCTTTTTCCACCCATTGCCCTTCACAATTCCAATAATTTCATATTCCTTCTCTTTTGTGAATTGACAATTCTACACTTTTAACTTTCTCCTTTTTACATATCTATCCTTTGGTGGGTGTGCTTAGAAAGTTAATTAGGTACATTTAGAAAGCATTTTGGGTCTTACTAATCTAATTGGGTTTACACTAAATTATTTCTTTATTGAGCTTTCTAATAAAAATTTCTAAATAAACCCTTTTGACATTTTTGTTTGTGCCCCACCTAACTTTCATAAGAAATATATATATCCTATTTAGACTTTAAATCGATTCGGATTCGGGGTGTTACAAAACATTATGTGGAACTTTAGAGAATTGAAAATGATTTTTTTTTTTATGAATGGGAAAAGAACATGTATTGCAGAGGGAAAAGAGTAAAGATTTAGCAGTTATTGATGAAGTTCATCTTACTAAACTACTGACCCAAACACCTAAGTTTGCTTTAATACAAGTAGTTATGCAAACTAACAATAGAAGATGTGAAGAGTTGTATAAGTTACAGGTTCATAAAGAGAGTTCTCAGTGGAAAGAGTTAGTTGATTTATTTGACCAGTATAAAGATGTTTTTAAGGAACCAAAAAGGCTACCTCTTACAATAACTCATGATCATCAAATTTTACTTAAAGAAGGATCACAACCAGTCAATGTGAAACCATATAGGCATGGTGGGTTGTAAAAGGATGTGATAGAATAAATGGTTCAAGAGATGTTAGAAACTAGGATAGTGAGAACCGGTACTAGTCCTTATGCTAGCACAGTGATATTGATGAAGAAAAAGGATGGTAGTTGGCTATTTTTTAAACTATAAGGCTTTAAACAATCTTACTGTTAAGGACAAGTATCCTATTCCAGTTATTAAGAAGTTATTGGATGAATTAAGAGGGGCAAAAGTGTTCTCAAAGCTAGATTTGACATCTAGTTATTGGTAGACTAGGATGCATCCAAATTCAATAGAGAAGACTGCATTCAAGACACATGATGGACACTATGAATTCTTAGTTATGTTGTTTGGTCTAACCAACGCTCCATTCACATTTCAAAGTCTAATGAATACTCTATTCGAACCATACTTGAAGAGATTTGTTCTTGTTTTCTTTGATGATATATTGGTCTATAGTAAAGAAAGGCAAATCATGTACATCATCTTAGGACAATCTTAGAAGTTTTAATAACTAATACTCCTTTCGCTAAGAGAACTAAGTGTTCTTTTAGGTGTACACAAGTGGAGTATTTGGGTCATATTATCACAACCTTAGGGGTTATGATTGATCCTAAGAAAATTAAGGCAATTATGGATTGGCTAGTGCCCAAAAGCATTCAGCAATTGAGAGGATTTCTTGGGCTAACAGGTTACTATCTAAACCTTTGACAAAGCTTCTTAAAAAGAATGCCTACCACTGCAATACGATAGCTCAAGAGGCATTTGAGCAACTTCAACAAGCTATGATGACAACTCCAGTACTTGTATTGCCAAATTTCACTCAAGAGTTCATAGTAGAGATAGATGCTTCTAGTTTAGGAATAGGAGCTATTTTGATGCAGCAAGGGAATCCTACTACTTTCATCACCAAAACTTTATCACCAAGGAATCAGTTGCTTTCGATTTATGAAAAATAAATGTTGGCAATTTTGTTTGCCATCAAGAAGTAGGAACCTTACTTAACTAACCATCATTTTGTTATTGAGACTAGTAATCAAAACTTAAACCATCTATTGGAACAAAGAGTTACTACACCTTATCAACAGTTTGGATAGTAAAGTTGATGCAATATGATAATGAGATTTGTTATAGGAAAGGGAAAGAAAATGTGGCTATTGATTCTCTATCAAGGATTGCAAATCCTGAAACCTTTAACTCGATTGCAACAGTTTTGCCTTCAGAGTTACTACAAGCAATTGAGGGAACTTGGGAGACAGACATCACATTGAAGAATATCATTACAGCTAAACAACAAGATCCTAATAACCATTCTCACTATGAATGGTAGAGAAACAAATTGACCAATGGAGGAAAATTAGAGATTTCCATGATATTTCCATTTCTCCCTTTTGAAGCCAGTACATGCTGCAATTTAAGCTTCACCACAGGCACCTAATTTCTGGTACATTGGAAATGATAGTCCCTAATCGACGCAACTTGGGAGTAGGCTCATGACTTCCAACTCAAGTTTCCTTATTTCTTCCTTAAGGACAAGGAACTCGAATAGAAGGCTATTGATACAAATGAAATCATTAAAATGCAACATTCTAATTAGAAGGAATGAAAGGGCTAGAAACGTTGTCGTTTTGGTAACTATAACGAGAGCAGAAATGATGTCGTTTTGTAGTGGTATTACCTGAGTTAGTTAAATGGCTATTAAGTCAATTATTTAGTTAGAGATTGATTAGAGAACTAAGAAATAAAAGGAGTGAGAATTGTTGTATGAGTCAAACTTGTGAAATAAGATGTTTCTTGAATCTTCTAATTCTTTATCTAAACTTCTTCTCTACAAAATCTTCTTTGCAAAATCTTCTTCTATTTCATTTCTAGTTTAGTTTGTATTAGTTTTGCACTTGGGTTCTTTAAGTCAACCAAGCATGGAAGAAGGGAAACCACTCATAGTCGTGTCGGAAGCCCCTCTCTACTATGTCTTTATCGCTGCGTTCCATTTTATGAAACAAATGGTACACTCTCTCTCCAAATAGTCATCTTATGTTCTCAATTCATATGATTATTTTTTTTTTAATTATTGAAAAATCTGATCATATGATTGTTGTTTTTATAAGGATGGGAAGAAGGAAAGGGGCTAGGTAAAGACAAGTAAGACATCAAAGAACACATCAGAGTCGAAAACAAGCAGGACACAACTAGTTTTTCTCTTTCTCTCTATTTTTTTTTTAATTTTATTGATTTGAAATTATGTTCAGTTCATCAAGAAAACACATGTAGTAATGAACAAAAAATATTTCGAAGATTCATTTAGTAAAAATTTTATCATGTTTGGCTGCTAAGAAAATTGGTAGAGATAGGAAATGTAATGTCCAAATATCGTATTCAGTTGAGTTTACGGATTACTCTTTTAAGAATTTGTAACAACAAGTGTTGGTCTAGAGAAGCTGAGTCCTTGGGTGAGTACGACACAGTTTGATTGACAGAACCCAACCTAAACTCTCTCTAATTTCTTATCTGGATGGTCTTGCCGGATACTCCAATGGACTTCTCACAATCCGACTTGTCGGAATGGAGAGATTTACGGAGTGAATCCTTTATTTTTTCCCGATTTTCTTAACTTACTTTAATTGTACTCTTTACTTTTGTAAATAAATTTGGTAGATAAAATTTTTTTCGCATTTTATTTTTAAACGATTTTATAAAATTTTCGGCAGCATAACAGCTGCATTTTGAAGGTTTCCAAAATTTTTACCTGCAATAAAATACACTTCGACTGTATATTCATTCCCTCCCAACTTCGTTTATCCACAAACATATATTTTCATCACACTTTCCATAACGATAAGCATGAACTCATACTAGAAAATGCATATATCCATTATACATGAAAATGCATGAATATTCACAATTATATTTACATATGTACGAATCCAAAATGCAATATGCCATAACTGTAATACAATACAAGTTTGTTTCCATGAGTAACATGTTCAATCGATATACAAGATTTACATAAGCATGTTTTGTGACTCGCCCACCTATTACGATGAAATATTTCTTCAACTTTGATTTTGATCTTGATTTTTCCTTACAGGTACCTGTGGATGTTTTATACAATATGACAAAACACAATATGAATTTAAAACACTCACTACCATTAGGTAATTTACAGTTAATCGCTTATAAACCTGTTGAAAGTCATAACTTATTCAAAATTATAAAGCTTTTCATGAAATTCTTTTACTTTGAAAAACACCATTCGTATTCTCTAATTCCTATGTCACGAGGCGACTTAGCGGACACCAACCGTGACATTTCTAATACTTCTCAGCAATCACGTGCGGAATTTTCTACATCGCAAATCATGGTGCGAGCTACTATATAGGTTTGGTTTGGCGACTACGTACGAAATTTACTACATTGTAAACATAGCGCAAGACACTATATCAAATCTAAGCACTAGATTGCGGAATTTTCTGCATCGCAATAGGTAGTGCTATGCTAAACTGTAACTCTGAGCAACTACGAGCAGAATTTTCTACGTCGCTACGTAGTGTTAGATACTCTGAAATGCTAAGAGTCTACAAATGGCTTTGAAAACTTCTTTTTCTTATTAAGTGCTTTAAGCACCAAAACTCATTTTTCTTTGAATTTCTTTTCTAAGTGCATGAAGTACTAATTAACTCATCTTTTGAAACTTTTAAACTTAGAGCTTTTAAGCTCACTTTCTCAAGGATCTTTTTATTTCAAAACATTTTGAACACATATTAACATTTATACATAAATCTTTTTGAGAATAAATAAAATTACAATAACCAACACAATTGAATACAATGTGAGTTAGTATACTCACCTCAAATCCACGCTTGCCAACGGGTTCTAATGGGTCTCCCTCGCTCCGCTAGCTTGCTCTGAACCTATATATCACATTCTCATTCAAACTGTGCTAGAATGAACTTCAATGAACTATAATTGAAACTTTGAATACAATTAACTCTATTAAGACCGCTTTAGACTACAACTTTCCCACTTAGTTTCTAACTTAACCGAGGCCTTCAAATTTCGATTTCTTTGTAAAAGTTTCACTTTTAGACCCCTAGGATCATCCTCATATGGTCCATATAATTTTTAAGGCCCGTAACGGAAAATTGAAAATTTAAGCATCTTTTGACACCCCAAAACAGAATGTGATGCACAGCTTTGCTTGGGGCTTCGTTTTCTTTCGTTCTTTTTTCTATGGTCCTCTTATCTCACATTCTAGTCACCTATAAAATTTCATAGAAAAATTTTTTCGTTTGCTATGTCAAATCTAAAAAAAACGCCTTTTTTCGAGCACTTTTTTATGCACATTTTCGCATCGGATGAGTGACGATGTTATTTCTTTTGTATCTAAAGTTTTTTTACCTAATAATGATCAAATAAATTCACTCCATGCAATAAAAATTATATTTACATTGATATTTTGCTTTACGACCCTTTAACGATACTATTTTGGGCATAACTTGCGCAATTTTTATCGGAATCATTTCCTTCCAAAAGCTATGGTTTCCTATGATTCCTAGGCATGATTTGAGGTCTAGAACAACCCCAAATAAGTTAGACTTGTGCAGGTCACCTCTGTCCCATTGTTTGAGCTCGAGATTCTCACTTAACTATATGTTTCTCCTTTTAAACTTCTATCACTTCTACATATTTTACTGGGCTCTAATATGCATTTAGACATGCTCATTTCTATCAAAATTCAAGGGATTACACATCCCCTTCTTAGTGACTAAACTCACCATACACACACACCCCACACTACTTTTTCAATTTAACAATTACAACTCACTCACACTTTTTTGTCAAATACTTAGAGTGTATAAAAAAATTAACTTTGTTTCCACTTTTATCAAATTTATGGCAGCCCTTTATACAACCCTAACTTCATCTTTCTATCATATTTTGTTGGCTTTTAATCACCTAACAAATCAACATAAAAAACCAAGCAAAATCTTTACCAAATCTAGCTTAAATGTCAACTTAAATTCACATCAAAAACCAACTAAAAACTCAACTTAAAATTGTTAAAACTTACTTGTTCTTGCTTGTTTCTCTCTCTAGACTTATTTCTCTAGCCTTGGGTGACTGGATTTGAAGTAGGGAAGCTTGAAACACAAAAAAATTTGGCTTGGTTCTTGCTTGATTCTTGCTAGCCGAACACACCCCTTGTTGCCATCCACTTCACTTCTCTTTCTCTCCCTCTCTCACGATTTTACTTCTTTTCTTTCCAATGTCTCACGGCTACTCTTCTTTTCCTTTAAAAAAATTGGTCTAAGTGTTGTATATATATATATATATAACAATTTTTAAAATGACTTACATGTCCCATTTGACTTATTGACCATTACTTGTATCTTTCTTTAATCCAATTAAATAAGTGATTATTAATTCTAAGTAATAAATAATAACTCCTATAATCTTCATTTTTAAACTTGATCATATTCTCCATTATAATTTATCTCGTATTTGTAAAAGACACTTTTACCATTCTTTGACATTTTTCTTGTTAAATTAATTATTGTGAAATTTTAGAACAATTGTTCGCTCTTCAATGTTCTTGGTTAGCTTATTGTTAAATAGATTTATTATTCTAACTTCACACTCTAGCTTCTAACACTAGAACGTTGAAAATCAAGACTAGGGGTTTACATTGATAGTATTCTTAAGAGATTAAAAGTCGTATGTTTTGATAGTTTGGTTGTTTAGTGGTCTGAAGTGACTTTTAGTTGGTTCAATTTGTGACCTTGTTTTTGGGTTTTTGGTTGGTAGCAAGGAGCACGAAATGATGTCAAAGGTATAATATGATGAAAATACTAACTTTTTTGCACTTGATTGTACAAAAAAAATATTGAGTGTGAGGTGTTTTTTGTTTGCATTTAACAGTCGAGAAACATAATGCTCAAGTGGAAACTGAGATTGAAACATCTAATGGTGGTGAGGAATCTGTTGTCAAGGCTACTCGACCACAAGGAAGGTTGGTGCTTTAATTGTATGTGATATGAATATGTGTATTGTCTGTAGTCCATTCCCAGTTGTTTTACTTGTAATAAAACCATTCGGTTGTCTACATTCTCTTGTTTTTAGATACAGGAGAAGAGAGAGAGGGAAGCTTGTCCATGGCTATACTTCAAAGGATCTTGAAGGAATTTTTGTAAGTTTCTAGCCCCTATTTTAACTTTCTTTGAGATAAAATACGTGTTAATTTGTTTCGTAAGATGCACAATATGTTGTATGTGATTATAGTGTGATCCTATAAAATTTGTAAATTTTGCATCCCACACCATTAATATACTTACACTGATGGAAATAGTGTCTATAATGTAGTGAAGAAATGTTTTGACCTTCATGCCTTTTTTAGTTTTCCTGTATGTCTCTGTTTTAGTTTCAAATGCTTGTTTTGTTTTAGAAAGTCCATTTATATTTAAAATGTAATTTTTTATGCCTTGGTTTACTTGATTATTTTTTAGGCTATATATATATATATTTTTTTTTATAAATAGCTGGCAGATCTTTTGTTGATTTTTTCTGATAGTTCTTTTTCATGTAATGTCCTTTATATCGTACATATGATGATTGATTACTATCAAGCAACATTGCATATGTAAAGCTGACTTTTTTTATTATATCTTGTTCGACTATTTGTGCAGTAAATACTTAATAAAAATAAAATCAGGATCGACTCGTATTCAAACAGCCTAGTTAGCCCCTTTTTCTGAATTCATATGTATATGACTTATGCTTCTTCTTTAGGCCATTTTAGGATATGGAGACTTCAACATCATTGATGACAAATGTGTTGGTGCTTTGCTTCTTAACAAATTGATCATTAAACATAAATTTGTCAAAAATTATATAATTTGAGTGATTATATAAGTTTTTCTCTTTATTTTAATTTTAGGATATTTTCTAAGTCTGAATTTGAAGAAGTATGAATACTTGTTACTGAACTCTTTACTTATGAATGTGTGACGATATGCTTTATGAATTTGATAATTACTTGGATTCTACATCTTTGTAGGTTGGTGTGTAATATAGTCCAAGTGATGATCCAGTTTAATTTCATAGAAGTTATTGGATTGTTATGCAAGAATTGTTAGAATTTTGTTAGTTCTACCATGTTCTGTGTTTAGAAATTTATTTTGTTCCTTAGCTATGTATATGTTTTTGTTCTTTTTTGGTTGCTTAGTATGCTAGCTAAGGATGGTAGCGGTTCGTAGGATTTCTTAGGCACTGAAATTATGGCTTGGGCCAATATAACTTGCGAAGGCATTGCCACTTAAATTATAGTTAATAGTATATATTATGAAAGAACGATCATAATATCTATGTTATATATAAAGAAATGTTGAACTAAAAACTTGAATTTATGCATCATATAAACTACCTTTGAACTCAGTATTATTTGTTCAATTGTCAATTGTTGTTCTTATTCTATTTAACTAGTTATGGTTGGTATTACGCTTTTATGTTGATTCTCATAAATTGTTTTGTTACTATTTTCCTTTGAATGGTTTGGGTTGTACTACTATCTTCCTCTATATTATTATTATTATTATTTGGATGTAAATGCATATTATCATCAAAATTGTTGCAGGGAATGGTGTTCGTAAAATACGGATCGGCAAGCTTTCATCTAGGTAGACTTGTTTGGTCAAAAGAATGTCAAGCTTGAGTGTGTGGAAAATGCTTTAAAAGAAGGATTTTTTTTCAAATCTAACATCTTTTTTAAGTTCAAATTGAACACTAACCTTTTTTTAAAAACATAGTATTAAAATCTATTTCTGGACTTAAATACAAGGGGTAGAAATAAGTAATTTTAAAAAAAGATTATTTTTCAACTCCAACCTTCAAAAGAGGCTATTTTTGCAATTATTTTTTAAAAGAATCTGTAAACTTTTGAGGTTGATCTACCGGTAAAAGTGGAATCGAAAATGTTTGGAATATTTTTTCTTTGATGACATTGCCATTTTATGAGAATGAAAGCGAACTTTACCGTTTTTATTTTGTAAATGTTAAAATTTTTAGATATGTTGTGGGTTTATTTTCTTTAGAATTTTGACCATGCGAAAGAAAATTTATTAAAAAATAGAAGAATGGGTTATTTGACATTATGAATTTTCAGATAAATAAAAAAATAGCTTGGATGTTGTATAAATCCTTTGCTACTAATCATTTTGGATAATAAGTGAAATAAGGTGTAATCTAATGTTTATGAATTTTGCTTGTACTTTTAGATGGTATCATTCTGAAAAATTAATATTCAAATGTTATGGAAATCATGGATATTTTATCTTTTTTTTTGCCAAAAAAAATAAAAAAGAACTAATTTGAACTAATAATTCTAACTTTACACTTAGTAAATTACAAATTAGCTATCTAGTTTGAAAATATTATGAGATAGTAAATTTATGGATTGTACTTATTTTTGAAAATTTTTGTTAATTTGATTAAGTTTACTTGGATACTTTTGCAGGTGTAAATTAGTATATTTATTATTTATACGAGATATACATAAACTTTATTTTCGTAAAATAAATATAAAAAGGGGGAATGCTAAGTTTAATGTAAAAACTTATATAATAATTCGTATTTCATGTTGGGAAATTAGGTGTTAAAAATGATATTAAATTATACACACATGCACGATTGAATTTTAGTTTGTTTAACTTATGGTTGATAATGAAAAATTAATATAATCACTATAAAAGCTTATACTATAACAATTATGAATAAATAAATTTTATTTCATGTTAAACCATTAGGGTTGAGAAAGAAAAGTTACCTTATATACTAATGAATTAAGTGATAAGGAAATGTCTCATATACCCTTAAATGTTAAAAATTAGATGTCGATATTGTCATCCAAGAACGTGACTTACACACTCATTTTATAAGTGTACACATGCCTAAAATTTGAAAATTAAATCATTACTATAAGCACCCAACCTGAAAGAATTAGAAAATTTTAATTTGTGAGTAATAATATGAAATTTCTATTCAATCTAACTTGAAATTAAAAAAAAAAAAAAAAGGTTCAAAACCCTGTTATATATTTAATTGTAAACTATTGATATATTTAAAGAAAAATTGAGATTATTTTAGATTTAGAGAGAGGTATACTTTAATTCAAAATTATGTTATAAATTCAACTAATTGTAGATATTCTTTTTCTTTACAAACAAAAAATTTATGTATAAGTGATAAACCACTAAATAGCACTAATTGTACATATTAATTTTAGTAAACATATTTGAAATTAGTGTATGCAATTTTATATTATTTAATTGAAGTCTATGATGGATATATGCTTAAGTTTAGCCTTATATTTCTGTGAAATATTATAACCTTGAGGATGTTTGACTAAATTAGATTTAACTGCGGTATACTTATTAAAATCTTATGTTGGGATATTAGGTATCAAAAAGAATATTAAATTATGCATACTTGGTGTATAATTGTATTTTATTTTTTATGTTATTCAATAATAAAAAGTAATATATATAATTAATGTAAGAACTTGTATAACAATTTTTAACTTTTTTTTAAAAGATAAATTATAATTAAATTGCATTTCAAATTTGCATCCAAAATCAATTCTCAATTCTCAATTAATTTACAATTCAATCACAAGTAAGTATTTCAATTTAACAACAAATAATTGTACTATATTTTTGTTTAAACATAATGCATGTTTAAAAGTTAAATCATAGGGATAACTTTTTATCATTTCTTTTAAGTATGAAAATCTTTTAAATTTTTTTGAAGTTCATTACAATTTTATTTTATTTTTTTATGTATTCAATAATATATAATATAATTATATAAAAATTTATTGTTATAATTATGATTAAATAATAATAAAAGTAGTAATAAAAATCATAAAAACTAATATTTTATTAAAACCGTAAAAACAAAGGTATTAAAGTTGTTACAAAAAAACTAGTATTTTCTTCTTTCAAGTTGTTCAAGGATCAACTTTGTGACATACACATTCTTTAAAGCAATGTTGAAGTTGTTTGTTGACATATACTGAGATTTGTCTATGCGTCATGCCCCATTTGTTACATGTAAGTTAGTAAATTGTAAATTGAAACGAAATGTATAAAATTTTATATTTATTTTTTTTATTATTTTACTTAGTTTAACCAAGTTTAATTGACTACATTTATAGGTGTAAATGAATATATTTACTATTATATGTAACATCCCTTTTTAAACTCAGTATTGTAGACGAAATGTTTAAAGTATATTTTTAACTATAAAAATATTTTGATTAATTAATGTTAAATACCCAATTTGACAAGACCTTTCCCGAATCCCTCTATTGGACCCGAGAAAGACCCCGTAGCACCCCAAAAGAATTCCCACGAACCCTATACTCAATCCGGAGGAACCCCGTCAGGGCACCGAAAACTCATTTCACTAGATATTTTAACTTCTTTTACAAGGTGACAGTGATAAAAATTTTTCATTTTTTCATAAAAATTTCGGCAGCATGCCGTCTGTTTTTTAAACTATGCCACCTTGCAAGTTTCAGATACAGTTTATAAAAACACTTCTATGAAATTCATTTCTCAACTTCCAGAGCCTCCGGCTCATTTCTCACAACCCAACCACAGACAGGTAAATAAAATTTTAAAACTGAATTTCATTGAACCTTTAAATAAACATTTTTAACTAATGCATCCACTATTTCTTTAAAATATTTACAACTATACACATAAACATATACATGATCAAAATAACAAAATATATACATGTATTAAGTGTCGTCCTATTCGTCCGCCTACACGTCTGACTGAACCTCGTCGGCTGGACAACTAGCTCCTGCGCCTGTGGAAGAATTTTTAAGAAAAACATTTAAAGAAAACTATGAGTATTACTCAGTGAGTGATATAATTTATATATACTAAAATTCATTTCTTGATAAAATATTCTCTCAAAATAGTTTTTAAAAACTAAATTACTTTCAAAAATTCTTTTCTAAAATACTCTTTCGGAACTCGTTTACAAACTATTTCCAAACTCTTTCTAAATCTTTTTTCTAAAACCGTTTCATTTCTCACCTGAATGGTTACCCAGTGAAACTACTCCTGTCGTGGCAGCATAAAATCTCTAGCTAACTACTAAGAATTAAGGAATCTACTCTGTGTAGTCGTCGATGCATGAACTCTGGGCACGCGTTACCCCTACACAATCGGTCTGAACTACACTACCCTATACGTGCAAAGGGTAACACAACTGACTCTCTCTCTCTCTCTCAGGAGTTGTCCAGACCCCACACTCAGTTAGTGACTCTCTCTCACATCTACCATGCATGCATAGAGCTTTCAACTGGGTACTCAACTGGGGTTAGGGTAAATCATCGGCGTACTAAAATACTTTTACTCAATCTTTTGAAATAAATTCATTTTTAAGGCAGAGCGTCTAAAATCTTTGATTTTCATACATTCTAAGTATAAATATGAAATCAATTAGAAACCCACATGGTATAATTTCAATATAATTGCAATATACAATTCAATTACATAATAAAATAAATACCAATAACCATACAAGAAACTGTAAACAAACTACACTTGAAAAGGGTAGATTTCTACTCACAACTAGCCATACACATATAGGGCACTCAGCCGAGTACTCGCTGCTCATCGTTGGCTAGGTAAACCAAAGACATTTCTAAAATCACTTTACTTTATTCAAAAATCTTTGATTTCTTAAGGCAAAAGCCTAAATAATTTTCTTAATCTCTAGAATGTCTTAAATATGCTTATATATTACTAAACCATATCAAATGGTTCTAAATACTAGCTTTTCTTATTTCAACTCAAGCTTTAAAATTTTATATGCAATAAGCTTTAATTCTTTTCATGCTAGAAATTATAATTAAAACAAGGCACTAACATTTATTAATTCAAATAAATAATTATAAATTCAATAATGTACAACATAAAACGTACTTTAAATTTTAATAAAAAATTCACTCACAACACGTCCTCGGATAGAATTCGATTCTCCTCCGTATGTCTCCGGAACTCTCCGCTTTTACCATAATGCATCAAATATCCATTTAGGGTCACTTAACTCATTCAAATAACATTCAAAATCAATAAAAATCTCATTTATCTTTATTAATACCGTTTAACGTCTAAATTTTCGAATTTCAATTTCTATTCAATTAGGGTTTTCGAAATCCATTTTTTCTACATGAATCCTACTTATTCTTTCTTAGGAATATCTCAATATACTCAATTTCATCGTCGGAAGCTCGGAACGAAATTCGTTCGATTTCACTTACTAATAAAAATCATTTTTCACTTCGGACGTCCGACAACTTCAACAATCAATTCTCTAGTGTTTTAACACCTAACTATGATTAAATAAACGGTTTCAAATGTTAAACGAACGCGTTTAGAGGGATTTTGAAAAACACCCTTCAACTCGTCTGTTTAACTCCGAAATCGATCCTAAACTTTTCGTTTTCAAAATCTAACTTCATAAGATTATTTTCTAACCTCTAAAACATTCATCTAATGCCTTAGAATCGAAAATAAATTCGGATCTCACCAAACCCATTTTTGACTGTGACTTTCTCTCTCTCTCTCTCACCCATTTTTCTTCCATCAAATCACTCACAAATCACACCAAAATCCTCCTCACACCTTTCTCTTATCATCCTAGGCTCAAATTTGAAAAAGAAACAAGAGATGAGATGGGTTTCCATATGAATCATCAACCTTTAAACTAAAATAACTCACCAAATAGACGATCTTTTCACTTCAAATTTGTTGGGTTAACTAGAAGAGATGACAAGGAACAACTTTCGTTAAGAAACCGTAGCGAAATTCAGACCAGATCTTCTCTTCCTCTCTCTCCCTCTCGGCGTCGCATACTCTTGGCTCTCTTTCTTTTCTCTTGGCTCTCTTTCTTTTTTTTTTCTTCCTTTTTCATGACTAAGAATGTCTCAAATGAGACAAAACCCACTTATATATATATATATATTAATGCTCAATTACAAAATAATCCCTCAAGAAAATTTTATATAATTACCTCAAACTTTCAATAATCTTACTAGTGCCCAAATATATATAATTATTAATTTTATTAGTCCACTTAGCATATTCTAATTCATTTATCTCTTCAACCATTCACTTGATGACATGTGGCATATCCATAGCCACTACTTTTCAAAAGCAGTTATCTCTTTTCGTATTGGTTGAATTAAAATATCTTTTACTTTATTTCGTAAGTTCACCTCGCTTGATTAACACATAAATCACTTCTAATCACTTTGTAATCGCACCAGAGTCAACCAAACGACTTCCGACTTGCGATACGAAAATATAATAAATCTCAAATAACACTACTGGAGGCATACGATTCGACCGTAACTCAATTCGAAAATTTCTAATACTATAAAAAAATAAATCTGGGTGAGAGCTAAGTCGATTTCGAATTACGTGATATATCGAAAAATATCGATTATATATCGTAGGACTTACTCCATCTCTTTTAAACATTACTCCCATGTAAATCACTCACACCATTATCATAAATTTATGCATGTCAATCCTACGTGGAAGTTACACTTTTACCCCTTGGTGTATAAATTCGAATTCTCATTTCAATAAAACTTTCAATACCTAATCCTTTTGAAAAATATTCCATAAATATTCTACACATATCTTATGGTCAATTTAACTTTATAAGCTTCAATTTCAGTCTAATACCTCTCATATATACTTGATAAAAAAAAATGTTCCTAACCGAAATCCGGTCAAATAAACCGATAACTTTTTTATATGTATCTATAACTTAAATACTCGATTTTTATGCACATTCTCTTTAACCCATTCTCATTCACATGGGTTACACTGCCTGAAACTTCTACATATTATGCTCACGCGTGATCCATGCATACTTAACTTAAAATGTCCATTTTGCCCTTTTTATATATTAATTTCACTTCGACCGGAAAATATTATGAAAATATTCCATGGTCATCTAATCTTCAAATTGACCATGAAATACTTTAATTGGGTGTCTTATCTATAAATCTCATGCTTCGAAAAAAATTCACTTGAGTTTAAACTCATTAAAACTCATTAATCTCTCAAAAGGGTAATATCGTAATTTTTTTCAGATCGCTTAAAACTGACTCAAATGGTCTTCTTTTTGATCCGTTTCTGTTCTCTATATTCTCTTGCTATTTTCAAACGTTTTCGACCGTTAAGGTCAATTTTCAAAAATTTTACTATTTATCCAAAAATTTCCGTCCGAAAAATACTATTCACCAAAAACTTCTGTTTTCCACCGAATCTCAATTCATGACCCTGGACAATATAACCGGGTCCAAATTCGGTGTTAAACACTAATTTCAGATCTTTTTCGAAAAAATCACTATTCGTTCTGGATCCGAACATTATTCACCGAAAATTCTCATTTATTCCTAACACGACACTCAGGGTCTTATAAATATAATCGAATTCTAACCAGACCCCTTGCACTATTTCTAAACTCTTTATTCTCTATCCGATCGCCGGAAATGAATTCTCCGAGAAAACTAAGATCGGGGTTTATCACAATTTGAGTATTTTATGATCAGACTGAAGATTTAATAACCATAGAATATTTTTGGGATTTGTAAGGACTAGAGTGTAAGTTTAAAATTTTAGGGGGCAAAGAAGATATTTTACATAGTCAAGCATACCAGAATTATATGTGAGTATTACATGAAATGAGATCTCATGAAAAAGCACAATCCATGTGAAATAAAATAGGCTAATGAGAGGATGACACATAAAATCCATTAACTTAGGAGGCCCATATAAAGTGGAGTAGTCTTCTCATGAGAAGAGAATTGAAAAGAGAAGTTTGAGACAGAAAGAAGAGGCATTCGACCATTTTAGAGAGAGAGAGAGAGAGAGAGTTGTGATCGAGAGCAAGTCAGATCTGATTTATTTTGATCATCTGAGAGCCATTTTGAGAGAAACATAAGAGTGAATTAAGAGGGGAACATTACAAGAGAATGAGGAGCTCGACCAATGAGGAAGTTTTCTAGCAAGGGGAAAAAAGTAAGCTTGCTGTCTTGTGGGATTTGCAAGGACTAGAGTGTTTTTGGGATTTGTAAGGACTAGAGTGTAAGTTTAAAACTTTTAGGGGGCAAAGAAGATATTTTACATAGTCAAGCATACCAGAATTATATGTGAGTATTACATGGAATGAGATATCATGAAAAAGCACAATCCGTGTGAAATAAAATGGGCCAATGAGAGGATGGCACATGAAATCCATTAACTTAGGAGGCCCATATAAAGTGGAGTAGTCTTCTCATGAGAAGAGAATTGAAAAGAGAAGTTTGAGACAGAAAGAAGAGGCATTCGACCATTTTAGAGAGAGAGAGAGAGTTGTGATCAAGAGCAAGTCAAATCTGATTTATTTTGATCATCTGAGAGCCATTTTGAGAGAAACATAAGAGTGAATTAAGAGGGGAATATTACAAGAGAATGAGGAGCTCGACCAAGGAGGAAGTTTTCTAGCAAGGGGAAAAAAGTAAGCTTGCTGTCTTGTGGATTTTGAATTGATTTTCAGTATTTCTAACACATGCACGTCATTTGGATTGGAAGGGAGCTCGCGATCAAGAGCACCCAAAAATAGTAGTACCCGTACTGGGCAGTTTGAAGATTGATTTGGCAAAGTAAGTGCGAGATCTCACGAATTCTTCCTTGTGTGAAACAAAAATATGATGCTAGAGTTGAATAAGTTTTGAGGATGTGAGCTACCATATATTGGTCACCAGTGTATTAAATGTTAAGCCATCGTTATGGATGTAAAGCCCTTAGTCTCAGTTCTAGACTTTTTAGTGATAGACGCTAGGTCATGAAATAAAAATGATGAATTGTTGCCAACATTAATTTAAAAATGGACATTCAAAAGTGGATGATAAATTTAAAAATATATGACTTTTGTTTAAGTAAGAAAAAGTCAAAGAAGGGTAAAAACATCTTTTATAAATAAGAGATCATTGATATGTGACA
The DNA here is from genome assembly GCA_019925255.1 of Litchi chinensis. Classification (NCBI taxonomy): domain Eukaryota; kingdom Viridiplantae; phylum Streptophyta; class Magnoliopsida; order Sapindales; family Sapindaceae; genus Litchi; species Litchi chinensis. The sequence continues at coordinate 779,736 of CM034466.1, read as the reverse complement.
ATACGGTCAAGTTCAAAAATAAGAATTATAGGATTTACTATCTATAATAAATAGTCAATTATTACTTAGATTAAACTAAGATATTATTAATGGTCAAAATAAGTCAAAGGGACAAGATGGTCATTTAAGAGAAAGTCACTTATATATATAAGTGACACTTAGAGAAATTTTGAGAGAATAAGAAGCAATTGTCGTGAGAGAGTAGGAGAACCTAGGGTGATGGACAGCAAAGAAACCAAGGGAGAAGAGGAGAGCTTCCATAAACTTTTCAAGCCTCAAATCACAACCTTAGGACTTCTTCAAGCTAAACTAACAACCCTAAACAAGAACAAAGGTAAGATATCCTCTTCTTCCACCATTTTGATGCTAGTTGAAGTTGTATGGGTTGGTGAGAGTTATGTTGTGGTAGTGTGTTGTGATGGGTGTTTTACACTTAAAACAAGTATAGAACCCTAAGTATGTGATATGAAAGCTTAGATGATATGTTATTGTGTGTGAATGTTAGATTAGGGTTTATGGATGGTAAATTTTAAAGGATGATTTAAGGAAGTGAAATATCCAACAAGCTGCACATAAGTTGTTTGTTGAATTGTCTAAGAGAGCAACTTAGTGAAAATAGTGAGAATAAAGTGAAATGAAGTATTGGATGAGAATGTGTGGGTATCATAGCATATGTAGAATGTCTAATATCATTGTGTTTTAATTCAAATAAGCTTAGATTAACACATAATAAAGGTTAGAAAAACTCATAGAAGTGATAGAATTGTCAAAGGTATAGTTTTGAAATAAGTTGAGAATCTCGAGCTCAATGAAGGGGCTGTGATGACCTACACTCTTTGAGCTTATTCAAATTTGTTTTAGACCTCAAATCATGCCTAGGAATCATAGCAAACCATAGAATTTGGAAGGAACGATTCCGATAAAAATTGAACAAGTTATGACCAAAATAATGCATTTAAAGAGTCATAAAGTGAAATGTCAATGTAAATGCATTCTATGATGCATGAAATGAATATAATTTATCATAATTAGGTAAAAGAATCTTAGATACGAAAAAAATAACATCGTCGCTTGTTCGATGCGAAAATATGCATCAAAAAGTGTAGAAAAATAGGCGTTTTTTCTAGGCTTCACCCCTCAATACTTAGAATTTTTCGAAACCATTTTACGAGAAACCTAAGTGAGAGATAAGAAGATGGTCCAAGTGAAAACGGAAGTGAAACAGCCCGTAGAATGGGTTGTGCACAGTATTCTATTTTAGGGTGTCTAAAAATTTTGACTTTTCGTTCCGGGCCTCTAAAAGTCATACGGACTGCATAGGGGTGTCCCTAGGGATGTATAACTGAAATTTTTGCAAAGAAACTGAAATTAGGAAGTCTCGGTTAAGTTAGAATCTAATAGAGAAAGTTATAGTCAAAAGTGCATTGTAAAGAATTTTTTTTAGATAAAAGCAATGTGTGTAGTCTATGTAGTACAATGTAACATATTATAAATAAGAACATATGGTGCAGGTGACGCACAAGCTAGCGGAGAAAAGGAGCTTCCGTAAAGTTCTCTAGCACGCTTGGAAACGAGGTAAGTGTTACATCGCTTACGTTGTCTAACTCTTAATTTCAATTTCAATTATAACTTGTATTGCTTTCAAGTTTTATAAAAATGATTTTTAAATTCCAAATTTCAAGTTATGAGCATGTGACTTCCTTATGGAATTCACAAGATGATGAAATCAATATAAAGTCACTTTTAAAATGTTCGAGTCAAGAAAAATATTTAGCGCTTGAAAAATAAGTAGTTTTGTACTTTTGCACTTAGTGAATTGAGTTTCGAAACTCATGTATATACCTTAGATCATATGAGATTTAGCGCTACGTGATGATGTAGAAAATTCCGTCCGTAGTCACTTAGCCTATAGAGTAATGAGTACTACATGACGATGCAGAAAATTTTGTCTATAGTTGCTTAGTTTTTCTAGAATATATAGCGTTACGTTGCGACGCAGACAATTCTGCACATAGTCGTTTAGTTTCACAGTTTGGCACTACGTTGCGATGCAGTACATTCCGCTCGTAGTCGCCCAGAGTTATAGCACTACAATTGCGATGCAGAAAATTCCGCGTTGTAGTTGCTCAAATACGAGGTTAGTTCACACTACGTTGCGACGTAGTAAATTCTGCATCGTCGTGGTCGAAATACCTCAATAGCTTCACATTGGTGTTAGTTAAAATCGTCTGTGATGGTTAGAGTACTTTAAGGGTGTACATGGGGTTTTTAGAAAGAAAACTTTAAAAGTTAGAAATTTTTAAGGTTAAGTAAATTTATGAGTTATTACACAATTACATAATTATCTTACATTGTTTTGTTGTACTAACGTGTTTACCTATTGTGTAGCTTGTTCACACTATTGGGCGCTGTCGTAGGACGGTGGGTAGGAGAGATTTTCATTACATATCTATAGGTGGGCGAGTCACGAAATATGTTTGAATAAATCATGTACATGGATTGAACACATAAATTTTGGAAAAGCACTTGTATTATACCATAATCATGGCATCTTACATTTTTGGATTTGTATATTTGTAAATGTTATTGTAAATGGTTATGAATTTTCATGGATGATATATATATACATTCAATTATAAGTTCATGCATATTTATTGTGAAAGGTGTGGTGACAATGCATGTTTGTGGATTAAAGAAGTTGAGTGGAAATGCAAATATAGTCGAAGTGTAATTTATTGTAGGTAAAAATTTTGGAAACTTTAAAATTCAGCCATTATGCTACCGAAATTTTTATAAACTCGTTTTAAAATGAAATTACGAAAAAATTTTATCCACCCAACTTATTTTCAAAAGTAAATAATACAATTGAAGTAAGTTAAGGAAATCGGGTAAGATTAAGAGGTTCGCTCCGCGGATCTTTCCATTCAGACAAGTCGGATTAAAAGAAGTCCGTTAAAGTACCCGACGGGACCTTCCAGATAAGAGATTAGAGAGAGTCTGGGTTGGGTCCTATCAATGGATGTGGTTGTTAGCATAAAAGCTGGAAATAAATGTTAGGATTTAGCACACGTGAGTTAGGATTGAACTGGACTAGAATGGGAGCTCACCAAGAATATGTTGGGTAATACCCGTAATCCCCTTTACAGCGCCTGTCTAAGTTAGGCAAGAGACAATAACATGCAAAGGGTGAGCTTGGCGAGCTGGGTAGTGCTCATAGTTCAGACTGAGCTAGCTAAGGTAGTACCTCACAAGGACGAGGTAGACGACGTCCACAGCCCGTAGCAAACCAGTCCGAGTTGAGCTAAATGTATCAGCTCAAAAAAAGGGTGAGCTAGGTTGGAAGGGTAGCTCACTAAAGGTAAGTTGGGAGGAGCCCGTTGTCCAAGCTAAGCAAGCTCGGCAGAAGCTTTCTGAAAATGAGCTGGGCGGTAGCTCACAACTTGGGCTCAGTTCGTTCTAATTTGAAGTGCAGTGTTTTGTATGATGGAAGATTGAGATTTTCGAATGAGATTATAAGTTATATCGATAATTGAATTAACTTGGAATTGAGGTGTCTTGTGTGTGTTCTGATTAGAGTTCTCATTTGTATAAGGTGTAGGTGACGAGGCAAGCTAGCAAAGGTCGCTGAAAAATAGTTATTGTTAAATCAGGAAGCAAGCTGTGAGTGTGAAAATTTTTTATTTACATTAAATACATATTAGTTACTTGCAAGCATTTGACACATTTTTATTTATCATTTTAGTTATAAATGAGTATATATTCTAGCATGAAATGGAATGTGATGCAATATGTTCATATATTTTTATGGTTATAGAATTAAAAAGGACTCAATTTGAATAATAGAAATAGAAAGATTTCAAAGGCTAGTGGACTACCCAAGTTTATAGATTTTATAGATTTAGACCCAATCGATATATCTTGCACTATATGGAAAACGTTGGGAGGATGTGTCACAAATCTCGAGGGAATTGAGTCTGTCATGTCTATCGTGTCGCCATCCACACTTGTGGGACATTATCTAGCTATGAGATGTGCTATGTAGAATTCCGCCGTGTAATAGCAGGATGTCTTTGTAGTTTTGTCACAGTGTGTGATGCTAGCTTTTATCCACGTAACGCCACGTTGAGCGACGCTAGATTAGTCGTCATGTGGTTGTCGCTTCCCCTGGGTTCCTATTAGTACGTTTTTAGAAAGAAAAATATATCATTAAAAGTGGACTTTAGAAAGAAAATGTTTTAGCTATACTTTGAAAATTTATGAAATATTTTAGCATTTTATTAATCTATTTTAGAAAGAAATTTTATCATATTTTACTCCTAATCACAAGGTTTTGAAATTGCTTAGCAAGTTTATAAAACACATGTTTTTAAGAAATGAAATCGTTTTAAATAGCAATTCTTTTCAAATATTTTTCGGGAGATAGAAATTTTAAAGATTAATTTAAATAGAAAATCATACACACTTACTAAGCTTCTGTAGCTCACAATGTTTTGGTTTTGTGTTATAAAAACTTCCTCAGATGCAAGAGCAAGTGATCAGGGTACATGTTCTCCTCCTTCAGATTAGGTGGGTCAAAGATGATCGTCACTTTTGTGAAGTCACTTTTATGTATCCTTCAAATTTGATATAAATCATATGCATTAGCATATTTTGGACTGTGAACAAGTTTATAAAAATTTGTTATATTTATAGTGGTTCTTTATGTTATTATATAAAGTATTTCTTGATCATATGTGTGCATGAGATAGATGTTTGAAATTCATGAAAATACTTTTAATCATGTTCATAAAGGTTTTAGTTGAGACTTAAAAGGAAATTGTAAAACTTATGTTTTCTATGTTTAGAAAAAGATTAATAGTTAAGAGTTCACTCAACGGCATCCTTTTGGGTCTTGCTAGTTAGACTACAGAAAAGTTTCGTAGGTTGTCCGACGGGATCGCTGGATTCATTAAAGGGAATTCAGTTCGGTTCCTCTCAGTTTGGTATGAGAACTCGATTTTGTATGATTTTGAGATGAAGTGTGCAAATGTTTAACTGAGTATTTTCAGAATGAGCTTTCTTGTAGTTGCATTGTTTTTACGAGGTTGTTTTCACTTCATGCATTGCATGATTTCACTCATGTTGGAATTTCACAGAATCATGCATCGGTAAGGTCCCCCACCTACTATGAGAGCAGCTACTGAGGTACTCACACCGAAGGAGGGACACGTTGACGAGTCTGTCAATGTACTATAAATCAGACTCAATTAGGACCTTTGCAACCTACAGAGCTAAGAGGTGGGAATGTGAATGTAGAGCAACTAGCTGAAGTTTTGGCAGCGGCGTTTCACCAGCCGCAGGAGTTAGGGGTTTCAATTGAATGTGCTCGGAAATTGGGTGCTAAGCCGTACAATAGAGCTGGTGATCCGAAGCATGCATTGTCTTGGCTAGAGACCAATGAGGAGATTTTCCAAGTTATGGATTGCTTGGAGGACCAGATGATGGCATTCTCCGCCTTTCTGCTGAAGGGTAGAGCTAAAGACCAATGGAAAACAATTCAGAGGCGGAACATAGCCAAAGTGTCTAGGACACTATTTAAGAAAAAATTCATGGATAAATTCTATCTGAAGAGCTACCAGGATGCTAAGATTGAGAAGTTCTTCAAGTTGGAACAGGGTATACTCTCCGTGACAAATTATGAGAAGAAATTTTCAAAGTTGGTCAGGGTTGTTCCATTTATTGCAGAAAATGAAAAACAAAAGGTGAAGAGACTCGCAATAGGCCTAAATCCCAAAATCAAGGCCTATGTAGCATCAACAACCCACATTCAGTACGAAGAGTTGGTAGAAGCAGCGATCGGAGTAACAAGGAGCGTGGAGGCTATTCCAAAACCTCAAAAACCAACTCAGAAACATGGTTGGTCGGGCAACTTTTCAAGAGGACATAGCAAGTTCATAAGGAGTGGGGACAGGTCCACTGGATTCGATAGTCGAAGATCGAGTTAGGGGTCACAATTTAGTCAAAGCTCCGTAAAGCAATCAATTGGATCCAAAAACAGTAATGATAGTTGGAAGAACTGGCCTGTGTGCAAAAATTATGGGAAGCACATCTGAGCGAATATTTCAGAGGCAGCATCGGATATTACCAATGCGGACATGAGAGCCACTTTATGAAAGACTTCTTAAATACAACTCCAACTACCAAGCTAGAGATCAGAGTCGCAGCATCAGGGTAGACTAGTGGAAGCCAGGGGCTAAATCAAAGGGGCTCTCAGGTTAGAGGGGCTACCAGTTCCGACCAGCCCAGTGGAGTGGCAAGCAAAGGTATACCATCTAGAGGTCAGTCAGGTAGACCCCTTGCGCAGGTCAGAGTGTTCGTAGTGACCTAGTAGGAGGCAAACGCTACCCCTGAAGTAGTTAAAGGTATTATTACAGTTTTTGATCGTGATGCATATGTATTGATTGTCCCCAAGGCTACCCATTCCTTTTTGTTTAGAAATTTTACTAAGACTATTAATATTGAACTGAAACCCCTAAATTGTAGTATCATAGTGTCCATCCTTACGGGGGATTCACTTCAAGCAAATAGAGTATTTAGGAGGAGCACAATAGTTATATAGGGTAGAAAATTCCTGGTGAACTTGATTTTATTGGACATTCATGACTTTGATGTCATATTAGGGATGGATTGGTTGTCTATGCACCACACCTTGGTGGATTGTTTCCAAAAAGAAGTTAGATTTACTAAAGTAGGGGAGCTTGATGTTATTTTTCATGGAGTATGGAAATTGCTTCCTTCTAGCATTATAACAGCAATGGAAGCTAGTAAGATACTTAGGAAGTTAGGCCAGGGATATCTAGCCTATACAGTTGGAGGCAAGAGATGATGAAGCGAGGTTGGAAGATATCCTTGTGGTTAGAGACTTTCCAAATGTGTTTCCAGAGGACATTCCAAGTTTATATCCAGATCGAGAAATGGAATTTGAGATGGAGTTGATTCTGGGAACTAAACCAATTTCCATCGCATCATATAAAATAGCTCCAACTGAGTTGAAAAAGTTGAAAGTACAAATAGAAGAATTGCTAGACAAAGTTTTTGTGAGACCCAGCCATTTGCTATGGGAAGCTCCAGTATTGTTTGTTAAGAAGAAGGATGGGAGCTTAAAATTATGCATTGATTATAGGCAGCTGAACAAGGTGACAATATGGAATCAGTATCCACTTCCAATGATTGATGACTTATTTGATTAGCTACAGGGATCCAGAGTGTATTCGAATATTGACCTGAGGTCAAGATATCATCAACTGAAGATCCGTATTGAAGATGTTCCTAAGACTGCCTTCAAGACTAGATATAGGCATTATGAATTTCTAGTTATACCTTTTGAATTGACTAATACCCCGGCAGCTTTCATGGATCTGATGAATATGATCTTTCCAGCTTATCTGGACAAGTTCGTAATAGTATTCATCGATGATATTTTAGTGTATTCAGACAGTTACAAAGAACATGCAGAACACCTCATGATAGTATTACAAACCCTACGAGAGCACTAGTTGTATGCAAAGTTCAGTAAGTGCCAATTCTAGCTGAACAATGTTGCTTTCCTGGGTCATGTAATATTAGCTGAAGAACTTAGTGTGAATCCTCAGAAGATAGAAGCAATAACGAGCTAGAGGTCGCCCACTAATGTTACCGAAGTCCAGAGCTTCCTTAGATTGACAGGTTACGATAGGAAATTTGTAGAGGGGTTTTCTAGGGTAATAGCCTAACTGACCAGATTGACTAGAAAGGGAAAAAAGTTCAAATGGTCAGGCACCTGCCAGTAGAGTTTCGACGAGCTGAAAACAAGATTGACATCAACTCTAGTGTTAACCTTGCTAACAGGAAAGATGATTTTACAATATATAGTGATGTCTCAAGATAAGGTTTGGGATGTGTTCTGATGCAGAATGGTAAAGTGGTGGCATATGCTTCCAAGCAGTTGAAGCATAAACAGAACTACCCTACCTACGACCTGGAGCTCGCAACGGTTATATTCGCACTAAGAATTTGGAGGCATTACTTGTGTGGCATCCCTTGTTAGATCTTTACAGATCATAAGAGTTTGCAATAACTATTCACTTAGAAAGAGTTAAATATGAGGCAAAAGAGGTGGTTAGAATTGATAAAAGATAATGATTGTATAATAGAATACCACCCCAGGAAGGCCAACGTAATAGCAGATGCTTTAAGCAAGCGATCTGCGAATTCCTTAACTCATTTGAAGACAGTATATCTTCCACTTCTGGTGGAATTGAGGTCGCTAGGAGTCAAATTGGATGTGGCAGACTTAGGGGCATTGTTAGCTATTTTTCATGTTCGCCCCATTTTAGTAGATTAGATAAAGGAGTAGCAAAGACGAGATCCCCATTTGGTAAAGCTAAGAAAAGAAATTGAAAAAGGTCGAATGACAGATTTCATGATCAAGGAAGATGGTACAATAATGATGGGTTAACGTTTGTGCATACTGGATGTAGAAGAGCTAAAAAAGGAGATCATAGAGAAAGTTCACTCTTTAGCATAGGCCATACATCTGAGTAGCACTAAGATGTACCGTACCCTGAAGGATCATTATTGTGGAAAGGAATGAAGAAAGAGATCACAAGTTTTGTATCTCGATGTTTCACCTGCCAACAAGTGAAGGCAAAACATCAGAAACCAGTGGGCTTATTGCAACCACTCTCTATCCCATAATGGAAATGGGAAAAAATTATCATGAACTTTATTGTAAGGCTTTCGCATAGTCAAAAGGGCATGAAGCTATATGGGTGATAGTAAATAGAACAACGAAGTCCGCCCATTTCTTGCCAATTAGGAATGACTACCCCCTAAGCAATTTAGCGTAGCTTTACATAGATGAGATAGTTAGATTTCATGGCACATCAGTTTCCATTGTGTCAGATCGCGATCCCAGATTTACTTCAAAGTTTTGGTCCAACTTACAAAAGGTCTTAGGTACTCAGTTAAACTTCAACACGTCCTTCCATCCTCAAACAGATGGACAATCAGAGAGGACTATTCAGATGCTCGAAGATATGTTAAGAGCATGTGTCTTAGAATTCAAAGAAAGCTGGGATACACACCTACCATTGGTGGAGTTCGTATTTAATAATAGTTATTAGGCCAGCATAAGTATGACCCCATACAAAGCTCTTTATGGAAGAAAGTGTAGAACTCCAGTATATTGAGATGAGGTATGTGAGAGGAAACCGATAGGTCCCGAACTTGTCCAACAGACAAAATTAAAATCATTAAAGATAAGCTTAAAATAGCGAGTGATAAACAGAAAAGCTATGTAGACAACCGTCATATAGACCTCGAGTTCGAAGTTGGCGATAGAGTATTCCCCAAGATATTCCCTTGGAAAGACATGCTCAGATTTGGAAAGCGTGGTAAATTAAGTCCACGCTATATTAGGCCGTATGAGATCATAGAAAGAGTGAGACCTGTAGCATACAGATTGAAGCTACCACCTCATCTAAATAAGATTCACGACGTGTTTCATGTATCCATGCTCTGCAAGTACATTTCAGATCTCTCCTACATACTTAGAGAGCAATCGGTAGAGCTAAGGAAGAACCTGACTTATGAAGAGGAACCAATGCAGATTTTAAATCGCAGAGAGCAGGTTCTACGCAATAAAGTTATTTCCTTAGTAAAAGTTTTATGGAGGAATCAGGAAGTGGATGAGGTCACTTGGGAGCACGATAATCAAATGCATCGCAGATACCTCTATCTCTTTCAATAAGTAGAGTTATATAAAATTTCGAGGATGAAATTTCTTAAAGAGGGGAAGAAATTATAACACCTCTTTTCTGAACTCAGTACTGTAAATGAAATGTATAAAGTATATTTTTAACTATGGAAATATTTTGATTAATGTTAAATACCCAATTTGAGTATTTTTTGGTCAGATTGAAGATTTAATAATCATAGAATATTTTTGGGGTGTGTGTGGGCTAAAGTGGAAATTTAAAATTTTTAGGGGGCAAAGAAGACATTTTACATAGTCAAGCATAGCAAAATTATATGTGAGTATTACATGGAATGAGATCTCATGAAAAAACACAATCCATATGAAACAAAATGGGCCAATGAGAAGATGACATATGAAATCCACTAACTTGGGAGGCCTATATAAAGTGGAGTGGCCTTATCATGAGAAGAGAATTGAAAAGAGAAGTTTGAGACATAAAAAAGAGGCATTTGGCCATTTTAAAGAGAGAGAGAGAGAGAGTTGTGATCGAGAGCAAATCAAATCTGATTTATTTTGATCATCTGAGAGCCATTTTGAGAGAAACATAACAGTGAGTCAAGAAGGGAACATTGCAAGAGATGGAAGAGCTCAGCCAAGGAGAAAGTTTTCTGCCTAGCGGAAAAAGGTAAGCTTGTTGTCTTATGGATTTTGAATTGATTTTTAGTATTTCTAACACCTGCACGTCATTTGGATTGGAAGGGAACTCGTGATCAAGAATACCCAAAAAAAAACAGTAGCCGTACTAGTTAGTTTGGAGATTGATTTGGCGCGGTAGGTGCAAGATCTCACGAATTCTTCCTTGTGTGAAACAAAAATGTGATGTTAGAGTTGAAATAAGTTTTGAGGATGCAAGCTGCCATATATTGGTCAACAATGTATTAAATGTTAAGACATCATTATGGATATGGTTGCTAGCGTAAAACTTGGAAAGAAATGTTAAGATTTAGCATGCGTGAGTTAGGATTGAGCTGGAATAGAGTTGGAGTTCGCCAAGAACAAGCTAGGCAATATTCACAATCCCTTTTGTAGCGCCTATCCAAGTTGGACAAGAGGTAGTAGCTTGCAAAGAGTGAGTTTAGTGAGCTAGGTAGTACTTACAATTCAGACCGAGCTGGCTACGGCAGTAGCTCACAAGGACGAGTTGGACGACGTTCACAGTTCGTAACAAACCAGTCTGAGCTGAGCTAAATGTAGCTGCTCAAAAAAGGGACGAGCTAGGCTAGAGGGGTAGCTCACTAAGGGTAAGCTTAGAAGAGCTCGTTGTCCAAGCTAAGCGAGCTGGGCGCTCTCAAAAAACGACCTAGGCAGTAGCTCATAGCTCGAGCTCGGTCCATTCTAATTTGAAGTGCAGTGTTGTGTATGATGGAAGATTGAGATTTCCGAATGAGATTATAAGTTATGTCGATAATTGAATTGACTTGGAATTGAGGTGTCTCATGTGCGTTCTGATCGGAGATCTCATTTGTATTAGGTGTACGTAATGAGACAAACTAGCAAAGGTCGCTGAAGAATAGTTATTATTGAATCAGGAAGCAAGTTATGAGTGTGAAAATATTTTATTTACATTAAATACATATTAATTACTTGCAAGCGTTTTACAAATTTTTATGTATTATTTTAGTTATAAATGATTATATATTCTAACATGAAATGAAATGTGATGCAATATGTTCAGATATTTTTATTGTTATAGAATTAAAAAGAACTCAATTTGAATAATAGAAAGAGAAAGATTTTAAAGGCTAGTGAACTACCGAAGTTTATAGATTTTATAGATTCAAATCCGGTCGGTATACCTTGCAGTGTATGGCAAGTGTTGGGAGTGCATGTCACTAACTTTGGGGGAATTGAGTCTGTTGTGTCGCTCTCTACACTTGTAAGGTATTATCTTGCTAAGCGATATGCTATGTAGAATTCTGTCGCGTAGTAACGAGATGTTTTTGTAGTTTTATCATGGTGTGCGATACTAGCTTTTACGCCACGTGACCCCACATTAAGCGACGCTAGATTAGTTGCCATGTGATTGTAACTTTCCTTGGGTTCCCATTAGTACACTTTTAGAAAGAAAAATAAATCATTAAAAGTGGATTTTAAAAAGAAAATGTTTTAGCCATACTTTGAAAATTTATAAAATATTTTAGTATTTTATGAATCTATTTTAGAAAGAAATTTTATCATATTTTACTCATGATCACAAGTTTTTGAAATTGCTTAACAAGTTTATAAAACACATGTTTTTTAGAAATAAGAATGTTTTAAATAGCAATTCTTTTCAAATATTTTTTGAGAGGTAGAAATTTTAAAGATTAATTTAAATAGAAAAACATACATGCTCACTGAGCTTCTGTAGTTCACAATGTTTTGGTTTTATGTTATAAAACCTCTCCAGATATGGAGCAAGTGATTAGGGTGCACGTTCTCCTCACTTAGATTAGGTGGACCGAAGACGATCGCTATTTTTGTGAAGTCAATTTTATGTATCTTTTGAATTTGATATAAATCATGTGCATAAGCATATTTTGGACTGTGAACAAGTTTATAAAAATTTGTTATATTTATGGTGGTTCTTTATGTTATTATATAAAGTATTTCTTGATCATATGTGTTGTAAGTACCTATCTTCGATCTTAGACTTTATAGTGTTATAAGCTAGATAAAATAATGAGAAGGCTAAACTTCATCAATATCATCCTAGTGGGTGATATTAGAGTGCTAGCAAAGTTTTTAGAAACTAATTAACTCTAAAAGTAAGATAAATATAAAGAAGGACAAAATGGTCTTTGTATGAATAAGGGACATATCTATATAGAAATAAATGGCAAATAGTCTATTCTCAATATAAGAGTTAAACATGTACATATAAGTACTTGTTACATAATACTTAGTCAAATTAAAACTATTAGTGGGATAATTATCAAAGAGGGATATTATGGTCATTGTTACCAAGTGACTCCCTCTATATATGAGTGAGCTAGTGTGTTAGTGATCTATACTTAGCAAAATTTAGAAAAACAAAAGAAAAGGAGTGAAGGAAGTGAGACGACAAGAAGAAGAAAAAGAAAAGAAGTGAGATCTAACCCTCCCAAGGCCATTTTGAAGCTTTTCAACCAAATACCAAGTAGATTTAAGCAAGAACATCAAAACCTAATCAAACTTAAGGTTAGTTTTCATAATTTTCTTTAAGTTTGATATTGGTTGGAAAGATATGATGTGAAGATGGAATTGTTGGTTTACTTGATGTGTTATTGATGGAATTGTGATGTAAATCAATATCATAGTCATGAGTAGTTAACAAGGAAGCTTGAATAATAATAAACCATGAAAGAACTAGAGTTAGGGTTTATGTAGAAAACCCTAAGACTTTATCTAAAATGGTTGGAAGTGAAATTAATTGTAGTTAATGTGTTTGTTAAAATGTCTAAGAGAATAAGTTAGTGAAAATATTAAAAGTTGAATGAAATGAAGTGTTGTGTGTGCATGTATAGGTCAAGGTCACCATGATGAATATGTGATCCCATTAAGTTTAGATGTAATTAAGGCTTGATTCAAGCATGATAGAAGTTAGAAAAGTTAAAGAAATGCTAACATTTAAAAAGGAAATTGAAAAAAAAATAGTATGTTGTATGTATAAGTGAGTCATGGCCAAGGAAAGGGGTATTTGACCCCATTGTGTTTTGATCCTTTTGAGCTCTAATTCATGCATATTATCAACTAGAAAAGCATATAGAGGTGTTAGAATTGAAAGAAAAATAAAAAAGGTAAAGATGAGTTTAGAATTAAGAGCCTAGTTGAAGGCATTGCGGAATTTCATGTAAAATGCATTCATTAATGTATGAGATGAATGTGTTTAATTTTATTGGAGTGAAAGAATGTTAGATATGAAAGGATTGAGTTCATTGTGCAAATGAGGTGAAATTGTGCACTAAAAAGTATTAAAAAATAGGGGTAATTCCTAGGTTTCACCCCCCTATATTGGAATTTTTCAAAACCGTTTTACGCGTGACCTAAGTGAGAGATAGGGGAAATGATCTAAGTGAAAATAGAAGCGAAGCAACCCATGGATTGGGCTATGAACAGTATTCTGTCAAAAGGGGTCCGAAAATTTTGACTTTTCATTCCGGGCCTCTGAAAATTATATAGACTGTGTGGGGATGTTTCTAGGGGTATATAAGTTAAACTTTTGCAAAGAAACTGGAATTAGAAAATCTTGGTTAAGTTAAAACTTAGAAAAGAATATTGTAGTCAAAAAGGGTATTGTAAGGAATCTTTAATGTTAAAAGTAATATGTGTAACTTTGTGTAGCACATTGCGGCATATTTTAAGTAACAGTATGTTGTGCAAGTGACGCACAAACTAGTGGAGTGAAGGAGACTTATTAAAGCCCTTTGGCAAGTTTGGAAATCAAGGTAAGTACTATCCACTTGCACTATTTCAATTCTAGTTAAAATATAAATATGTATCGTTAAAAAAGAATTTGTGAAATGTATCTCAAAATCTAAGTTAGTGTTTATGTGTAAAAGACCCATATATTGGATTCAAGAATGAAAATCGAGACTAAAGTGTTTCAAAAAGATTTGAACTTAAAGTTTGGTTAAAAGTTTTCAAAGATAAAGAAGTTGAGTGCTAATGCACTCATTAAAAAGTTTTCAAAGGCCATGTGTATTCCTAAGACTTTATATGTTAGTTAGCACTACGCGGCAATGCAAAAAATTCCGCTCGTAGTTGCTAAGATTCTCAAATTTTCTGGTGCTATGTTACGATATAGAAAATTCTGTACATAGTCATCCAGATTCATAGTTTACCTTGCACTACGATGCGATGCAGAAAATTCCGCACATAATTGCAAAAACTAAAGTATTAAGCACTACAATATGCGATGCAGAAAATTCTGCATGTAGATGCTTAGAGTATAGATTATTTCACACTACGTTTTGCAATGCAGTAAATTCTGTTCGTGGTTGTTGAAATATCTCAGTAGGGTCACGGTTGGTGTCAGTAAAAATCGCCACGTGATCTACCATATTGAGCGACATAGTTAGTCGTCGTGTGGTTAGACTTTTAAGGATACACATGGTGCTTTTAGTAATAAAGTTTTAATTTAAGCTTTATAAGTATCAAAACAAGTTATAGATACTTATGTCGACATTGAAATCCAGTCGACGAGAATTCAATACCCAATACCTGCAATCAATGTTAGAAAACACAAAAATCGAGAAAAAGACAATAAATAACCAAGAACCAAACAAGAAGGCAAAGAGTTTTTAACGTGGTTCAGCGAGTGCGCCTACGTCCACGGCTGTCTCTCTAAATTCTGCAGAGTGACAATATGCTATTAATTCTCTCCTTGTTACAATGATTTTAATCCCTATTTATAAGGGAAGAGTTGTTACAGATTAGGAAGCAATAAAATAGGAAGAGAATCATGAATTAATTACACTTCCTAATCAGTTAGAATAAAATCAGGAAACTGCCCCAAATATCTCGAGATAATACTGACTGAGTTTGAATTTGAATTAACTTCCATATCTGGTGAGAGAATCATAATCAGATTAGGTAACTACCTGTTCTGGAAGATATTGCATTAACTACGCATTGAACAAACTGCCGACTATCTATAGCGACCTCGAGCTAGATCTCACTGTTCAGCGAATAGCGAGCTATGAATAAGGCAAACTATGAAACGAGCTACAACCTGGTTGTGATATGAGCTCATATCTGCGAATTGAGGAGATTATTGGGACGAGCTGTAGAGCTCGTTAGACTTGGAGTTGAAATCTGGGTCTTATCTGATACGCAGCACGCAAATCTAACGGCTGAGGTTCGAGCTCGTCTGTCTATATAAACTAGTGGAGCCCCTTTGTTTTTCTTTTTCATCTGTCATTTTCTTTAGCGATTCAACTTCTGCTTTGCTGTGACTTTCACCGATTCTCTACAAAAATCTCATTCTCGATCGCCGTTTCTCATCACCTCATTAGAGATTTACGTTAAGCTTCTAACTTCTTACTTCAAACTTTCAATTTTTGGTTCATAATGCTGAGTTTACATCATATTGTGCTTGCGTTTTGTCATTGTTGTGTCTGAGATGGTCTGAATAGGTCATCTTCTTAACATTAAACTTTGCTGTTCTAAGTTTTTTATTGAACAAGACTTTTCAACTTTTGTTGATTTGATCCTATAGCACGCTTGTTTGCGAGCTGATTACTGTTTGTGGCCCGTTATGCATGTGAACTTAAACATCTGTAGACTATTGGCCCATAGGTCGTTTCTCTACAAGTTGAGCCCCCCACTGTAGGAACGATCTGCAAACTAGGAAACTTAGGAAGTTTTTTTTTATTTTAGTAATTTGTTCCTGGCGACCTGACTATATCCCTTTTTGCAAAGATGTCTTCAAGTGGAGCTCGTAGTGTTGGTGAAGCAACTCAAGGCGGAAAACGAGCGAAAGCTCAGCAGCGAGCTGAAAAGGAAAGGGAAGCTCACAAAACGTTCGCTCATTACCCATTTGTATAGAAGTCTTCGAACTGAAGGGTATCGCTCTTCAATTCCATATCCCCAGAGGCTATCGCACGATGTCGCCTACTCCAAGAAAACATGCAGGCTATCCTCCGCGGGGGTATATTGCTGTCAGCACTCAGCACCTGAAACACGGGCTAAGATTCCCAGTTCCTTCTTATTTGATCAAATTCTTGAACGTTGTCAAGCTCGCGCCGTTCCAGCTGACGCCGAACTCATACTCGGAGCTGACTTCGCTAACCCTAGATGTCAGGACCCTTCCCAGACCTTATCTAAGCTCTTGTCTGGAAGATCCTGCCGGGCACTTCAACGGACTCATCGAAACCGACTCGTCAGATCGAAGACATCCGGGAAGCGAACCCTAACTTTCTTCTCCGGTTTACTCGTTAAAACTTAGTGATTTGATTTTTTTATCGTAACTGGTTGGGAGTGATAAAAATTTTTCTCGATTCCAGTTCAAAGACTTTTTATAAAATTTTCGCAGCATAACGGCTGCATTTTCGATAAAACCAAAATTTAACATGTAAAGAAATCACACTTCGACTATATCTCAACACCTCCCAACTACTTTATCCACAAACAATTATTATCATCACAAGATTCATAGATATAACTATTAACTCAATCCCACAATAATCATATGTGCATCATATATATACAATGCATGAATATATTTACATTTTACAATCTTGAACATTAATTGGTTTAAAAAAAGTAATACATCAAATGCATCTACGCAACTATATACAAATGTCTTGCTCCTTCGCCCACCTATAAATGTATATGCAAAAGTCGTCGTCTCGTCCGGCGGTGGCACGCAAAGAAAATAAATAAACTACAAAATGAACAACAAGTTAGTGCAACAAGAATATATGATATCATACACACTAACATGAAATTTATTACTTATTTAAGTTTTACGATTTCTATCAAAATCTCCCATGTATATGCTCGAATCATTCTAACCATCACGGGCGATTTTAGCTAACGCCAACGTGAAGCTTACTAATGTATCTCAACCACTACGTTACGGAATTTACTACATCGTACGTAGGGCGCTAAATCTATTCATTGAGCAACTACAATGCGGGATTCTCTGCATCGCAAATGTAGTGCTAAATTTCTAGGCGACTACGAGCGGAATTTACTGCATCGCTTCGTAGCGCTAACTATCAACTAACCAACTACGCGCGGAATTTTCTGCATCGCAACGTAGCGCTATACTTTTCTTTAAACTGAGCGATTATGGACGGAATTCTTTGCATCGTCACGTAACGCTAAATCTCAAAACTTTTAAGGCATACACAAGAGTTTTTCTACTACTTTTCTAGTGCCAAAGCACAAAACTTTCTAGTTTTAAAATCTTGAAAACTTTTCTCATTTCATTCTCTTTAAAAGAAACTTAGTATCAATTTCTATTTCTATATAGCTTCCATAGGAACCTATACACTTACACTTTAACTTTATATAAGAAATCATTCTCATTCTCTTTTATTATTTACTACAATATTAATTATCAAACATCAAG
This sequence comes from Litchi chinensis, assembly GCA_019925255.1. Taxonomy (NCBI): domain Eukaryota; kingdom Viridiplantae; phylum Streptophyta; class Magnoliopsida; order Sapindales; family Sapindaceae; genus Litchi; species Litchi chinensis. Next base: position 761,920 of record CM034466.1, on the reverse strand, counting down.
CATTTACATGAAATTGAAAAAGGTCTTAAGTGGCGAACCACTTACCTCGAAGCCGCGTCACTCCGCGTCAAGTGTCTCGACGAGGCTCATGGACGTCGTTCACACACTCATCACCTACACAATATTTTCTCATCATTATTAATAACAAAACTCAATTCTCAACTGTAAGTTAGAATTTCTCAACTATACTCATTTTTCTCTATATAACCTCCTAACTTGTTTCTACTCAACCGAGACTCTCTAACCTCAATTTTTGTGTAAAAGTTTTAGTTCTAGACCCATAGGGATCACCCCACGCGGTCCGCTTAGTTGTTGGAGGCTCGAAACAAAAAATTACATTTTTACTCAAAACGGACAGCCCTTAACAGAACGTACTGCGACGCGCTGCTCGGGGCTCCGTTTTCCTTCGTTCTTTTTCCTACGGCTCACTTATCTCACATTCTAGTCACACGTAAAATTTCGTTGGAAAATATTATCATTTGCTAGGTCAAATCTAAGAAAAACACCCCTTTTTCGGGCATTTTCTAGCACGTTTAGTGCGTGTTTTGTATATTTTCCGTTTCGGATTAGCGACGCTAGTTTTTTTTCCATAGCTAAGCTTCATTTAACTAATAATGATGAACCAAACTCAAACCATGCAATAAAAATTGCATTAGGATAGCCGTTTCACTTCTCAGAGCTCTAACAACATTATTTTGTGCATAACTTGCACAATTTTTATCGGATTCGATCCGTTCCAAAACCTATGGTTTTCTATGGTTCCTAGGCATCATTTGAGGTGTAGAACACTCCCAAATAAGTGAAATATAGTCAGGTTTTCTAGAGCTCAAAATTTGAGCTCGGGAATCACATTTTGCCTATAACATCTCCTTTTGCAACTCTAACAAATCTTTAACTTTTCTAACCTCTTTAAGGCTCAAAATTGGTTTCAAAACCATCTAATTTCAAGGTCTAGCTACTGCCCTTCAAGTCTCTAATACATACATAAATCTAACTTGGTCATTTTAATGCTCAAACTTCACTCAAAACTTTTATCAATTACTTGGTGTGCATAAAACACCATTTTCGGTTTCTATTTTGAGGGAGAGTATGACAGCCCATATATATCATTTTATGGCAGCAATTACACACAAAAACTCATCATTCAAGTGTCTATTTCAATTACATAAGGTTCTCTCAAAGATTAAAAGCAATCTAACCAACAAATCAACAATAACTACAACAAGGGGCTGTCACACTACATTTCTGTTTCAGCAGAAAATTAAAGAAAAATGGGTTGTAATCTTACTTGGTTCTTAGCCTAGGGAGTTGAGAGGAGTCTTAGGAGGAGGTTTGAGGGCTTGGAAGGCGACTTGGGTGGTCGTTCCTCTCTTTTCTTTCCTGGCCGACCAGCCTCGTCGCGTCCTTGGCTCGCGCGAACCTGCTTCAGTTCTGCTCGCGTTCTGCTCGCGTTTCTGCTCTGTTTCTCACGACCAGCAGCTGCTGGTGCTCCCTCTTCTTCGTGTCTCCTCCTTATCCTCTTCCTTTGCTGCCCAGATGCTGCAGTTCACGGCCAGCAATCCCCCATTCTCGACCAGTCCTTGCGCGAGTTGTTCTGCTCGAGTCTGGCGCGCTGAAATCTGCTTCTTGCTTTCATGTCTGAACTGTTTTGGTTCAGCTGCTGTCTCTTGCTCGACCAGCAGCCACTTAATCTCCTTGCTGCCGGTTGCTTCTCTTCTTCTCTTCTGGTTCCTTCCTTGGCTCACGCTGAAATGCTTGCTGGTCTCTCTCTTTCTCGCGAACGTTCCACTCCTTTCTCGACTGATGACTGACTTCTTGTGTTTTGCTGAAAAACATTTCAGCTTAAGGGTTGTTTATATAGTCATCAACTTCTATTAATTTCATCATGCCCCATTTCTTTTTAAATTTTCATTTCAACTCATTGTCTTATTACTCTTTCATGGCCACACCCCTCAATATTCTTCCGTATCTCTTCCGTTTCTATTCGATTTAATCGTTCGTCTTGTTTAGAATTTATTTTAATTGTCAAGTTTATCCTATCGACCACTTGACTCTTTATTTTTATTAAATTTTATTTCAACTCATCGTTGATCACTATTTTTAAAATCCTAACTTGGATTTTATTAAAATGTTACTTAATTTTTCATAGCTGACGATTTTTGTCGTACACTTAATTTAATACTTTCTGAAGCCATGACTATCAATTTATTAAATGTAGAGAGTTATATTATCTCCCTAACTCAACTTCTAACGCTGGGACTTTATAAGTCGAAGCTAGGGGTTTACAATTTCTTCCCCCCTTATAAAAATTTCGTCCTCGAAATTTAAATTGCGTACCTTATTCAAACAACTGAGGGTATTGGGCACGCATCTGTGCTTCAGGCTCCCATGTAGCCTCTTCTGATCCGTGATTTCACCATAGCACTTTCACTAGCGGAATCACCTTGTTACGCAGCACTTGATCTCTAAGATCTAGGATCTCTACTGAATGCTCCTCGTAGGTCAAGTTTTCCTTCAACTGAACTGGTTGCTCTTGAAGAATGTAAGAAGGGTCAGCTATGTACTTTCGTAGCATGGAGACGTGGAACACGTCATGGATGTTGGCTAACTCTGATGGTAGCCTCAATCGATAAGCCACCTCACCCACTTTGTCTACTATTTCATAGGGGCCTATGTATCGAGGGCTCAACTTTCCACGCTTTCCAAATCTCAGAATTCCTTTCCAGGGTGAGACTCGTAGGAACACTTGATCACCCATTTCAAACTTTAAATCTCTTCTTCGATTGTCCGCATAGCTTTTCTATCTATCGCTTGCTATCTTCAATCGCTCTCTTATCATATTTACTTTCTCGGTTGTATCTTGGACAATCTCTGGCCAATTAATCTTCTCTCCCCCACTTCGTCCCAACAGACTGGGGTTCTGCACTTTCTGCCATACAATGCCTCATAAGGTGCCATACCAATACTCGACTGGTAGCTATTGTTGTAGGCAAACTCTATCAATGCTAGGTAATTATCCCAGCTTCCTTTAAACTCCATCACACAGGCTCTCAACATATCTTCGAGAGTCTGGATGGTTCTTTCTGATTGGCCATCTGTCTGTGGGTGAAAAGCGGTACTGAAGTGCAATCTGGTACCCATCGCTTCTTGTAACTTTGGCCAAAATCGAGAAGTGAAGCGAGAATCTCTGTCTGATACAATGGACACTGGTGCACCATGTAGCCTTACAATCTCGTCTACATATAACTGTGCATATCTTTCTAGAGAATAGGTGTTATTAGTAGCAATGAAGTGGGCTGATTTCATCAGTCTGTCTACTATAACCCAAATGGCATCATGTCCACGCTGCGTCCTGGGAAGTCCTGTCACAAAATCCATCGTGATCCTTTCCCACTTCCACTCAGGAATGGATAAAGGCTGTAGTAAACCTGCGGGTTTCTGATGCTCAATCTTGATCTGTTGACAGGTTAAGCACTTGGATACGAACTCTGCTATCTCCCTTTTCATACCTCTCCACTAGTAGTGGTCTCTCAGAGTCCGATACATCTTCGTACTCCCTGGATGCATAGCATATGCAGAGGAGTGTGCCTCTTCCATGATTTCTTTCTTCAACTCTGCTACATCTGGGACACACAGTCTCTGGCCCAATACTAGCGTTCCATCACCTCGTAAAGTGAAGCTACTCTGTTGTCCAGCCTCTATCTTGCTTCTCAATTTCATCAAGTACTGATCACGAGCTTGCAAGTCTCTAACTCTGTCTACTAACACTGGCCGAACATGGAAAGCTGCTACTAGAGCACCTGACTCTGTTGTCTCCAAACTGACCCCCATAGATCTCAACTCTACTAGCATCGGCAAGTACTTTGCTTTAAGCTGGGCTAGAGAACTAGAGGGTTTCCTGCTTAGCGCATCTGCTACTACATTTGCCTTGCTTGGGTGGTATTCAATGGTGCAGTCATAGTCTTTAATAAGCTCTATCCACCTTCTCTGTCTCATGTTCAAATCTTTTTGCGTGAACAGGTATTATATGAACAGGTATTGTAGGCTTTTGTGATCAGTGAAGATCCTGCAAGGTACTCCATAGAGATAGTGTCGCCATATTCTCAAAGCGAACACTACAGCTGCTAACTCTAAGTCGTGTGTTGGATAGTTTACTTCATGCTTCTTTAATTGCCTTGAAGCATAAGCTATCACTCTATCATGCTGCATCAACACACAACCCAAACCTTGCCTGGAGGCATCGTAATATACTGTAAATCCCTCACTTCCTGAGGGGAGTGTAAGCACTGGTGCTATGGTCAGCCTTTGCTTTAACTCATCGAAACTACTCTGACAGGCTTCTGACCAGATGAACTTCTCTTCTTTTCTTGTTAACTTGGTCAGTGAGGTGGCTATCTTTGAGATTCGTTCTACAAACTTCCTGTAATACCCAGCTAAACCCAAGAAACTTCTGACTTCTGTTACACTCGTAGGTGGCTTCCAATCTACAATAGCTTCTATTTTCTGGGGATCTACTGAAATACCCTCTGCTGATACTATATGTCCCAAAAATGCCACGCGATCTAGCCAAAACTGGCACTTGCTAAATTTTGCATAAACGAAGGCTTCCATCTTTCTTCTTAACAAACAACACCGGAGCTCCCCACGGTGATGTACTCGTCTTAACGAAGCCTTTACTCAACAATTCTTCCATTTGCACCTTCAATTCTTTTAGCTCTGCTAGTGCCATCTGGTACGGTGCTATAAAGATGGGCTCTGTGACAGGTGCTAGCTCAATCTCGAATTCAATCTCTCTATCCGAAGGTAACCCCGGTAGGTCCTCGGGAAATACATCAAAGAACTCGTTCACCACCGGAACTTCTGCTAACTGTAACTCACTGCTGCCAGTTTCTATTGCATACACCAAGTATCCCTGGCATGCTTTATGGAGCATCTTGTTTGCTTGTATCACGCTTATTAAACTTGTAGAGAGTATTTTCCTCTCTCCACAAAAGATCACCTCTGGTTCCCCAGGCTGACTAAACTGGACCTCTTTCCTGTAGCAATCTACGGTAGCGCGATGCTTGGATAACCAATTCATGCCCAAAATGATGTCAAAGTCATGAATATCGAGTACTATTAGATTAGCCTCGAACTCATGACTTGCTATAGTCACTTTACTTCTCATATAGACTCTATCCGCAATAAGCGAATCACCTGTGGGAAGTGACACTACCATGCTACACTTGGTCGGACTCAACTCTATCCCGACTCTATCTATGAACTCCCGAGAAATAAAAGAATGGGTGGCTCCTGGGTCCACCAATACATGAGCATCAGTATCAAATAAAGAAATGGTACCTGTGACCACATCTGGTGTAGCATCTGCCGCCTGCTGGGTCACTGTATATACTCTGGCGGCCTGACTGCGAGGTCTACCTGTCGGTGCTCTGGGTGGTCTACTAGGCTGTCCTCTAGGGGGTATGTCTCTAACTGCTCCGCCACTAGGCTGCCATGCGCTAGTAGCTCCTCCGGTCTGGGGGCCTCCCCTATTGGGTCCACGGCTCCCACTAATCTGCCCCTGGACTGTTGATCTGGCCTCAGACGAACTCAACGCCACTGCACTGGGACAGTCTCTCATAAAATGGCCCTCCTGTCCACACCTGAAACATCCAGTCTTGCCCTGAAGGCACTCACCATGGTGTAACCGGCCACATCTAGAGCAAACTGGTCGGCTCCTCCAACTCTGCTGACTCCTAGACCCTGCTGACGACCGAACCAAACTCTGACTCGTCTGGGGCCAATGGCTCTGCTGCTGACTCTGTGACCATGCTGGGCGCTGACCACTCTTGGGTACTTTGCTAGACTCTCCCTGATGACTACCGGTCCCGTTCCGCTTCTGATTGAATTGCGACTTTGACTTCAGGGCCATCTGGGCGCTCTGCTCAACTCTGGTGGCTGCCTCCACCAGCTGTCCATATCTCGTATGTTTTAAGGACGTCACAATAGTCCTGACTGAGGGATTTAAGTCTGCCATAAATCTGCCGATTTTTTGTTCTTCATTCTCCGCAATGTAAGGAACCAAACGAACTAGTTCGGAGAACCTCTTTTCATATTCTGTCACTATAAAGTCCCCCTGGTCTAACCTGTAAAACTCCTCAATCTTAGCATCTCTGCAAACTTTCGGGAAAAACTTATCTGTAAACTCTTTCTTGAATTCTTCCCAAGATGTCTTGGCTGGATGCGCTCTCTGATACGCCTTCCACTAATCTTTGGCTCGGTCCTTTAACAGGAAAGCTGAGAAGGTGACCATCTGATCATCTGTGCATCTCATGACTCGGAATATTTCTTTGTTCGTCTCTAGCCATGACCATGCTCTCTCGGGATCCCCAGTCCCGTCATAGGGCTTCGCGCCTAACTTACGAGCGCGTTCTGAAGTCGCCTCGTTCTCCCGTGACTGCTGAAGGACCGCGGCGAGCATCTGGGCCATCTGCTCCATCTGCCCTGGAGTAGGTCCTAGGGCAGGCTCTGATCTAACTGACTGTGACGGCCCTAGGTGTGAGGAACTAGCTGGCACGTTGACGGACTCGTCAACCTGCTCTCTATCTGGTGTGGGTGCCTCTGCGGTTGCCTGTCTCGTCCTCGGACGATATCTACGCTGCATAGCTAAATGTGTATTAGTACACTAATAGCCACAAAATCAAAGATTTCAAGTTCAGCAACTAGCTCAATATACTCTTGCATGATAATTCCATGCAATATTTAACTCACAATCTAATGCATAAACTTTTACTTAACAACTCGCTTTGATGCACATTCATAACATGCTGAATTCAAGTAATATAACTTATGCTTTAGCTTATGCAATCGATGAAAGCATAACTCTTAAAATCTAAAAAAAATGCGTGCACATAATAACTTCGTGCCTTAAGCATAACTAGCGCACAATTTGTGCGAAATAGCTCAAACTTTTCTCTTAAAACTTTTTCTCAACTGAACGAGAACCGGGCTCTGATACCAACTTGTCAGGACCCTTCCCAGACCTTATCTAAGCTCTTGTCTGAAGGATCCTACCGGGCACTTCAACGGACTCATCGAAACCGATTCGTCGGATCGAAGACATCCAGGAAGCGAACCCTAACTTTCTTCTCCGGTTTACTCATTAAAACTTAGTGATTTGATTTTTTTATCGTAACTGATTGGGAGTGATAAAAATTTTTCTCAATTCCATTTCAAAGACTTTTTATAAAATTTTCGGCAGTATAATGACTGCATTTTCGATAAAACCAAAATTTAACCTGTAAAGAAATCGCACTTCGACTATATCTGAACACCTCCTAACTACTTTATCCACAAACAATTATTATCATCACAAGATTCATAGATATAACTATTAACTCAATCCCACAATATGCATATGTGCATCATATATATACAATGCATGAATATATTTACATTTTACAATCTTGAACATTAATTGGTTTAAAAAAAGTAATACATCAAATGCATCTACGCAACTATATACAAATGTCTTGCTCCTTCGCCCACCTATAAACGTATATGCAAAAGTCGTCGTCTCGTCCGACGGTGGCACGCAAAGAAAATAAATAAACTACAAAATGAACAACAGGTTAGTGCAACAAGAATATATGATATCATATACACTAACATGAAATTTATTACTTATTTAAGTTTTACGATTTCTATCAAAATCTCCCATGTATATGCTCGAATCATTCTAACCATCACGGGCGATTTTAGCTAATACCAACGTGAAGCTTACTAATGTATCTCAACCACTACGTTACGAAATTTACTGCATCGTACGTAGGGCGCTAAATCTATTCACTGAGCAACTACAATGCAGGATTCTCTGCATCGCAAATGTAGTGCTAAATTTCTAGGCGACTACGAGCGGAATTTACTGCATCGCTTCGTAACGCTAACTATCAACTAACCAACTACGCACGGAATTTTCCGTATCGCAACGTAGTGCTATACTTTTCTTTAAATTGAGCGATTACGGACGGAATTCTCTGCGTCGTCACGTAACGCTAAATCTCAAAACTTTTAAGGCATACACATGGGTTTTTCTACTACTTTTCTAGTGCCAAAGCACAAAACTTTCTAGTTTTAAAATCTTGAAATTTTTTCTCATTTCATTCTCTTTAAAAGAAACTTAGTATCAATTTCTATTTCTATATAGCTTCCATAGGAACCTATACACTTACACTTTAACTTTATATAAGAAATCATTCTCATTCTCTTTTATTACTTACTACAATATTCATTATCAAACATCAAGCATTTACATGAAATTGAAAAAGGTCTTAAGTGGCGAACCACTTACCTCGAAGCCGCGTCACTCCGCGTCAAGCGTCTCGACGAGGCTCGTGGACGTCGCTCACGCGCTCGTCACCTACACAATATTTTCTCATCATTATTAATAACAAAACTCAATTCTCAACTATAAGTTAGAATTTCTCAACTATAGTCATTTTTCTTTATATAACCTCCTAACTTGTTTCTACTCAACCGAGACTCTCTAACCTCAATTTTTGTGTAAAATTTTTAGTTCTAGACCCATAGGGATCACCCCACGTGGTCCGCTTAGTTGTTGGAGGCTCGAAACGAAAAATTACATTTTTACTCAAAACGGACAGCCCTTAACAGAACGTACTGCGACGCGCTGCTCAGGGCTCCGTTTTCCTTCGTTCTTTTTCCTACGGCTCACTTATCTCACATTCTAGTCACACGTAAAATTTCGTTGGAAAATATTATCATTTGCTAGGTCAAATCTAAGGAAAACGCCCATTTTTCGGGTATTTTCTAGCACATTTAGTGCGTGTTTTGTATATTTTCCGTTTCGGATTAGCGACGCTAGTTTTTCTTCCATAGCTAAGCTTCATTTAACTAATAATGATGAACCAAACTCAAACCATGCAATAAAAATTGCATTAGGATAGCCGTTTCACTTCTCAGAGCTCTAACAGCATTATTTTGTGCATAACTTGCACAATTTTTATCGGATTCGATCCGTTCCAAAACCTATGTTTTTCTATGGTTCCTAGGCATCATTTGAGGTGTAGAACACTCCCAAATAAGTGAAATATAGTCAGGTTTTCTAGAGCTCAAAATTTGAGCTCGGGAATCACATTTTGCCTATAACATCCCCTTTTGCAACTCTAACAAATCTTTAACTTTTCTAACCTCTTTAAGGCTCAAAATTGGTTTCAGAACTATCTAATTTCGAGGTCTAGCTACTGCCCTTCAAGTCTCTAATACATACATAAATCTAACTTGGTCATTTAATGCTCAAACTTCACTCAAAACTTTTATCAATTACTTGGTGTGCATAAAACACCATTTTCGGTTTCTATTTTGAGGGAGAGTATGACAGCCCATATATATCATTTTATAGCAGCAATTACACACAAAAACTCATCATTCAAGTGTCTATTTCAATTACATAAGGTTCTCTCAAAGATTAAAAGCAATCTAACCAACAAATCAACAATAACTACAACAAGGGGCTGTCACACTACATTTCTGTTTCAGCAGAAAATTAAAGAAAAATGGGTTGTAATCTTACTTGGTTCTTAGCCTAGGGAGTTGAGAGGAGTCTTAGGAGGAGGTTTGAGGGCTTGGAAGGCGACTTGAGTGGTCGTTCCTCTCTTTTCTTTCCTGGCTGACCAGCCTCGTCCCGTCCTTGGCTCGCGCGAACCTGCTTCAGTTCTGCTCGCGTTCTGCTCGCGTTTCTGCTCTGTTTCTCACGACCAGCAGCTGCTGGTGCTCCCTCTTCTTCGTGTATCCCCCATATGCTGCATTTCACGGCCAGCAATCCCCCATTCGCGACCAGCCCTTGCGCGAGTGGTTCTGCTCGAGTCTGGCGCGCTGAAATCTGCTTCTTGCTTTCACGTCTGAACTGTTTTGGTTCAGCTGCTGTCTCTTGCTCGACCAGCAGCCACTTAATCTCCTTGCTGCTGGTTGCTTCTCTTCTTCTCTTCTGGTTCCTTCCTTGGCTCACGCTGAAATGCTCGCTGGTCTCTCTCTTTCTCGCGAACGTTCCACTCCTTTCTCGGCTGATGACTGACTTCTTGTGTTTTGCTGAAAAAAATTTCAGCTTAAGGGTTGTTTATATAGTCATCAACTTCTATTAATTTCATCATGCCCCATTTCTTTTTAAATTTTCATTTCAACTCATTGTCTTATTGCTCTTTCATGGCCGCACCCCTCAATATTCTTCCGTATCTCTTCCGTTCCTATTCGATTTAATCGTTCGTCTCGTTTAGAATTTATTTTAATTGTCAAGTTTGTCCTATCGACCACTTGACTCTTTATTTTTATTAAATTTTATTTCAACTCATCGTTGATCACTATTTTTAAAATCCTAACTTAGATTTTATTAAAATGCTACTTAAATTTTCATAGCCAACGATTTTCGTCGTACACTTAATTTAATACTTTCTGAAGCCATGACTATCAATTTATTAAATGTAGAGAGTTATATTATCTCCCTAACTCAGCTTCTAACGTTGGGACTTTATAAGTCGAAGTTAGTTGTTTACACTAGCCTTCCTTAAAAATAATCTTCCTCCCCGAACTGCAAAAATCATACAGCAGTTTTATAGCATCAAAGCTTTGAGCGCTTCACAGGAGGAAACGTCAGAGGGCATTTACTACCTCACAGCTCGTCCATCTGACTATAAGAAACACTTACCCCAAGGAGGTGCGAAAGACAAGTCCAACGTCGGGTCATACAAGACGAGCTGGTTTCTCATCTCATGCCCCTCTCTTACAAGACTTAAAAACTTTAGCTTCGTCCTGGGGCCAAGTAGATAGAGGAAGATCTTTAGCGGGCTTAAAATAATAATTTTAACTTTTATTTATTTATTATTCTTTTTTTCTTACAAATCTGAAAGAAGAAGAGGTTTCTTGAGGTGCTCACGAACTCGGATGAAGCGAGCATAAGCAGCAAATTTGATACTGCTCTTCTTCAGGCTCACGACCTTGCTCCTTCTGAAGATTCTCCATTAATCGATAGTAAGAATGACATATCAAGCATGGGGAAACGCGAGCTTCCCTCCGTTCTCGAAGTTCCTGTTAGGGGAAGGGATACATTTGATTCCCAATCGGTTCCAACTCGCACCCCCTCCTCCCGAGTAGAGACAACATCAGCTCCTATTTCAGCTCGTGCAAAAACAACTCCAGCCCACGCAGCCCCTATTGTACAAGTAGATTCATCCCCCTCTCCAAATCACACAACTATTTCAGAGGTTCCATTGCCTGCTCCAGCAGACTCAGTGCATGCTCTAACAGTTCCAACATCTGCTAAAGCAATACCAACTCCAGCTCGTACTCCACCAGTGGGTACATCTCCGAAAGCTACTTCTTCAGTGCCTGCTCCTTCCACAAGGTGAGCTCCAGCTAAAAGGAAGAAACTTGCTCTTCTGGAGTTCTCTCCCGAGAATCCTGCTAAGAGTCCAGCCCTTTCAGCAACTCCAGCGAAGCGACCAGCTGAAACCTCAGTCTCTCCAACTGCTCTTTTAAAGCGTTCTAAGCGACCTGCTAAAGTACCAGCTCCCTCGGTCACTGTTCCGAGTGAGGTACCACCTTTAGAAACAGCAACGAATCTTGCTCTGGTTCCAATTCCCAACTCGTAACCTGAAGAAGGGGATGTTCCTTCTGAGGTTGCTCCCCAGGCAACCCGAGCTGGTACCAGCAAGAGAATAGCTAGGCGTACCTTTCTTACGTGACGTCATGTTTATCGGAGTGAGGAGCCTGATGCCCCGAAAGCTGAGAGGACTCCTTCGTCAATAAGACCAGACATCAAGGTTTGACCTGGGGGGAGATATTTAACTTCCTTTCTCGACAACTGGACATCAATTATGCTAACTCATGCAAGGGTCTTAGAGAATAGATCCCTTAGGGGCACGAACCTAGACGAGTACGCAGCAGCTCGTCATTTCATGCCGGTAAGTCATTTTTCTTTATCTTCTGGCCTCTTTACTTTATCAAATATTAACTTGTAGAATTTTCAGGGCGCCCTTACATCAATAAAGCGAAGGAGGGAGATAAGGGTCATTGAGGATTGAATAATGAAGCTAGAAAACGAGCTGGATGAGGCTAATGAGGAGATAGTCCACTTGGCTGAGAAAGCCATAGAGGGCCACGAGGCACAGATAGCTGCAGCGAATAATGCTAGACAGACAGCTGAAGAAACTTTGCAGAAAATGGAAAATGATCACAAAGCCACTAGGTCGCACCTCACTACCTTGCTCCAAAATTGTAGAGATTGACTGGGCAAGGAAAAGAATCAACCGAACAAGGTGAGGGACGAGCTGAGGAGGTTTGAGCAGCGAGCCAAGTTGGCCGAAAAATAAGCTAAGAAAGTGGAGGTTGTTGTACAACAGGTCGAAAAGGCCTAAAATTGGGCTGGGATTGCGGAAAACTAAATCGAGGTCCTCAGGCAACAAATTCAGGCCACGGTATAGCAAGCTGAGGCTGTCGAAAAGGGCTGAAGAAGCGAAAGTTATTGCCCAACGAGCTGAAAAGGCCGAACATCGAGCTGAAGTGCTTAGGTAGCAAGTGAGGGATGTAGTGCAGCGAGCTGAGACTGCAGAGCAATGAATAGAGATTATGAAGCAAGAAGCTGAGGTCATTAATCGCCATGCAGACAATGTCTTCGAAGAACTGATGGTTTTCAGAGAGAGATCTATTCATGAAACGGAGGTGCAGGTCGCGGAGACAAGAGATGAGGCTGAGGAAAAAACAGGTCTTAACTTCCTTTACACACTTTGGGTATCTCATCCTGAATTGGATTTTTCCATTTTTGGGGATGTGGGACTTGAAGCTGTGGAGAAGTTCAAAGTAAAGGCTGCCTCATCCTCAGCAATGGAGGTGCTTGGCACGACCTCTCAAGCTGAGTCTGCTGGTGACCTCGAACCTTCTGGCGTGTCTCTTTCTCATGAAGATCCTTTATTAGGCCCAGATCCTCCAACTTATAGTTAGCAGCTTACCTTTTGTATATTTTTTTTTATTTCAATTTGTAAAGAACTTTTAGACTTAATAAAATTCCTTTCATTATTTCTTCCGTGTTGAATGTGCTTAAGTTATTGTGTTGGTTGTAATACGTTTTATAGCGTTCAGTTGTGAAACCTTATGCGAGCTAGTTATCATAATACAACTTGCTCGAGATCAGATATAACAACTTCATTTGTCATATTGAATTGTTAACAAGCCATGCAGGGGTTCATGACTTCGTCCGTTTCTTAGGTTCTTTTTTATTTTAGCGAGTTATACAGAGGTGTTTAATCACACTTGCTTTTTAGGCTCTTTTTCTTTATAGCGAACTATGCAGGGGTACATAACCTCGCCTGCTTTTTAGGTTCTTTTATTTTAGCGAGCTATGCAGGGGAACTTAGCCACATTGCTTTTTAGACTCTTTATTTTTAGCGAGCTATGCAGAGAAACTTAGCCACACTGCCTTTTAGGCTCTTTATTTTTAGCAAGCTATGCAGGGGAACTTAGTCACACTGTTTTTTAGGCTCTTTATTTTTAGCGAGTTATGCAAAGGAACTTAGCCACACTGGCAGGGACACTTAGCCACACCTGCTTTTTAGACTCTTTATTTTTGGTGAGCTATGCAAGGGCACTTAGCCATACTGCTTTTTAGGCTCTTTATTTTTATTTTAGCGAACTATGTAGGGGCACTTAGCCACACTGCTTCTTAGGCTCTTTATTTTTAGCGAGTTATGCAGGGGCACTTAGCCACGCTTGCTTTTTCGGTTGTTTATTTTTATTTTAGCAAGCTAATCAGCACGGAGTCTGTTAACTTGAAGAAATAATGCACATCATTACGGAAAATAGAGCTTTCATTTTCTATTATATCATAGAATTATGGGTAACATAAAGTTACTGATAATATGGTCGAAGATGCTCGGCATTCCAAGCTTGAGGGACCTCAGCTCCATTCATGTTGGTCAAATGATAAGCTCCATTTCCCAAGTTTGCCTTGATGATATAGGGTCCTTCCCAATTTGGGCCTAAGGACCCATCACTGGGTTTGCGAGCTCCAGGTAAAATGAGACATAGTACCAAATCTCCCGCTTTGAAGCTGCGGATTCGAGCATTCTTGTTATAATACCTCGTGATTCTTTGTTGATAGACAGCTACTTTCAACCTGGCTATTTTTCTAACTTCTTCAAGCAAGTCTAAGTTTGCAGTAAGTAATTAGTCATTTTCATTTGGATTGAAGGTCGCTCTTCGCTACGAAGTGACTTCCAATTCTGCTGGGATCATGGCTTCAGACTCATATACTATTGAGAAAGGTGTCTCGCATGTAAAACTGCGAGTTGTGGTCCTGTAAGCCCATAATACTTTCTGAAGCTCGTCTACCCACGCTCACTTCTTCCAATTTCATCTTCAAGGTCTGCTTTATAATTTTATTCACAACTTCAAACTTGGCCATCTGAGAAGCTCTTGACTATCTTCAGATCGCTGCAGAACTTGAGAAACTGGTCGCTGCTAAACTGGGTCCCATTGTCTGTCACGATCTGCTGTAGAACCCCAAACCTACAAATGATATTACTCTACATGAATTTCTCAATCTTCGTTGTGGAGATTTCTGCTAACTCCTTTGCTTCTGCCCACTTAGTTAAATAGTCAACTGCGACCACGGCGTGTTTGCACCTTCCACGAGCTGTTGGTAAAGGCCCGATCAAATCTATTCCCCATATTGCAAAGGGCCATGGGCTTACCATTGGCTTAAGATAGGCTGGTGGAGCTCGCGGAACTTGGGCAAACCTCTGACACTTATCACACTTTTTTACTAAGTCGATAGCGTCCTGTCTTATAGTAAGCCAATAAAAACCTTGACGAAGTGCCTTTTGAGCTAGAGATAGCCCCCCAGCGTGATTTCCACAATGGCCTTCATGTAGTTGTCTCATTACCGCCTCACAATCTTGGCCATCCATGCATCTCAAAAGTGGACCTGAAAACCCCTTCTTATATAGCACGTCATCGTAGATGCAGTACCTGGCTGCTCTAGCTCGCAAGCGCCATACTTCCTGCTTATCACTTGACAGTTTTCCATCTTGCAGATATCTCAAAATCGGACCCATCCAGGAATTGGGTTGTACAGTTATGGCCATCATTGAATTTTTCTCTTCTGTACTTAGAGCTGGTAGAAACTCTACTGGGATTGCCCCTAGGAAATCGACATCTCGAGTAGTTGCCAGACGAGCTAGTGCATCTGTATGTGCGTTATGAGCTCGCAGAATCTGCTTTACTTCACACTTTTGAAAAGAACCCAATATTTCATGAACCTTCTTGAGGTACAATGTCATTTTTGGCCCTTTGGTCTGGTACTCTCCCTGAATGTGGCAAACCACGAGCTGCGAATCACTGAAAACCCTTAACCATTCAGCTTGTATTTCTCTGGCAAGATGTAAACCCATGAGCAGTGCTTTATATTCAGCTTCGTTGTTTGTAGCCTGGAAACCAAACCTTAAAGCACAAAGGATTTTGTGGCCTTCAAGATTAATTAATAGAATCCCAGCTCCGACTCTCTGCTCTCTAGACGATCCATCAACATAAAGCTCCCAAGTCGAACCTTCAGAAGATTCAGCTTCATCATCCACAAGCCCCGTAAACTCTGCAATGAAATCTGCCAGAGCTTGAGCCTTTATAGCCGTCCTCGGCTTAAACTGGATATCGAACTGTGCGAGCTCCACTGCCCATTTCAACGAACGACCTGAGGTGTCCGCTTTCTGTAGAACTTGTTTCAACGGGTACTGGGTGAAGACTTCAATTGTATAAGCTTGAAAATAAGGCCGCAACTTCCTCGATGCGACCACCAGGCAGTATGCGAGCTTCTCCATCTGCGAGTACCTAGTTTCAGCATCTTACAGCCTTTTACTTACATAGTATACTGGAAGCTAAGACTTTTCTTCTTCTTTCACCAATGCAACACTCAAAGCTTGTTGAGACACTCTCAAGTACAGAATTAACTTTTCTCCTTCTTTGGGTTTAGAAAGGAGTGGAGCTTGCCCCATGTATTCTTTCAACTGCTGGAAGGCTACTTCACACTGCTCGGTCCACTCAAAACTTTTGCTTTCTTCAAAATATCAAAAACCGGGATACATTTATCCGTAGCCTTCGAGATGAACCTGCTTAGTGCTACGACCTGGCCATTGAGGCTCTGTACATCCTTTACCCTGGTTGGCGACCTCATATTGATCAATGCCTTGATCTTCTCAGGGTTGGCCTTAATGCCTCTACCATTAACCATGAAGCCTAGAAACTTCCCAGAAGCTACCCCGAACGCATATTTGTGTGGATTCAGCTTCATCTGATAGCTCATCAGAATCTGAAACATCTCTCCTAGGTCACGCACATAATCATCCACCTGCTTGGATTTTACCAACATATCATCAACATAAACCTCCATAGTCTTTCCAATTTGCTCTTCAAACATCATGTTTACCAAGCGTTGGTAGGTCGCTCCTGCATTTTTCAACCCGAAGGGCATCACCTTGTAGTAATATAAGCTGCAATCAATCATGAATGAGGTGTGCTCTTCGTCCTCGGGATTCATTGGGATTTGATTATAACCCGAGTAAGCGTCCATAAAACTCAAGAGCTCGTGCCCAACTGTAGTATCTACGAGCTGGTCTATCCTTGGCAGAGGAAAGCTATCTTTGGGACACGCCTTATTCAGATCAGTGAAGTCGATGCATGTTCTTCACTTCCCGTTCTTTTTCTTTACTAGCACGGGATTGGCGACCCAGGTCGGGTAGTAAGCTTCTCGTATAAACTTGTTCGCCAGCAGCTTATCTACCTCTTCCTTTAGAGCTAAGTAGCGCTCCCTTATCATTGCCCTTCTCTTCTAATGAACTGGCTTGTGGTGAGGATCAATATTCAATCTATATGACATCACCCCAGGATCTATTCCTACCATATCCTCATGATTCCACGCGAATACGTCCAAGTTCGCCTTCAAGAAGTTAGCGAGCTGGACTTTCAATTCTGGAATTAAACCCTTTCCCAACTTCAAGCACCTCTCTGGATCTACCTCACTGACCGGTACATCTTCCAACTCTTCGATTGACCTAGTAGTTCGGTCTGCATCTACCTCGTGAGGGTCCAGGTTGTGACTGACCCCTTTCTCAATCATAGCTCGTGGTTCGCCCCTTGAAACCATGTTCACTTTCTTTCCTCTTACACCCATCTTCACAACATCTTCATAGCATCTCCTAGCCAAGTGTTGTTCCCCCCAAACACATCCAATGCCATTAGGGGTTGGAAACTTAACTGTAAGGGTCCTGATAGAAGTAACTGCATCCAGATCGTTCAATGAAGGTCTTCCTAGGACCACATTGTATGCTGATGGGCAGTCAATGATCAAGAAATCTGCCAACACAGTACCTGGCGACCTACTTCCCCAAGCGTAAGCGGTAGCTTTATCTGGCCCACTAGTACAACAGCATCTCCAATGAAACCATAACGAGGCTTTGGGGACGGTCTTAGTCGCTCTACTCCTAGCCTCATCTGATCATAACAGTTTCTGTATATCACATTCACCGAGCTCCCAGTATCTATCATGATGCGTCGCACTTCCATATTGCTGATTTTAACTCAGATAACCAGCGCATCATTGTGAGGCCAGATCACACCTCTAGCATCTTCATCAGTGAACACAATTTCGTCCGAGGTTATCTTGGCTTTCTTAGTAGGTCCCTCTGACCCACTGAATTGAAAAGTATGATTTGCCTCTCGAACGTACCTCTCATGCGACCTATTTGAAGCACCTGCGATATGGGGGCCACCATAAATTATAAAAATAGTTCTTACCGCAGGCTCATGCTCTGGCTCGGGAGCTCGTTGGGGCTATGGCTATGTTGGCTACTGTTGAAGTCGCTGCTGTGGGGGTCGCGAGTCTGCAGGTCTCACCACATACTTTCTCAAGCGACCTCTCCTGATCAATTTTTCAATGGCGTCCTTCAACGCCCAACAATCTTAAGTATTGTGTCCGACTTCATTATGATAGGCACAAAACTTGTTTCTATCTATGTCTTGAACAGGGGCTCTCAAACGATAAGGCTTTCCAAAATCTTCTCTGTTCCTTTCTGCTGCGAAAATCCTGTCCGATGATTCCGTCAGGATGTTATACCCTTCCTGACAATCCAGACGTCGAGGTTGCTCATTTCTTGGCTCTCTCCTTGCCCTTTTAGCAATTTGGTTGTTCAAGCCACTGTTCCTACCTTCTCCCTCGTTCCTACCATTAATTCTCCTTTTCATCTGGCTGGAATTGCCCGCTTCATTCTTTTGGTTGGGCTTCTTCGGGCTTAAGGTTTCCTCCCATCTGATCTCCTTTGCAGCTCGCTCATAGAACTCTCCCAGATCCTTCACTGGGGACTTGTAAATGCTCTCGTACAACTTTCCATCCTTGCACAACCCAGTTGAGATCGCAGTTAATATACTCTCATCTGATTGATGCTCGACATTCGCAACCTCGCGTCTAAATCTGATGATATATTCTTTCAACGACTCACCTTCACGTTGGAAAATGGTAGCCATGTGGCATGATGGAGCGAATTGCCTTCTCAATGCCCTGTATTGGCCAACGAATTTCTGCTGACATTCTTCCCAACTTTCTATGTTGCGAGCTGGGAGATTCTTGAACCATTTGCTTGGGATGTCTCCTAAAGTAGCTGGGAATACACGGCACTTCACCATAGGATTGCCTGTCTATAAGTCCATCTGAACGTTAAAGGCGTCGAGATGGTCATAGGGGTCACTGTCCCCATTGTACTACTGAATACTTGGCATTTTGAACCTCCGAGGGAGAGGCTGCGTCTCAATTTCCATCGTAAATGGAGTTCTTTTCCCATAGTGCCCTCGTTGCTCAGGTGCTTCAAGTTGCTAGACCCTCTGGAGAAGCTCCGCTACTTGTGGATCTTAGAGCTCATATCTCCTCCTGTGGTCGCAACCTGGGGAAGGGTGCTCTGGGTCATATTCCTCATCCTCGCGTGAGCCTCCAGGCCCATGAGATCTCTCTTGTTGCTCACCCACTTCGTCTACATGCCGAGCTGCAGCTCAGGCTCTATCATGACCAGCCTCTATCCTCCGACTTCCATCCTGACTCAACCTCACCGCCAGGTTCGCTAGGCGGGCTTCCCTTTCTTCTTGGATAGGGCGACTTCCAGCTCTGGATTGCACATTAGAGGAACAAATTGAGTCAACAAGTCGTGGGATTTCCCTTGTTGGTCTTTCGAGCACCTGCATTGCTTCATGTTGTTGGGGCACGTACCTTGGTACCTGAACCTTTGGTTTGTCTGGTTCTTACCATGTTTATCAAAAATCGATGAATTGAGATGAAAAAGATTGCAATTTGGGCCCTCCTTCTAGCGCCAAAATGTCGACGTTGAAATCTAGTCAACGAGAATTCAATGCCCAATACCTACAATCAATGTGACAAAACACAGAAATCAAGAAAAAGACAATAAATAACCAAGAACCAAACAAGAAGGCAAAGAGTTTTTAACGTGGTTCAACGAGTGCGCCTATGTCCACGGCTGTCTCTCTTAAATTCTACAGAGTGATAGTATGCTATTAATTCTCTCCTTGTTACAATGATTTTAACCCTTATTTATAGGGGAAGAGTTATTACAGATTAGGAAGCAATAAAATAGGAAGAGAATTATGAATTAATTACACTTCCTAATCAGTTAGAATTAAATCAGAAAACTGCCCCAAATATCTCAAGATAATGTTGACTGAGTTTGAATTTGAATTAACTTTCATATCTGGTGAGAGAATCATAATCAGATTAGGTAACTGCCTATTCTGGAAGATATTGCATTAACTGCACTCTGAATAAACTGCCAACTGTTTATAGCGACCTCGAGCTGGATTTCGCTGTTCAGCGAATAGCGAGCTATGAATAAGGCAAACTATGGAACGAGCTACAACCTGGCTATGATATGAGCTCGTAGCTGCGACCTGAGGAGATTACTAGGACGAGCTATAGAGCTCGTTGGACTCGGAGTTGAAATCTAGGCCTTATCTGATGGGCCTTCATATTGGGTTGACTTTATTAAGCCTTTTATTGGGCCTAAGTTGGGCTTTATCAGACTTTTACCAGCCCATTTGGTGAGTCCAAAAAATACATAAAACAACTTATATGATGATTTTCGTGTTTATTATATTGATTAACTAACAAATTTTGTTTGCTATAATGTAAAAATCTGTTTAGATACATCTATCAGGGGACGAAGTAAAAGAATCAACTCGTCAAAATATAGGTGGGCAAAATTGACAAAAGCAATATATATATATATTATGTTATGTTTTGTGAATATGAAAAGAATGAAATGCATGTGTTACATTGCAACATTCAGAAATATATTTTTGAAACTGTAAACTTTTGTAAATTGTGTTGGATGAAATTGTAAATAGTATATATGATACATAGATATAATTCCCCTATAGTTATCATGCATGATAGTGATAAAGTTATTGTGAAAATGCATGTTTGTGGATAAAAGAAATTGGGTGGTGGTTAAGAATAGTTCGAAGTGTATTTTTTTGTAGGAAAATTTTGGAAACTTTCAAAATATAGCCGTTATGCTGCCGAATTTTTAATACAAAAAAAAATTTGGAACGTGAAAAATCTTCATCAATCCAACTATTCAAAAATAATAGAAATTGATATACTCAAAGTAAAGTAAAGCAAAGCAAACGGGCAAAGCATCTTAGGGGTTCGCTCCACGGATCTCTCTTGACCGTGAGAAAGGTTATAAGAGGTTCGTCGGAGTACCCGGCAAAACCCTTCAGATAAGAGCCTAGAGAAAGTATCTGGTTTGGGTCTTGTCATGCGTGCATGAGATAGATGTTTGAAATTCATGAAAATGCTTTTAATCATTTTCTTAAAGATTTTAGTTGAGATTTGAAAGGAAATTGTAAAACTTATGTTTTCTATATTTAGAAAAAGATTAATAGTTAAGGGTTTACTCCATAGTATCCTTTTAGGTCTTGCTAGTTAGACTACAAAAAGGTTTCGTGGGGTGCTCAATGGGATCACTAGATTCGTTAAAGGGAATTCAGGTCGGGTCCTATCATTATAAAAGTCATACAAAAATTCTATTGTCACAAAACAAATATGTATATAATATTATTCTAAACTTAATGTAATAACTTTATAATAATAGTTTAAAAAAGACTTGTATAATAATTTTTAATTTTGATTTTAAAAAATAAATTATATAATTCAATTAGATTTTACTGCACTATACATAGTAATATCTTATGTTGGGATATTAGGTGTTAAAATGTGATTGATTCTACCTCAACCATAACACTATCTTTGAAGTTTTTTTATTCCATCCTAAATGTTTAACCATTTAATTCGTTTCTACCAAAATTTCAACGTATGACATGTTTGTACTTGTTCACTAAACAACTTAAATTTTGTTACACTTGTTTAGCAAACGTCAAAGTTATTCATTGACGTCGTATGGTCATATTGTTCATAAAATATTGGACAAAATCCACTCCATCGTTTCATATTTATAAAATGTTGCCCACAAGCCACCCTTAGTTTCATAAATCAACAAGATCCACTATGATGTTTTATTATTCTTCAAAATCAACGATACCATAAAAAATGAATTAAAATTCATAAGGATAAATATGTAAATGCAAAATTACATCTTAACCCAAAAAAAAAAAAAAAAAAAAAAGTCATCAAAATTATGTTACAATTAAGTGTAAATACTTTTATGTATTTTTAAGAAATATATTTAATAAAATTATTTTATTGAAAAACATATTTAAATAATATTTTAATTTAATTTAATTATTATATTTTACTATATTTTAAAATTAAAAAATAAATTGAATTGCATTGATATAGGTGTGTGGCCATGCTAAAATAATGGTGCGACCGCGCACCAACACAAATGTATGTGACTACACCAGTATGTGAGTGCGTATGTCAATGCGGCCGCAGACCTATTGTAAACTCCTAGCTTCGACTTCTAAAGTCCCAACGTTAGAAATTAAGTTAGAGAGATAATATATAACTCTCTACGTTTAATTGATTTAATTTCATAGCCTTTGAAATTTATTCATTTAGAATACGACGAAATTCGTCGTATTAAAAAGTTTAGTAACGTCCCAATGAAAATCCAAGTTAGGAGATCCAAGATTTTAGTAAAGACTAATCGAATTAAAATTCGATTAAAAAGAGAGAGTTAAGGTAAATGAAATAAGCTTAGCGTTTTAAGATAAATTCTAACGAAACGAGAATTTAATCAAGTAGTGGAAGATAAATGGGCTAATAGGAGAATCAAGAGAAAAAGATGAGAGTTAGATAAAATTTAAGAGAAATGGGGCAAGATGAAATTATGAGAAGTTGAGTAGTATATAAGCCAACACTTAGCTGATTTTTCAGCAGAAATTACAGCCCATTTAGTCATCAACAGTCACCAATCGAGAGAACAACCGAGAAGCTTCGTGAGAGAGAAAGAGAGAAGTGATCAGCATGAGCCAAGGAAAGGAAGAAGCCAAGAAGAAGAAGGAGTCTTGAGCAGCAGAAACCGTCCAGAACAGCAAAGGAGTAGAGCAGGACGGCAACAGAACGCGAGCTGGTCACGATCAGAACCAGTCGCGCAAGGAAATGGACGCGAGTTCGAGTAGGACAGCTCGCGTGAGGGGGATCTGAGGCTGCAAAACTGCAGTATCTGGGCAGCAAGGGAAGAGGACGAGCAGAAGAAGGAGAGGTGCAGGTCTGGTCGTGCAAAACGCATGCAAAACAGCAAGCAAATCAGCACCAGACCCGAGCTAGAACAGAACCGCGACGGGGTGCAGCGAGCTGGTCGGTCAGGGAAGAAAGAACCTCCCAACCAGCCTTCCATCCCCTCAATCCACCTCTTAGGGTCCCTAGTAAGTCATCCAAACTCTCCAAGCAAGCTCTAAGTGAGATTACAATGTATTTTCTTTAACTTGCTGCTGAAACAGAACATAAATTGATGACACCTCTTGTTGTTGTTGTTGTTGTTGATTAGGTTGATTAGATTGTTTTTAAATCTTGTTAGAATCTCATGAGATTGTTATAGAATCATCAATGATGAGTTTTGAGTGTAATAGCTGCCATGAATTGATGCAAATGGGCTGTCATACCCTCCCTCAAAATAGAAATCGAAAATGGTGTTTTATGCACACCAAGTGATTGAGAAAAGTTTTGAGTGAATTTTGAGCACTCTAATGACTAAGTTAGATTTATGTATGTATTAGAGACTTGAAGGGCAATAGTTAGACCTTGAAATTAGATGGTTTTGAAACCAATTTCAAGCCTTAAAGAGGTTGGAAAAGTTAGAGGAGAGTTAGAGTTGCAAAAGGGGGAAATTTGACAATGTTGGTGAACCCGAGCTCAGATTTGAGCTAGAGGAAACCTGACCATATTTGGCTTATTTGGGGGTGTTCTACACCTCAAATGATGCCTAGGAACCATAGAAAACCATAGGTTTTGGAACGGATCGAATCCGATAAAAATTGTGCAAGTTATGCACAATATAGTGTCGTTAGAGCTTTGAAAAGTGAAACGGTTAGCTTAATGCAATTTTTATGGCACGAAATGAGTTTAGTTAGTCATTATAAGTTAAATGAAGCTTAGTTATGGAATAAAATCTAGCGTCGCTAATCTGAAACCAAGAGTTTACAAAACGTGCATTAAATTGCGTCCGAAAGTGTCCAAAACGGACGTTTTCCTTAGATTTGACATAGCAAACAATAATATTTCTCAATGAAATTTTTCGTGTGACTAGAATGTGATATAAGTGAGTCATAGGAAAAAGAACGAAGGAAAACGGAGCCCCGAGCAGCAGCTTATCGTCTGTTCTGTCAAGGGCTGTCCATTTTAAAT
This sequence comes from Litchi chinensis, assembly GCA_019925255.1. Lineage (NCBI taxonomy): Eukaryota > Viridiplantae > Streptophyta > Magnoliopsida > Sapindales > Sapindaceae > Litchi > Litchi chinensis. Next base: position 738,015 of record CM034466.1, on the reverse strand, counting down.
AAAATTGTGATTTTTCGTTTTAAGCCTCCGACAAGTAAACGGACCGTGTGGGGATATCCCTAGGGGTCCAAAACTAAAAATTTTCCACAAAAATCGGGATTTGAGAGTCTCGGTTGAATTAGAAACGAGTTAGGAGCTATATAGAGAGAATTGGGCATAGTTGGGAATTCCTAGCATATAGTTGAGAAATGGAGGTTTTTGTTAATAGTAATGATGAGATCATGTTGTGTAGGTGACGAGCGCGTGAGCGGCATCCAGGAGCCTCATCGAGACGCTTGACGCGGCCTTGAGGTAAGTGGTTCGCCACTTGACTTCTTTTTCAAGTTTATGAAATCGCTTGATGTTTGAATATAAATATAATAGTAAGTAATAAAAGAAAATGAGAATGCTTTCTTATATAAATGTCAAAATGTGAGTGTATAGGTTCCTATGGATCCTATACGAGAATAGAAATTGATACTCACTTGCTGTTAAAAGAGAATGAAAGTAGAAAAGTATTTAGAGGTTTTGAAACTATAGAGTTTTGTGCTTTGGCATTAGAAAAATTAATAATAAAACCCATGTGTACACCTTAAAAGCTATGAGATTTAGCGTTACGTGATGACGCAGAGAATTCCATCCGTAATCGCTCAGTTTATAGAGAAGTATAGCGCTACGTTGCGATGCAGACAATTCCGCACGTAGTTGGTTAGTTGACAGTTAGCGCTACGAAACGATGCAGTAAATTCCGCTCGTAGTCGTCTAGAGATTTAACACTACATTTGCGATGCAGAGAATTCCGCATTGTAGTTGTTCAGTGAATAGTTTAGCGCCCTACGTACGATGCAGTAAATTCCGTAACGTAGCGGTTGAGATACATTAGTAAGCTTCACGTTGGCGTTAGTTGTAATCGCCCGTGATGGTTAGAACGAGTCAAGGATACACATGGAAGAATTTAAAGAAGTTGTAAAACTTGAGTAATTAACGAATTCTTATGTTGGTGTATGTGATATTATATATCCTTATTGCACTAACCCCTTGTTTATTTTGTAGCTCATTTGTTTTTATTGCTTGCTGCCGTCGAACGAGATCGAGATCTTTTGTTTGCATATACATTGATAGGTGGGCAATAGCGCAAGACATGTGTATATACCTTTTTGTATATGTATTTAACCTATTAACTTTTGAATTACAATGATGTTGAAGTTGTAAGTTGTAAACATTCATGCGTTTTATGTATATAGTTCATATATGTACATGTTGAATTCGAACTCATTGTTTATGCTTATGAAATTGTGATGAATGATGCATGATTGAGAATAAAGAAGTTGGGAGGTGTTCAGAAATAGTCGAAGTGTCATTTTCCTTACAGGTTGAATTTTGGTTTTATAAAAAACGCAGCTGTTGTGTTGTCGAAATTTTTATAAAATAAGTTTGAAATAGAATCAAAAAAAGTATTTAACACTCCCAACCAGTAACAGATAAAATCAAATATTATGTTTTAACGAGTAAACCGGATACAGAAAGATAGGGTTCGCTTCTCGGATGTCTTCGATCCGACGAGTCGGTTTCGAGGAATTCGTTGAAGTACCCGGCAGGATCCTCCAGACGAGAGCTTAGATAAGGTCTGGGAAGGGTCTTGTCACATATGACAAGTGCAAGCCTGCAATGTCAAAGTTGTTAAGGTGTCAAGTTAGATGTTAAGATAATGTCTGAAATTGTTAAAATTTAACAAAAATAGATGTATAATGTCGATAAACGTTGAAATTATTACGTTAACAAGTCCAATGTCCTCTTTAATAAATTAACCTGAACTTGTTAAGATCAGCACCATAGTTGTTCATCTGTCAAGTTGGACGTTAGTACAACATCTGAAGTTGTTACAATTTAACAAAAATTGACGTATGATGTCAGCAAACATCCAAGTTGTTTTCTTAACAACTATAATGTCCATCTTAACAAGTTAGATAATGTCAACTTATTTAGACCAATGTTGAAGTTGTTCAACCATCAATTTGGACATTAGTATAATGTCTGAAGATGTTAAAAGTTAATAAAAATGAATGTATGACATCAACAAATGTTGAAGTTATTCTGTTAACAACTTTGTTATGTGTATTTTCTGGACTCATTAAATGGGCTGGTAAAAGCCCAACTTAGGCCCAATAGGAGGCCCAATAAAGTCAACCCGATCAAGGCCCATCAGATAAGGCTCATATTTCAACTCTAACGCCCAGTAATCTTCTCAGCTCACAGCAACGAGCTCGCCCCACAGCCAGGTCGTAGCTCGTTCTACCATTCACCATAAGCACAGCTCGCTGTTCGCCTCTCAACGAGTTCCAGCTCGAAGTTGCCATAGACGGCAGTTCACCCAGAAGCGTAATTAATGTAATATCTTCCAGAACAGACAGTTACCTAATCAAATAATGATTCTCTTCCTATTTCATTATTTCCTGAATTTTAACGGTACTTCCCCTATAAATAGGGGTTAAAAACCATTGTAAACGATACATTGAATACCATACTGTCACTCTGCAGAATTTTAGAGAAACTGCCGTGGACGTAAGCACACTTGCTGAACCATGTTAAAAATCCTGTGCATTCCCTGTTTGATTCCTAGTTCTTTATTGCCTTGTTCTTGTTTTCTGTGCTTTCTCACATTGATTGTAGGTATTGGGTATTGATTACCCGTCGACATTTTGGCGCTAGAAGGAGGGCCCAAACTGCAATATTTTTTCATCCCAATTCATCAATTTCCGATATGGCAAAGACCAGATCAAACAGGTATCTTGGAGATGATGACCAGGCGGAAAGCTGCATGAACCAGTCCCAACAAAACGTGCAGCCCATGCAGGACGCACCCATGCATGTAGCAGGAACGTCCCATGGCCTGGCAATTGGCACTACAACAGGCATCCCTCCTCTGCCTCATCGTCAACTGGTTCCAATTGCCCCATTAGCTGAAGGGCAGAATGTGCTGATTCAGAGGCAAGAAGCGCTGGAGAACATGGTCAGACAGCTCACAGAGGCCGTCAATATGTTGGTGCAGGCTCAGGTACAGAACATACCCGAGGTTGAGGTTCAGGCACCAAGGCGTGTGCCCCAGCAGCATGAAGCGATGCAAGTACCTGAAAGGCTGGCAAGGGAAGTCCCGCGACCTACAGGATCAGCTCGCTCCTCCAATGCGCTATCTAGGGCTGGAGGACACCTGGTTCTGGAAGAAAGGGAGATCACGCGCCCAGCTAGCCTGGTAGTAAGGTTGAGCCAAGGTGGAAACCAGCGAGCAGAGGTTGGGCACGATAGAGCTAGAGCTGCAGCTCGGCGAGTTGATGATGAACAGAGACAGGGAAGATCCCATCAGCCTAAGGGTCTGTTCGAAGAGGACGAAAGGTATGATTCAGAGCATCCTGCCCCTAGTCATGATCACAGGAGGAGATACGAGCTCTGAGATCCACAAGTAGATGAGCTCCTTCAGAGGGTCCAGTAGTTAGAAGCACGACCTGAAGCCCCGGAGTAGCGTGGGAACTATGGGGAAAGGACTCCCTTTACAAGGGAGATTGAGACACAGCCTCTCCCTCCGAGATTCAAGATGCCAAGCATTCAGCAATACAACGGGGACAGTGACCCTATGACCATCTCGACGCCTTTAACGTTCAGATGGACCTACAGACAGGAAATCCGATGGTAAAGTGTTGTGTATTCCCAGCTACTTTGGGGGATATTCTGAGGACGTGGTTTAAAAATCTCCCAGTTCGCAGCATAGGTAGTTGGGAAGAATGCCAGCAGAAGTTCGTTGGCCAGTACAGGGCATTAAAAAGGCAGCTCGCTCCATCCTACCACCTAGCTACAATCTTCCAGCGTCAGGGTGAATCGTTGAAGGAATATATCACCAGGTTCAGACGCGAGGTCGCGAATGTTGAGCATCCATCAGATGAAAGTATCCTGACAACGATCTCAACCGGGCTACGCAAGGATGGAAAACTGTATGAGAGTATTTATAAGTCGCCAGTGAAGGATTTGCGAGAGTTCTACTAGCGAGCTGCGAAGGAGATTAGGTGGGAAGAGACATTCGGCCCGAAGAAGCAGAATCAAAAGAATGAAGCGGGCAGTTCCAGCCAGCCAAAGAGGAGAAATAACGGCAGGAATGAAGAAGGTAGAAATAGTGGCTCAAGCAATCAGATTGCTAAAAAGACAAGAAGAGAACCAAGGAATGAGCGACCTCAGCGTCAAGGTCGCTATGAACATTACAGCATCCTGTCAGACTCACAAGACAGGATCTTTGCAGCAGAGAAGAACAGGGAGGACTTTGGGAAGCCCTATCCTTTGAGAGCCCCTGTTCATCAAAATGACAGAAGCAAGTTTTGTGTCTATCATAATGAGGTCGAGCACAATACTTCGGGTTGTTGGGCGTTAAAGGACGCCATTGAAAAATTGATCAGGAGAGGTCGCTTGAGAGATTATGTGGAACGACCTGCAGCACCGCGACCTCAGCACGAACGACCTCACCAACAACAGCCAACATATCAGCAACAGCCCCAACGAGCTTCTGAGCCCGAGCATGAGCCGGCGGTAAGAACCATTTTTACCATTCATGATGGCCCTCATATCGCAGGTGCTTCTAACAGATCACATGAGAAATACGTCCAAGAGGCAAATCATACTTTTTAGCTCAATGGGTCAGATGGATCGTCAAAAAGAGCAAAAACGACCTCGGATGAGATCATGTTCACTGATGAAGATACTAGAGGTGTGATCTGGCCTCATAACGATGCGCTTTATATGAGCTAAAATCAGCAATATGGAAGTTAGGCGCATTATGATTGATACTGGAAGCTCAGTGAACGTGTTGTATAGGAGCTGTTTTGATCAAATGGGGTTGTGAGTAGAACAAATGAGACCATCCCCAGAGCCTTTATATGGTTTCACTGAAGATGTTATAGTACCAGTGGGCCAGATTAAGCTGTCATTGACTCTTGGGGAGGCAGGTCGTCAGGCAACAACTCTGACAGATTTCTTGATAATTGACTGCCCATCAGCCTATAATGTGGTCCTGGGGAGACCTGCCATGAACGAGTTGGATGTGGTTACTTCGACCAGAACTCTAACAGTTAAGTTCCCAACTCCCAATGGCATTGGATGTGTTAGAGGGGAGCAGCATTTAGCAAGACGCTACTATGAAAATGCTGTGAAGATGGGCGTGAGAGGAAAGAAAGTAAATGTGGTCTCAGGGGGCGAGCCACTAGCTATGACTGAGAAAGGAGTTAGTCACGACCTGGATCCTCGTGAGGTAGATGCATACCGAGCTACAGGCCCAGTTGAAGAATTGGAAGATGTACAAGTCAGCAAGGTAGATCTAGAAAGATACTTGAAGCTGGGTAGAGGTTTAGCACCAGAATTGAAAGCCCAACTCGCTGACTTCCTGAAGGCAAACTTGGATTTGTTTGCATGGAATCATGAGGATATGGTGGGGATAGATCCAAAGTGATGTCTCACAGGTTGAATATTGATCCTCATCACAAGCAAATTCGTCAGAAGAGAAGGGCAATGACAGGGGAACAATACTTAGCATTGAAAGAAGAGGTAGACAAGCTGCTGGCTAACAAGTTCATTCGAGTAGCTTACTATCCGACCTGGGTCGCCAATCCGGTTCTGGTAAAGAAGAAGAATGTGAAGTGGAGGACATGCATCGACTTCACTGATCTGAACAAGGCATGCCCCAAAGATAGTTTCCCTTTGCCAAGGATAGACCAGCTCGTGAATGCTACTGCTGGCCACGAGCTTCTGAGCTTCATTGATGCGTACTCGGGCTATAATCAAATTCCCATGAATCCCGAGGACGAAGAGCACACCTCATTCATAACTGATCGTGGCCTATACTACTACAAGGTGATGCCCTTCGGATTGAAGAATGCTGGAGCGACCTACCAACGCTTGGTGAACATGATGTTTGAAGAACAGATTGGAAAGACCATGGAGGTCTACGTTGATGACATGTTAGTAAAATCCAAACAGGTGGATGATCATGTACGCGACCTAGGGGAGATGTTCCGGATTCTGAGGAGCTACAGATGAAATTGAATCCGCACAAGTGTGCATTTGGAGTAGCTTCTGGGAAGTTTATGAGCTTCATGGTCAACAGTAGAGGTATTGAAGCTAATCCTGAGAAGATTAAAGCACTGGTTGACATGAGATCGCCTACTAGGGTGAAAGATGTGTAGAGCCTTAATGGCCAGATCACGGCACTAAGCAGGTTCATCTCGAAAACTACAGATAAATGCATCCTTTTCTTTGATATTTTGAAAAAGGCCAAAAGCTTCGAGTGGACAGAATAGTATGAAGTTGCCTTCTAATAGTTGAAGGAATACATAGGGCGAGCTCCACTCCTTTCCAAGCCCAAAGAAGGAGAAAAGTTGATTATATACATAGGGGTGTCTCAGCAAGCTTTAAGTGCTGCGCTAGTGAGGGAAGAAGAAAAGACGCAGCTTCCGGTCTACTATGTAAGCAAAAGGCTGCAAGATGTTGAAACTAGGTATTCTCAGATGGAGAAGCTTGCCTATTGCATAGTGATCGCATCAAGAAAGCTGCGGCCTTATTTTCAGGCTCATATAATTGAAGTCCTCACCCAGTACCCGCTGAAACAAGTTCTATAGAAGGCGGACACCTCAGGTCGATTGTTGAAATAGGCATTGGAGCTCGCACAATTTGATATCCTGTTTAAGCTGAGGACGGCCATCAAAGCTCAAGTCCTAGCAGATTTCATTGCAGAATTTACAGGACCTGTGGATGATGAAGCTGAATCTTCAGAAGGTCCGGCCTGGGAGCTCTATGTCGATGGATCATCCAGCGAGCAGAGGGCTAGAGCTGGAATTCTATTGATTAGTCCTGAAGGCCATAAAATCCTTTGTGCTTTGAGGTTTGGCTTCCAGGCAACAAACAATGAGGCTGAGTATGAAGCCTTGCTCGCAGGTTTGCATTTGGCTAAGGAAATGCAAGCTGAGCGATTGAAAGTCTTCAGCGATTCGCAGCTCGTTGTTTGCCACATATTTGGGGAGTATCAGGCCAAGGGACCGATGATGGCCCTTTACCTCCAGAAAGTTCACGAGCTGTTAGGTGCTTTTCAAAGGTACGAGATGAAGCAAATCCCACGGGCTCAGAACTCGCATACAGATGCATTGGCTCGCCTTGCGACCACGTGAGATGCAGATTTTCTTAGGGCAATCCCAGTTGAATTTCTACCAGCTCCAAGTACGGAAGAGAAGAATTCACTGATGGCCAAAACTATGCAGCCCGATTCCTGGATGAGCTCAATTCTCAATTATTTGCAGGATGGAAAGTTGCCAAGTAACAAGCTGGAAGCCCAACGTCTACGAGCTAAAGCAGCCAGATATTGCATCAATGATGATGCGCTGTACAAGAATGGGTTCTCAGCTCCACTGTTAAGATGCATTGATGGCTCTGAGTATGAAACAGTACTGAGACAGATACACGAAAGTCATTATGGGAACCATGCTAGGAGGCTGTCTCTAGCTCAGAAAGCACTTCGTCAAGGTTTCTATTGGTCCACCATGAGGCAGGACACCATTAACTTAATCAAAAACTGTGACAAGTGTCAGAGGTTCGCCCAAATTCCACGAGCTCCACCAGCATATCTCCAACAAATGGTGAGCCCGTGGCCCTTTACAATTTGGGGGATGAATCTGATTGGGCCCCTGCCAATGGCTCATGGAAGATGCAAACATGTCGTGGTCGCAAGCCATTTACTTTACCAAGTGGACAGAAGCGAAGGAATTGACAGAAATCTCCACAACAAAGATTAAGAAGTTCGTGTGGAGTAATATCATTTGCAGGTTTGGGGTCCCACAGTAGATCGTGACAGATAATGGGACTCAGTTCAGCAGCGACCAATTTCTTAGGTTCTGCAACAACCTCAAGATCGTTAAAAGTTTCTCAGTAGTGGACCATCCACAAGCCAATGACCAAGTTGAAGCTGTAAACAAGATTATCAAGCAGACCCTGAAGATGAAACTGGAAGCAAAGAAAGGAGCATGGGTAGACGAGCTTCAGAAAGTATTATGGTCTTATAGAACCACAGCTCGCAATTCCACAGGCAAGACTCCGTTCTCAATGGTGTATGAGTCTGAGGCCATAATCCCAAATGAGTTTGAAGTCACATCACAACGAAGAGCGACCTTCAATCCAAATGACAATAATCAGCTGCTTGCTACAAACTTGGACTTGCTTAAAGAACTCAGGGAAACGGCCAGGTTGAAGGTAGCTGTCTATCAGCAGAGAATAGCGAGGTACTATAACAAATATGCTCGGATTTGCAGGTTCAACGTGGGAGACTTGGTTTTACGTCTCATTCTACATGGAGCCCGCAAGCCAAGTGATGGATCCTTAGGCCCGAACTGGGAAGGACCCTATGTTGTCAAAGCAAACTTGAGGAATGGAGCTTATCATTTAGCTAATGAGAATGAAGCAGAAGTCCCTCGAGCTTAGAATGCCAAGCACCTCCGTCCTTATTATCAGTAAACTCTTTTGTTATATGTAATTCAAACTCATTTTAGTTAATGAAAGCTCCATTCCCCCCTCCCCCCCCCCCCCCTCCGCTTGTGATTCAACTCATTCCACTAAGCTAACGGGCTCCGAACTTAATAGCTCACTATAAATAATAAAGAGCCTAAAAAGCAGGCTAAGTGACGACCTCCTGCATAGCTCACTTAAAATAATAAAGAGCCTAAAAAGCAGACTAGGTGACGACCTCTTGCATAGCTCACTTAAAAGAAAAAGAGCCAAAAAAAAAAGCAGGTGACTAAGTGTCCCTGCATAGCTCACCAAAAAGAGCCTAAAAAGCAGATGGCTAAGTGCCTCTGCATAGCTCGCTAATAATGAGCCTAAAAAGCAAGCGAAGTGACGACCTCTGCATAGCTCGCCTAAAATAAAAAAGGGCCTAAAAAGCAGATGACTAAGTGTCCCTGCATAGCTCGCCAAAAAGAGCCTAAAAGGCAGATGGCTAAGTGCCTCTGCATAGCTCGCTAATAATGAGCCTAAAAAGCAGGTTAGGTGATGACCTCCTGCATAGCTCACTTAAAATAATAAAGAGCCTAAAAAGAAGGTTAGGTGACAACCTCCTACATAGCTCACTTAAAAGAAAAAGAGCCAAAAAAAGCAGGTGACTAAGTGTCCCTGCATAGCTCGCCAAAAAGAGCCTAAAAAGCAGATGGCTAAGTGTCTCTGCATAGCTCGCTAATAATGAGCCTAAAAAGCAGGCGAGGTGACGACCCCTGCATAGCTCGCCTAAAATAAAAAAAGAACCTAAAAAACAGGTGACTAAGTGTCCCTGCATAGCTCGCTATAAGATAGAGGGCCTAAAAAGCAGATGACTAAGTGTTCCTGCATAGCTCGCTATATTATAAAAAGCCAAAAGGCAGGTGTGGTTAAGTACCCTTGCATAGCTCGTTAACATTCTAACTAATCAATTGTTTATATTTACAAGTTTTTTTTTATTAACTGATTGAATTAAACGATTGCTTTAATCAAATTTTGAGCTCGTTAAATATTAGCTCGAAAGAAAGAATATTTGAAGTTCTAAAATCATAAATCATAAAATATGAAATAGCTATAAATGCATTAAATGCAGAAGAAATAGATGAAAGAAAATTTCATTAAGTATAAAAGTTCATTACAAATTGAAACAAAATACAAGTACAAAAGATAAAACTGCTAGTTCTGGGCTAAAAGGTCAGGGCTTGGAGGAGGGTCTTCGTGAGGAGGAGAAGATGTAGTAGGAAGCTCGAGATTGCCAGCGGGCTCAGTTTGGGAGGTCGAACCATGAGCTTCCTCTACTGAAGGAATTGGATCAACTAAGGACGAGGTAACCCTTACTTTAAACTCCTCTACGGTTTCAAGTGTAAACCCCTAGTCTTGAATTATAACCTCCTAGTGTTAAGAGAGAGATTATAGAGTTAAAATCAATCTCTACAGTAAATTACTGGAATTTCATGGTCTTGAAAAATTATTAATTCGAGAGTACGACGAAATTCGTCGAACATAAAAGTTAAAGTAGCGTGTCAATGAAAATCCAAGTTAGGAAATCGAAAATTTTAGTCCATGATAATCTAATTGAAGTTTAATTAAAAAGAGAGCGTCAAGTGGTCGATAAGACAAGCTTGACGGTTAAAATAAATTTTAACGAAACGATAATTTAATTAAATGATGAAAGCTAACTTGGAAACAAATATGAATGGGCTAATATGAGAAACAAAGAAAAGAGATGAGATTGGAGTAAAATTAAAAAGAGTTGGGGCATGATGCAGTCAAGAGAAGTTGATTAGTATATATATAACACTTAAGCTGAAATTTTTTTCAGCAAAACACAAAGAAATCAATCATCAGCCGAGAACATTCGCGAGAGAGAGAGAGAGAAGTGATAAGACCAGCTGTGAGAGAAGAAACCAGAAGAGAAGAGCTGGAAGAAGAGAAGAGGAGGCCATGAAAAGAGAGAGCAGCAGCAGCAGCAGTACCTGAAGCAGAACCAAGGGCTGGTCGCGCAATACCAAAAGCAGATTCGCGCAGCTCGCTGGAACCAGAGCAGAACAGCTCGCGCGTGAAGGAGAAGCTGCTGGTAGTGACTGCAGCTCGCTGTCCAAGCATGAGAAGAAGAGAAGAAGAGGCACGAAGAAGAAGAAGCACCAGCAGCTGCTGGTCGTGAGGGACGCGAGCAGAACTCGAGCAGAAACTGCAGAGGCTGGTCGGCCAAGAAAGAAAAGAGAAGAAAGGACCTCCCAACCAGCCTTCCATCCCCTCAACCCACCTCTTAAGGCCCCTTACAAGTCATTCAAACCCTCCAAACAAGCATTAAGTAAGATCACAACCTATTTTCTTTTAATCCTTGCAGAAACTGAAATGAAAGTGTGACAGCTTGTGTATTGTTAATGTTGTGGTTGAGTTGTGTTGGTTAGATTGCCTTTAACCTTTGAGAGAACCTTATGTAATTGAAATGAACATTTGAATGATGAGTTTTGAGTGTAAATGATGCATTAAAATGATGTATATGGGCTATTATACATTAGAACAAAGTTGAAACCGAAAATGGTGTTTTATGCACACCAAGTAGATGATATAAGGTTTGAGTGAAGTGCGAGCAATTAAATGACTAAGCTATCTTTATGTATGTATTAAGGGCTTGAAGAGTAGTAGATAGCCTTGATTTTATATGATTTTGAACTCAAGATTTGGCATGAAAAAGTATATAGAAAGATGAGAAGCTCAATAGAGTTAGTTTGACAATGTGTGATTCCAGAGCTCAAATTTTGAGCTCTAGAAGACCTGACCATATTTGGCTTATTTGGGGGTGTTCTACACCTCAAATGATGCCTAGGAACCATAGAAAACCATAGGTTTTGGAACGGATCGAATCCGATAAAAATTATACAAGTTATGCACAAAATAGTGACGTTAGAGCTTTGAGAAGTGAAACGGCTATCCTAACGCAATCCTTATTGCATGAAATGAGTTTAGTTAGTCATTATTAGTTAAATGAAGCTTAGTTATGGAAGAAAAACTAGCGTCGCTAATCCGAAACAAAAAGTTTACAAAACGTGCACTAAAAAGTGCCCGAAAGTATCCAAAACGGGCGTTTTCCTTAAATTTGACCTAGCAAACGATAATATTTTTCAACGAAATTTGACGTGTGACTAGAATGTGAGATAAGTGAGCCGTAGGAAAAAGAACGAAGGAAAACGGAGCCCCGAGCAGCGCGTCGCAGTACGTTCTGTTAAGGGCTGTCCGTTTTGAGTAAAAATGTAATTTTTCGTTTCGAGTCTCCAACAACTAAACGGACCGCGTGGGGTGATCCCTAGGGGTCTAAAACTAAAACTTTTACACAAAAATCGGGATTAGAGAGTCTCATTTGAGTAGAAACAAGTAAGGAGGTTATATAGAGAAAAATGATTATAGTTGAGAAATTTTAACTTATAGTTGAGAATTGAGTTTTGTTATTAGTAATTATGAGAAAATATTGTGTAGGTGATGAGCACGTAAGCGACGTCCACGAGCCTCTTCGAGACGCTTGACGTGGAGTGACGCGGCCTCGAGGTAAGTGGTTCGCCACTTGAGATCTTTACCAATTGCATATCAATTCTTGATTGTGTTAAATGAATGTTGTAGCTAAGTAATAAATGAGATTGAAAATGATGTCTAGTGTTAAAAATTAAAGCTTAAAGCGTATAGATTACTATGAAATCTATATGGTACTAGAAAGTAATACTAAGTCATTTTAGTAAAGGTAAAATGAGAGAGTTTTAGTAGTTTTAAAACTAAAGAGTTTTGTGCTTTGGCACTAGAAAATTGATTATAAAACCCATGTGTATGCCTTAAATGTTATAAGATTTAGCGCTACGTGACGACGCAGAGAATTTCGTCCGTAGTCGCTCATATTATAGAATAGAATAGCGTTATGTTGCGAGGCAGACAATTCCGCACGTAGTTGGTTAGTTGATAGTAAGCGCTACGAAGCGATGCAGTACATTCCGCTCGTAGTCGCTTAGAGTTTTAGCACTACACTTGCGATGCAGAAAATCCCGCATTGTAGTTGCTCAGTGATAAGATTTAGCGCCCTACGTACGATGCAGTAAATTCCGTAACGTAGTGGTCGAGACACGTTAGTAGCTTCACGTTGGCGTTGGTTAAAATCGCCCGTGATGGTTAGAAGGAGTCATAGGCATACATGGGGAGTTTGAAGAAAATTTCAAGACTTGTAAATTGTATGATAGTATATGTGATATGATATCATATGATTTTATTGCACTAACTTGTTGTTTATTTTGTAGCTTATTTACTTTCATTGCGTGCCCGTCGGACGAGACTGCGATCTTTTGTTTGCATATACATTTATAGGTGGGCGATTGCACAAAACACTTGTATACATTTTTGTATATGTATTTGATCGATTACATTTTAAATTACAATGATATGGAAATTGTAAAATTGTAAATATTCATGCATTTTATATATATATGATGCTTATATGCATATGGTGGTATTGGGTTCATGTTTATGTATATGGAATTTGTGATGAATGTTGCATGATTGTGAATAAAGAAGTTGAGAGGTGTTCAGATATAGTTAAAGTGTACTTTCCATACAAGTGAAATTTTGGTTTTATCAAAAATGCAGCCGTTATGCTGCCGAAAATTTTTAAAATGTATTTGAAATAGAATCACAGAAAAATTTTATCACTCTCAACCAGTTAAAGAAAAACTAAAGTAATAAGTTCAAAACAAGTGAACCGGTGTAACAAAATTAGGGTTCGCTTCTCGGATGTCTTCGATCCAACGAGTCGGGTTCGATGAGTCCGTTGAAGTGCCCGGCAGGATCCTCCAAACAAGAGACTAGATAAAGTCTGGGAAGGGTCCTGTCATCAAGTCCCACATCTCCAAAGATAGAAAAATCCATCTCCGGATGGGACATCCACAGTGTGTAGAGAAAGTTGCGGCCTGTTGTTTCCTCAGCCTCGTCTTTTGCTTCAGCAACCTTCGTCTCCAATTCCTGAAAAGATTGTTCACGGTAGACCGACAATTCTTCAAAGGCATTGTCTGCATGCCTATTAATCTCCTCGGCTTCTAGCTTCATGGTCTCTATTCGCTGCTCTACAGCCTCAGCTCGCTAAATTACCTCCCCTACTTGTTGTCTAAGCACTTCGGCTCGACTTTCTGCCTCTTCAGCCCGTTTGATTGCAGCCTCCTCAGCACGTTTAGCAGTGGCTTCTACCTCCTCAGTCCGCTTCTCAGCAGCCTCAGCTCGCTCCGCCCCAGCCTCGACTTGACGATCAAGCACTTCAATTTTATCCTCTGCGGTTGTAGCTAGCTACTCGGCCAGCTTTGCCCGTTGCTCAGACTAGTTCAGCTCTTCCCTCATTTTGTGTAGCTCATCCCTTAGCACATCATGCTCATTTTCCATTTTTCGAAGAGCTTCCTCGGCTGTCTGCCTTGCAACATTCGCCTCAGCAATCTGTACTTCCTGACCCTGTACTCTTCCCTCAACCAGAGCCGCTAGCTCATCAATGGCGCCTGCAGCTCGTCCTTCAATTTTGTTATTCGATCCTCGGTGAGTCTAGTCAACCTCCTGCTCTTCATCGATGCAAGGGCAGCCTGAAAATTCCACAAGTTAATACTTGATAAAATGAAGAAGTCAGATATAAAAAGGAAAATAACTAACCAACATGGCATGCTGAGCTACGAAATCATCCAGGTCCGTACCCTTGAGGGTCATATTCTCCAAAGGTCTTGGGTGAGTCAACGTAATTGTTGCCCAATGATCAAGAAGAGAAATCAAATACCTCCCCCCAGGTCCAATTTCGATCTCTGGCCTCGTTGGCGATAGAGGCCCTTCAGCTTCCGGGGCATCAGGCTCTATAGTCTTGTAAACAGTATTACGAGTGAAAAAGGTACGCTTAGACCAATTCCTCGTCATTAAGCTACTTGTGCCAGCTTGGGTGGCCTGGTCGGCCTCAGACGGAGTTCCCCCTTTTCCATGTTGGGGAGCGACTTCAGGCAGAGTTTCCCCTTGCTGCGAGCTGCGGGACGGGACCAATTGAAGATCTGCAAAAACATTTGAAAGTGGCACCTCACTAGGGACAGCGGCCGAGGGAGTTTTTGCCTTAGCAGCAGTCTGATTAGGCCATTTTGAAAGAGCAGCTGGCGAGGTTGAAGCCCCAGCAGGTCTCTTAGCCGGAGTGGCTGAGGAGATTGGAGCTTGGGCAGGTTTCTTGGCTGGAACAGCCAGAGGGACTGGAGCTTGGGCAGGTCATTCAGAAGGGCACTTCAAAAGAGTAAGTTTCTTCCTATTGGTTGGAGTTCGCCCAATGGGAGGAGTAGGGACAGGAGAAGCAGTTTTTTGAAATGCACCCACTGCTGGGGTGCGAGCTGAAGCTGGTTTTGCTTCCGCAGATGGTGGAACTATTAAAGTCTGCATCAAATCTGCTGAAGCAGGCAACGGAGTTTCTGAAATAGTTGAGAGATTTAGAGAGGGGGATGAATATACTTGTGCAGCAGGGGCTGCACGGGCTGAAGCCGTTTTTGCCCGAGCTGGGGCGCAAACAGAAGCACCTTTAGCAGAAGCTTTCCTAGCTGAAGTAGGTGCATGAGTTGCTCCTACTGCTCGCGAAGTAGTGACAGATTTTGAAGGTCGAGGAGTAGATGTATCCCCTTCCTGAATTGGAACTTCAAGAACAGAAGGAAGTATAAGGGCATCACTTATGCTCCCTATGTCCTCTTCAGGTCGCAGTTGCGGAGAATCTTTAGGAGGTGTAAGGCCATAACCGCTAAGAAGAGCATCGTTGAACTTGCTACTGATGCTCGCTCCCTCCGAGTTCGCAAGCGCATTGAGAGCCCCTTTCTCCTCGCTACTAAGAGGAGTCTCATCCGCTTTCAGCACTGCAAAATTTAAAAAAAAAAAAATCAATCAAAAATCAGTTCGCTAAACTTCTTTCTACATACCTGGTTCCAGGACGAAGCTGCGATTATTGAGGCTCGCGAGAGAGGGGCAGGAAACATAAAACCAACTTGTTTTATACTTTCCAACGTTGGACTTGCCCTTCGCTTCTCCTTGGGGTAAGAGGTCCTTGTATTCTAACGGGCGAGCTGTGAGGTAATAGATGTCGTCGGGTTTTTCTCCCTCTTTTGTGCTTAAAGCCTTGAAACTGTAAAATTATTGTATGATTTTTGGGGTTGGGGGAGGAAGGCCATTCCTGAGAAAGGTCAAAGCCAGTGAGGTCAGCTGTGCGTAAGAGTTCGGTGTCAATTGGAATGGTGCGAGCTTAACCGCGTTAAGGAATGCAATCAAGTAAGGATGAATGGGGAACCTTAGTCCCTGCTCGAGATGTTGGGCACTGACAGCGACGTACTCCTTTGGTGGGTAGCATGCATGGTTTTTAGGAATGGGTATCAATGCGCGACAACCCATAGGGATACGGAATTGAATGCAAAGCCCTACCACATCAAAAAGCTCTAACTCTGAAGGATGATGTGCAAACGTTTTGCCAGCTTCCTTTTTCTTTTCAGCTCGCTGCTGGGTATTTGCTCGCTTTCCGCCCTAAGCTGATTTACTGATCTTATGAGCTCCACTTGAAGACATCTATGCAAAAAGATATAGTCAGTTCGCCAGAAACAGACTATTAAAATATTAAAAAATTTTCTAAGTGTCCTATTTGACAAATCGTTCATGCAATGGGGGGGCTTGACCTATGAATAAACGACCCGCGGGTTAAGGGTCTACAGGTGTCTAACTCTACAGTTCGCATGCATAACATGCTACAAACAGTAATCAGCTCGCAAACAGACATGCAACAAATCAACAGAAGTTGAAAAGTTTTGTTCAAGAAACTCATAACAGCGAAGGTTCAACACCAAAGAACATAACGTACTCAAATCATTTAGACACACTGATGGCAAAGTCTCAACAAGCAACAGTTTAATATAAAAAACATAGCATGTTTGTCCCATCACATAATCAAGAATGGCGTAATAAAAGCGCAATATGATATGAACTCAGCAAAATGAACCAAAAAATTGAAAGTTTGGAGATAGATAGAGGACTTACTATGATTCTTTGATGGAATGAAAGAGAACGACGACTAGAGGTGTTGATCTCGTAAAAAACCAGTGATTTGTCTGAACTTGAATGATTGTTTGCTTCATAAGAAAATGACAGAAGGAAAAGAAAAAATGAGAGCTAAGGGGCTAATGTTATGTGTATTTTCTAGACTCATTAAATGGGCTGGTAAAAGCCCAACTTAGGCCCAATAGGAGGCCTAATAAAGTCAACCCGATCTAGGCCCATCAGACAAGACCCATATTTCAACTCTAAAGCCCAGCAATCTTCTCAGCTCGCAGCAACGAGCTCGCCCCACAACCAGGTCGTAGCTCGTTCTACCATTCACCATAAGCACAGCTCGTTGTTCACCTCTCAACGAGCTCCAGCTCGAGGTCGCCATAGACGGCAGTTCACCCAGAAGCGTAATTAATGCAATATCTTCCTGAACATGCAGTTACCTAATCAAATAATGATTCTCTTATTATTTCATTATTTCCTTAATTGTAACGGTGCTTCCCCTATAAATAGGGGTTAAAAACCATTGTAAACGATACATTGAATACCACACTGTCACTCTACAGATTTTTAAAGAGACAGTCGTTGACGTAGGCACACTTGCTTAACCACGTTAAAAATCCTGTACATTCCCTGTTTGATTCCTGGTTCTTTATTGCCTTGTTCTTATTTTCTATGCTTTCTCACATTGATTGCAGGTATTGAGCATTGATTACCCGTCGACTGAATTTCAACGTCGACAAACTCCAACATCCTTCTTAATAAGTTAGGTAACATCAATTTGTTAAGACTAACTGACAGGACCCTTCCCAGACCTTATTTAGGCTCTTGTCTGGAGAATCCTACCGGGCACTTCAACGGACTCATCGAACCCGACTCGTCGGATCGAAGACATCCGGGAAGCGAACCCTAACTTTGTTACACCGGTTTCCTCGTTTAAAACTTATTGATTTGATTTTTCTTTTACTGGTTGGGAGTGATAACTTTTTCTTTGATTCTATTTCAAATACTTTTTATAAAATTTTCGGCAACATAACGACTGCATTTTTTATAAAACCAAAATTTCACCTGTAAAGAAAATCACACTTCGACTATATCTGAACACCTCCCAACTTCTTTATCCACAAACAATTATTATCATCACAATTTCCACAAGCGAAAGCAATTTATAAAGTAATGTATACTTACCTATCATATGAAGATATAATGAATCATCAAATATTTACAACATACTATTTCAAATACAAATGCATCCCAAAAGGTGATATATTAAATCTATATACACAATGTACACAACATCTTGCACCACATGCCCACCTATATATATATATATATATGCAGTCAAAAGGTCGTCGTCTCGTCCAACGGTAGCACCCAATGAAAATAAACAAGCTACAAAATCAACAAACAAGTTAGTGTAACAAAGATATATAATATCACATACACTAACCTAGAAATTTACTATCTATACAAGTTTTACGATTTCTTTAAAATCCCCATGTATATCCTGGAATCATTCTAACCATCACGGGCGATTATAACTAACGCCAACGTGAAACTTACTGAGGTATCTCAACCACTACGTTACGGAATTTACTGTATCGTACGTAGGGCGCTAAATCTATTCACTGAGCAACTACAATGCGGGATTCTCTGCATCGCAAGTGTAGTACTAAAACTTTAGGCAACTACGAGCGAAATTTACTGCATCGCTTCGTAGCGCTAACTATCAACTAACCAACTACGTGCGGAATTATCTGCATCGCAATGTAGCGCTATACTTTTCTATAATCTGAGCGATTACGGACGGAATTCTCTACGTCGTCACGTAACGCTAAATCTCATAACTTTTAAGGCATACATATGGGTTTTATAATTAACTTTTTTAAGTGCCAAAGCATAAAACTCTCTAGTTTTTAAAACTACTAAAACTCTCTAGTTTTACCTTTACTAAAACGACTTGGTATTACTTTCTAGTACCATATATACGCTTAAACTTTAACTTTAACATTAAACATCATTTTCAATCTCATTTATTACTTAGTTACAACATTCGTTTTTAAAAAAAAAAATCAAGAATTGACATAGCAAGTGAAAAGATCTTAAGTGGCGAACCACTTACCTCGATGTCGCGTCACTCCGCGTCAAGCGTCTCGACGAGGCTCGTGGACGTCGCTCATGCGCTCATCACTTACACAATATTTTCTCATCATTATTAATAACAAAACTCAATTCTCAACTATAAGTTAGAATTTCTCAACTATAGTTATTTTTCTCTATATAACCTCCTAACTTGTTTCTACTCAACCGAGACTCTCTAACCTCTTTTAGACCCCTAGGGATCACCCCACGCGGTCCGTTTAGTTGTTAGAAGCTCGAAATGAAAAATTACATTTTTACTCAAAACGGGCAGCCCTTAACAGAACGTACTGCGATGCGCTGCTCGGGGCTCCGTTTTCCTTCGTTCTTTTTCCTACCATTCACTTATCTCACATTCTAGTCACACGTAAAATTTCGTTGGAAAATATTATCATTTGCTAGGTCAAATCTAAGGAAAACGCCCCTTTTTGGGCATTTTCTAGCACTTTTAATGCGTATTTTGTATACTTTCCGTTTCGGATTAACGACGCTAGTTTTTCTTCCATAGCTAAGCCTCATTTAACTAATAATGATCAACCAAACTCATTTCATGCAATAAAAATTGCATTAGGATAGCCATTTCACTTCTCAGAGCTCTAACGGTACTATTTTGTGCATAACTTGCACAATTTTTATCGGATTCAATCCGTTCCAAAACCTATGGTTTTCTATGGTTCCTAGGCATCATTTGAAGTATAGAACACCCTCATATAAGTCAGATATAGTCAGGTTTTCTAGAGCTCAAACTTAAGCTCGGGATTCACAAAATTGGCAAACTAGCTCTATTGAGCTTCTCTTCTTCCTACATGCTCCCCTATGTTTTTTCATGTCAAATTTTGAGTTCAAAATCATCTAAACTCAAGGCTCTCTACTGCCCTTCAAGCCCTTAACACACACACAAACATAACTTGTTCATTTGGACACTAAAAAACTCAAGCTTTGTATCATCCACTTGAAGTGCATAAAACAAAACTTTCTGTTTCAGCTTTGATTAATATATAGCAGCCCATATGTACACTTTTATGGCATCAATTACACCCAACAATTCATCATTCAAGTCTCTATTTCAATTACCTAAGGTTCTATCAAAGTTTGAAGAACAATTTGTCCAACACAATCATCAAAATTCTGCATAAAATTTTCAGCAACACTGCTGGAATTTTCAGCAAAGAAAATGGTGAGAAATCTGATTTCTTACTTGATCCTTCCTATGGGAAGTGAGAGAGACTTGAGAGAGGGTTTAGAGGAAGGGTTTGAGGTTTAGATGGGCTGGAGAAGGGCCTTCTTCTTCCATTTTTTCTGGTTTGGCGTCCAGCACTGCAGAGCTGTCCTGTTTTTCAGTTTTACTTCTACTGTTGCTGCTGGTTGCTTCCTCTTGAGCACGACCAGCAGCTATTTTCTTCTTCTTTTCGTGCCTTCTTCTCCTCTTCTCCTTGCCTTTCACTTCTGGTCTTGATCCTCTTCGGTTCGGCTTTGATTCACGGCTGTTCTGCTCGCTGCTCTCTCTCTCTCTCTCGCGAAGCTTCTGACGGTTTCTGGCGTGTTCTCCTTTTCTCTCGACTGAATGAGTTGTGTTTGCTGAAAAAATTTTCAGCAAGGGTTACTTATATACTAATGGCATTTTTTATAATTACATCATGCCCCAATTCTTTTTAATTTCATGCAAAACCCCTCTATTTCTTTCTACTTCTCACAGCTGCCCTTCCTTGAGTTGTTTCTCGCCTAATTTTATTTGCTGCTGTTTTCTTCTTTGTTTCTCACCTATTTTCATCTTTTCTTGCTGAAATCTTGCTAAGTGTTCAATATATATAATTAACCTTCATAAAAATGGCACTTAAGTCTCATTTTTAACTTGTTTGACCATCATTTTCTCTCCTCCTCTACTCTATACGGGAATCACTTTTGTTTTTGATTTTTATGGTAGCTTTGCACTCTTCACTTGTCCATTTTGCTTCTAAGTGTCTTGTTTATATATCTCATTAATGTTCTATGGAATATCAAGCTTGTCCCTTGATTTATTTTGATTATCATCAATCTCTTATTTAATCGCTTAATAGTTGTCCATTACTTACGAACAACTAATGTAAAAATTTTCTTAATCGTGCACTCAAAATTTTATTTTCTTTAATTTGTCTCTTCTTTGCGGATGAGTTATTTTACTCTTTATTGATATTTTTCTTGCTAATTTGATTGTCGTGAAACTCTAGAATGGTGTTCACGAAATCGATGAATCGATTTAGCTTAATACTAACTTGATTTTATTGTAATGTTACTTAAAATTTTATAGTTGACGAATTTCGTCGTCAATCTTAATTTGATAAATCTCTAACGTCATGAAATTCAATTAATCTAATGTAGAGATTTATTTTACCTCTCTAATCCATCTTTTAACACTAGAAGGTTATAGATCGAGACTAGGGGTTTACACTAACGTTGTGATAAGAGATTCTCCCGTCATTCTTGGGAGTGATGGGAGATTGTCCATCACACCTGTGCATGACAAGAGGCTGTCTTGTCTTTGCAGGCCTATTTTCGAATGTCATCCTCATCTCACTTTTTTGTTGTTCTTGTTTGATTGTTGGTGCCTGGAATATATCCAAACGGCAACAAAACATAGTTATTATATTGAACACAAAAGTTTACAACTAATAAATCTGTTATTACCCCTAAATGAAACAAGTAAGTGTTATCTATACAAGAAATTGATTTCAGACACTGATTTGAACAACATTTCAACATGTATCCATAAACACATGGAATTTCTCCCGACAAAAACAAAAGTATAAGCGTAGATCGTAAATCGTAAAGGAGGTTCATTCACTAACCATATAAACATGTATCCACTGAAGGTATAAACATAATAAAATAGGGGACTCTCATACCAAACACAAATGGAAGCTACAACCACCAACCAATAAAATATTGAAGACACAATCAACAAATAATGCACAAGTGGATTATATCATGAAATATGGATCATGAGCCACCAAATGCCCGTGATGGAGAATTTTAAATGGGTGTATCTCCGTGGTGGAGACTTTTAAATGGGTTTGTCTATCATGGACTTTTAAAAATCCATGATAACTAATATTTTCTAACACGGGCCTTTTAAGTTAATTCATACACTAATATTGAGAATTTGAATCGGTGATGCACCTCTATGGTTGCGCGTGAAATACATGTCGTTTGCATTTCTATTTATAGAACTTTCTCCTGGGTTCTCAAGGCAGATGAACCATTCTTCCATGCATATATAGGTACCGCCAGATGGTCCCCATTTAACAAATATTCAACAAAATTTCAAATATGACTGGGAGGTCGGGATTATATAGATATGAACTACCAGCTAACTTTTTGACTTTTTGGTTCAAAAGAAAGACCTAAAAACAATAAATCAATAGAGGTAAATGCATTCCTATATATGTCTATACGTATATGGTCACCATAGCTAATTAATTGTTTATATATACATATATATATTATATATCTCATTTTAAAAAGTAAGAACTAATCAATCAAATTCATTCATTACATTTGAATTAAATAGAAAAAAAAATTATTTTATAAGAGAAAATATAATAGATGAATTTGATTAGTTGACTTACTTTTTAAAATCAGATATATCTAATTATAAAAATCATATATATATAGATATAATTAAACAGGAAAAACTCCATTTTTTTCAACATGATATGTCTATATATATTTACATATATTTCACGGCTGACTCCTTCAAAACGTAAATTTAAATTGTAAAAACAATCATATCCCCATATTGTAATTTTTACATTAAATAGAATTTAAAGTTGTAAATATCTGTTCAGTAGTCTTTCCCAATTAAACTTAAACTGATTTGTCACAAGATGGAACAAAAAGAATGACAGCAAAGATTGAAAACAAGAACCAACTTAAAAGACTTATCAATCAATATATCAAACCACACAGCAGAAGCACTGGTTTTCAACGCTTATATTAATATCATTTGTGCATATGGGAGTTGACCGAACACTCAAAAATATCTTATATTTAATCAGAGGTACACATTATTTTCATTCTTAATTCTTTTTATGTCGGCAAAGTATTCATATATATATATATATATATAATAAAAGTAAAAATGAAAAACCTCCAATCATATTATCCATTTTATATATTATTTAAATATTCTCACACCATCATAAATTCTTAAATTCTATTAGATTTAGACATTCACTTGAACTTTTAAATTTTGTAGTAATGCACCTATTTTCCATTTTCATAATAGATACCAATCTTATATATAAAAAAGCAAATTTGAAAACCTTTCATTTATGGTAACTTTCCACTCTTCTTCAACTTCCCAATTGGTACGTGTAACATCTTTAAGATTTGATTACTATTAGTATATATTCTAAGTGGCTTTAGTTAATTGATACTTTTACACAAATTGATAAAGTTTATACGTTAATCATGGTGGACGTTGGTCTTGTTCTGATCAAGTGATATCTGGAAAGATAAAGCATATATAATAGTTCTCTGATGCGTGATTGTATGCTGTGTTTTATATGTACATGAATTATGAAAGTCGGATCATGAATATCTCCAATTGATCAATTGTGAGGAGGGTGGGTTTGGTTTCTGATCCTTTTTTTCTTTTTTCTTTTTTTTAAGAAATACTGGAAGGGCTCTGATCGTTTTTAAAATAGATAAGGTTGTGATCTCTCCAGCTACTCCATTTTCAAAGTCATAAAATGCTCAGTCATCAATACGCCACCAACTCAACTAATTAACTAACAAGTGTCCTTCGTTTCTTTTTGACTTAAAGCGTAGAACTTGTGCATCGATATGCCACAAACAAAAAGATAAGCTATTGTTAACAATAAAACTAATTAACCAAAAGTGTCCTCCGTATCTTTTTGTCTTTTAAGTGTAGAATTTGTGCATCCATATACCACAAAAGTTGTCAATAATTATAAAATTTAAACTATGCACAAGATGCATAAAAAGAATATTGTTAAGGGTATCCTATAGTTGATGAACAATAGACCCTAATTGAAAATGCTTTCACATTGGTTTGAAACGGTACAAATGTAAAGGTTAAAATTAACAACGGGACACTATCACTTTATGTATAGATGTTTTCAGTTAGTACGAATAGCAAATGTTTGATCCATCGAATTAAATGGAAATAGACAAACTAGATCGTGATACTTCTGCAAATTTTGGTGGTTGTGGGCATATTGATGAGTTGGCTGATGGTGAAATGCAAATTCATACCCACATGCATACAATAATACAAATGGTGCTAAAGGGTTTATAGGCAATTTCCTGCAACTTCTTCAATTTGTTTTGGTCTGCTTTTTTATAAAAACTAGCCATACAGTCATTTTCATTATGTCCCATATTCAAAAAAAATAATTCTTTATTAACAAGACAATAAACAGATCATCAACTTAGTCACAAATGACAAATTGAAAAAGTAAACCAACCACTTAATCAACTTTACATCAAATCAAAATAATAGAGCTAATTACTATTACAAGAACAAGATTCAATTTAAAAAAAGAAAAATGAAAGAAGGGAATTAAAGGACAATTGACACACACACTCGATTAATATTTGGAAATAATCAGCCAGCTCCACTACATCATAATCATCAAAACAATAACTGTCCATCAAACGGTTACAAAAGCTAACAATAGATAGGGTCTTAATTTCATCACATATCACTCCACCTGTCCAACCAAAAAAAAAAAAAAACAAATAATCAATAAGATGTGCTTTCCTTATCAAATTTAATTACATTATTATAATTTTCAACGAATAATCATATAGAAAAGAAAAAATCTTCAAAGTAGGCATTGCACCTGACCACTAAAACCATATTATATAATATAAAAATCTATTTAATTAAGTATTCATACGTATGTATGACGTAATTTGATAGGATGTAGCATATCAGTGTATAGAGAGCGTTGGGTAGGAATATAGAACAGTCGACATTAACTGCACTATTAAGTGCTTAATTTCCAAAAGCACTTCCTGGGAAACAGAGAAGAGATAGAGAAAGGGGTACTGCTTACAGAAGTCTATGAAAGATGACTACTTCTTGGTGATGGCATAAACAGCATAAATAATTCCAGGGAGGTACCCAAAAAGTGTCAAGATCAAACAGATCCAGAACTCAACCTGCACCCACCATCTAAAATACATAAATCCACCTAACCATCCGATCTTACAATATTGGTTGTAAAAAATGAATCTAACTATATATATGTACGTGTCTGATGGATTCTTATAATCGAGAAGATTCAAAAATACGTACCCCACAACCATATTTGAGGAAGACACCGAGAGGAGGCAAGATGATGGCCAAGAGGATGTCTATGCAAGTAGCTGTTCCTTCATCTGCCATTTTTGCTTCTCAGACAAACCAAACAAAAAGTACTTTTGAAGAGTGTTGAAGTAACTGCTAATTGTAATGATGCCTAATAACTATGGGCGAGTGATAGCGGCGTGAGAGGTGGTTGGTTATTTATATAGACAGTATGAGAATCTTCCAGGCGAAGTATCTACGTGTCAAAATACTCAAAACCCACCCTTTGTACGCGGTTCCAGATCGGTTTCTTATTCGTGTGGATTTCATGTCCTATTTCTTACGCTTTATCACGCAACAATTTCTCTAATAAATTTAGTGAAATGATATAGCAAGCTAGATTTGCAACTCTTGATATCTTTAACAAAGGGTTTGAATATCTTATTGGTCGGATAAAATTACAAATCAATAACAACCCTTAGATATTAAAATAACTTAAAATAACTCGTTTACTGTATAGTATAATTTTTTGTAAATGATGTGACACAGTAAATAATGTCATAAAATACAATCTATATGTTGTAATATAAATACACAAGCAATAACAAAACATATATATATACAACAACTTATTTAATGTGGTTCGGTTTTACCTAGCTATACGTATGAGGTCATGCCCAGAGTCATAAACTTATGAATAAAACCTTGAATAGTACAATCAAACCTTGATGTACTCAACTTAAGACTCCATCTTAAAATTGATGCAAAGCATATACATGTTCATCCAACACGTCTATACAAGATCCCATCATCTTTAATAAACTTCAGTTACTTAAACTCCCTTTAACAGTCTCAGATCTGCCCTCTCTTGAAAGACAATTTGTTCTTCCTCTTGAAAAGCACAGAATGTTTGAGCTCCCTTTAGGAACTACAAACTTGTCTTCTTTCAAAGACCTAATAGCATATTCTTCCAACAAACTTCTATTACAAACCTAACCTAATAAACTCATACTTCCTAAATCTAAAAATAAAAATAACTTAAAGAACAAAACTCTTTAAGGTTTACACAAGTACTCTCTATGAAAGCTATTATGTGTTCTGCAATCTATCTTGTAAACAAAATTATTATAATAGTGTTTCAGCCGTGGTAACATTTAAGTGTCATCAGATAGAAACCTTGCTTTAGTCAACCTCCAATTTTAATCATGAGTTTGATTTGGTTTTACAAAGTTATTTTTGCAGCATCTTTTCTTCAAAAAATCTACACACAAAAATATATTAATTAGAGATAAAATAGCTCGAATAAAATCAACTATAAAATAGGGTTTCATTCCTATTTAATGGCTTGACCGAATCTATCTTTAACAAGGTCCGGATTCATCTATGAGATAAGAGACCAATTTGGTCAAATCAAGTTTGCAATTAAATAGTTGGATTCACATTAAAAAAAAAAAAATTGCATAGAAAGAAAACAAATATTTCGAAAGGTTTTTCCAAATATAATAAATTTATCTAAAATGGAAATTACATATTTATGAAAAAAATATTTCTAAAATAAATCATAAGATTCATCCAAGAGATAAAATCTCTAATTTGACAAAAGAATAAGTTAAAAGGATTTACCATATAAATACAAGAGATAATTCTAAAAATATTTTTCAATGACTTTTATCCCAAAAGGAAATAACTTTTTTATAAAAGGAAAAATCCAATTAATAATAAAATATTCCTAAAAATATATGTCTTTTTCTCATCAGATAATTATCGAATTAAAATTGAATAAAAAAAAAAAAAAAAACCCTTACTTGATTCACGGAATCAAATCAACGTAAGAATATTGCCTTTTTTATTGCACACTGCTGAAACACTCAGAATTGTTGTAATATTGAATTAGTTGTTATAATATCGCTTCAGCTATTATAACAATTCTTCAAATGTTATGATAATTAATTGTCAATTGTTCATGAATTTTACTATATTGATCTTGCTACCTTAATATCATAAGATGCCAACACATATACACTTCCAACACTTGTGCACTAATAGATGTTCTTTAATAAACACATTTACAATCAATCTAGCAGTTGTTATTAATGAATAATCTTACTCAATAAATAAAGTAATTAAACCCTCCTTGATATATCATTTTTAATATATCATTGTATAATTACTATGACTGCCATAAATTAACTACCAAACCATTAAAACAAAATTTTGGAACTAAACTTTTAAAAATATAACACTATCTATTTGTTATAAACTAGCTAAATAACACTATATAATGCAAAAATATATTTAAATTTATTATTCAAATAGTCGAGTAAGTTCATTATAACTATCACACCATTAAAATATCATCTTATAAGTAATGTAATTGTTACCAATTATGTTAATGATATATTATTTGGATAGAACTGTAAAAAAAATGACCAAATTCAATCATTTTAATAAATAAATAATTTGATAATATTTTAAAGAAAAAAGAAAAAAATTAGATAATAATTTTAATATATTTTTAGAAGTTGACATTGAACTGTCAAAAGTCTATTAGGATTTATTGATATAAATTATTAATTGTACATTTCGAATATTTACATTTATAATCGATAATAAAAGAAATGTTGTAGATATCTTTATAAAATATATATGATATTAGGTCATATAATTATCGAGATCTAATATTTAAATAATACTTTTAAAATAACAACATTATTTTTAACTACACGTTGTTTTGAGCTTTTCTAGTTTTAAAATTCAATGGTGATAGCTAGTAATAAAGAGATTGGAAACTAAATGAATTATAATTATTTATTATTGAATAGTAATTTGAAATTGTGAAAAGAAGATTCGAATTTGATTTTGTTGTGAGAAAGTCAAGATGGGTAACGAAGTGGTAGAATATGATAAAGCCAACTCTATTCGATTAGAACGTCCCACGAGCACCTTTCGCATGTGCAGATTCTTCTTTACAATTGGATTTGACCCCACTTTTATTGCAAATTCATTTTTATGATTATCCTTTCTTCTTTCGAGCAATGTCCTCCACATGCATGTGTTACCTATTTTTCTTTATATCGAATTAAATTTGTGATTTAGACACTTTAATTAGCTCAGATGGTGAAAATTTTCATCATATATATTTTATAAAGATATCTACACGGCTTTTCTTTTATTATCGATTATAAATGTAAATATTCAAAAAGTATAATTAATAATTGATATCAATAAATCTTAATAAATTTTTGATAGTTCAATGTTAATTTTTAAAAATATATTAAAATTATTATCGAATTTTTTCTTTTTCTTAAAAATATTATCAAATTATTTATTTATTAAAATTATTGAATTTGATCATTTTTTTCTTTTTATAGTTTGATATTAAATCAGATAATTATCAAGATCTAATAAAAATAGAATATTATCGTATGGTCAAAAAATTTACTCTCGAACATAGAATATATCTACCCATATAATTGACGAAAGAAGATATTTGTTTCTGGCACCCACCACTACATGTATGGACAGATGGATTGCTGTCCACCACAGCGACTTACTTGAGCGAATTTGGTCAATTTTACGTACAACTCTTTAATTTTGGGTCAAAAGTTAGTAGTTTATTTTATGGATGTTTTTGGTACTGTGGATTCCACTTCCCTGTCACGGAAAGTTAATTGCATGTGCGGTCAAAACAGAGCTTTGTATCGTGAAAATCAGGGCGCCGACCAAACGGTGTCAGAATCAGACGGCTCGTAGGTTGCCACAACATGAGGAGGAGATGGAGGCGTCCAATCAGTGAAGCCAATGGAATTTATACACGTGTAAGCCTGAACATTGGCACACGCTGTTCATGCACGTGATGTAACGGTCACTCTCCATGTCAAAGTTTGAAACGTAAACCGCCCCTCGCGTGCGTGCTCAGTTTGTGTTTCGTTGTTTAATTAATTTAAGAATATATTTATATTAAATAATAATATTTCGTTTCAGATCTGACATCAGCCAGCAGATTAGGATAAAGGTTCCTTTAGGACAGATCCAAATTGAACTCTGCAAGCATGATATGGATGGCCGCTTTTAGGATGTCGGCACAAATTGAGAGTGAAAAATGAAATAATTTCATTAAAGTTCAATTAGTATTTTGATTTTCATTAATTTTTACTAAACACCATAATAATGATAATTATAAATTAAGGTGTTGTTTGGATTCATTTTGTAAAATGCTTTTTATTAAAAAAAAATGATTAAAAGCATTTGGTAGGCCATTTTGTGAAATTTGTTTTCAAAAATAGAAAACATATTTTTAAAAACAATATTAAAAAAGTGAAAAATAATATATATATATTTTTAATGTTTTGCACCCTTTTCAAAACGAATCAAACTTTTCCCTTCAAATAACTATCTTACTCATTTTAAAAAATAATATCAAATACATTTATATTATTTTTTGTTTTTGAAAATAAGTTTTGAACAATCCTACCAAATATATTGCATTTTGAAACGTTATTTTTGAAACATATTTTTCATTTTTAAAAATAGTTTTCAAAAACATCATTTTAAAAATGGTTCAAAACGCTTGTTTTTAACGTCGATTTTCAATTAATAAGCAACTCAGATGACTACTTCCATAACCATTAATAGGCATCTCACAATCATGAATTTTCAATTAATAAGCGACTCAAATGACTACCTTTACAATCATTAATAGTCATCACACAACTAATAGATGGTAGCTCCAGATTTTCAATTAATAAGTGACTAGGATGACCACTCTCACAACCAATAATAGTCATCCTACAGCCGAGAGATAGTAACTCTTATCAAAAGAAGACTCACACCTACACCTCATGTTTAATAAGTAATCCGAATGACTATTCCTACAACCATTAATAGTTATCCCATAATTGGGAGATGCTAACTTTTATTAAGAGGAAACTTATACACACATACACGTGTTTTAAAGGATAAGTGTGAGACTTTAACCATATATTGATCTCTTAGAGTCAAGAGTGATACTTAATCACCTATACTAATAGGTGGTGTGTTCAAAATTAACAGTGTTAAGAGAGATGAGTACAACTTATTCAATTAAAAATTAGAGCAAACAGGTTTAATATAAACACTTATTAGTTGTTGCCTTCGTGGAATATCTTTTGACGGAAGACATATATGATAAAGTTGATCCTTTTATAAATATCCATGTTGTAGGCAAGCACAAAGCATCCTAAAGATTATACTTTTCTGCGAACATATATTATTATTTTTTCTTTCAAAAACATCTTTATGCAACCTTTAGTATATTTGATGGGTATGGGGTCATTAAATAATAGCATTGTTATATATTTTGTAACTAACACAAGATATTTACAGATCAACATGATCATACTATATTTATTTATTTGTGTTTGTTTATTTATCATCAGTACTCAATCTCATCAAAAAATATACAGTTTATATCTATATATATATATATATAATTATCATCTTATGTGAACCAAACACTTCATATATTTTTATGCTTCAATTTGATTGATTTGCTTTTAGGGGATATTTAAAGAAGAATAGTTTACATTATAATTATATATTTTAAAAAAAAATGACTCAGACTTCCCCGGGCGCCCCAACTAAATATATTGGTTACTTAGATAACAAATTAAGGTACTTGGTGAATAATTAAGGTTTTTTGATGGACAAGTAATAAGTTTGAATTGTATTGAGTAATTAAGTGGAATGGCTTTTGTGGATTGACAACAAATGGGACAAAATTAGGTAGTTATACATGTCATATCATATATATTTGATGGAAAAGTGCGGAAACATTACATGCCTATAATATAATGTAGGTACATATCGCTGTTACTTTGTTAGTGATGAACCCCAGTGTTTTAAGGCAAATAATCAGGATTAGGCATGTTATTAACATATAATTATATTAACATAACATGTTCTAAAGGTGATGTTCATATGTTTCACGTGATCATGTGGTCCTAAGTAGCTCTTTAATCTTATCTTATCATCATCATCTGCCGACACCAGTGGCGGACCCAGAAATCCATATGAGGGGGGGGCACTTTTATATAATAATTATAAAACTAAATTATATGAAATTTTCTCAATAATGTTTTCTTCAATTGCTAGAATGACGTTATATAAAATAAAAATATTTAAAATATATAACCAATATAGGATATGTAGTTTTACTTCTTACAAGATTGTAAACAAAATTTCTTAAATAACATTTTTGATACAATTATAATAACAAAAGTATAGCAATTGTGAGTTGATTATGCATTAGCTTCATTTTTCTTAGTAAGAGAAGTTTAAATTTCATATTACTTAAAAAAACGAATAAAAACTTAATTTAAAGATATGTCTTATTTATAATGTTAAGATTGCAAATAAATGTATGTAATCAAACTATATATATTTATTATTAAAGTTAATAATCAAGTTACATTTATAGTCTTTTATCTAATAAATATATGTGATTTATAACAAAGTAAAGTAAAATAAAAATAAAAAATAAAAACAACTATAATTCATATGAGTATATTTATTTATGAATTTTATCATATAAAATAGTTTATGTAAAAGAACAATAATTCACACCAATAATCATGAGTAAATCAAAATCTGTTAAGATCGAATAACACTATATGTTTTATATTTTAGTTCGTGTAAACATGATATAGTTTGCAATAAAAACAAATAATTTGAAATGAACATAATAATTTACGAAGTCAAAATGTTTTACATTTGAAGATTAGTTTATAATAATGCGGGGAGAAAAGAGAGAGAGAGAGAGAGAGAGAGCCGATAAAAAAAGTTTTGATGGGGAAACCAATTAAATTGTAATGGAAAAAAAAATTGATAAAAATTTGATGGAGAAAGAAATTGAACCATGGTGGATAGAAGAAAGAAAAACATAGTCTATGCCATTTAAAAAAAAAAAAAAGCACACACATTTATGAATAAAAAAAATGTCAATAATGACTTAAAAGGGGATTGAACCATGGTTCCCCCTAAAATAAAAGGTAAGCACAACCATCAAAGCTAGCAGATGCATGTTCTTGATTTTGGGATTTATTTGCATAATATACATAATGACTGAAAAACGACAAAAAGAAAATGGTTTTAGGTGGGTTAGGAATCGAACTCGTGACTTTGAGAAAGAAAGGTGCATGCACAGCCACCAGCGCCATCCTATGCGAATGTCATAAAGATGCGTTAGATATATATTTAAATATATTCTAAATTTAATTAATTTTCAAAAAATTTCAGGGGGGATTTCATTTTCTTTCTAGGGCCAAGAACCAACTTTGACTTCGGGCTATATAAGCACTGGCTTCGTTTAAAACATTAATAAATATCTATGTGTGTTTATGTATACATCACTCTTGATTAAGAGTGATTAACTCGATGTGCATCTCTTTTTATCGATTATATAATAATTTTAATATGATAGAAATTCTGAGTTTCATTTTATTATAAAAATGTAAGAACAAAAGGACATCCTATTATGATCGTTATTTAAGTGTTAAAATATTGCTTGATCACATCAGTGTAATTGTTTTCAAGATGGTGAAAATAACAAGTAACAAACTATTATATATGTATATATATATATATATATTTTAAAATTAAAAAAAAAACAGTAACAAACTATTAACAGGTCGGATAAAGATACTAATCCCTAGTTAATCTTCATTTGTATCCAAAAAGTAATTGAGGAAAATTTTTGAGTGGAATGGACAAGACCATGTTATCATGCTTAAAAATATGCTATAATCTAATAAAACATGTACGATAATAGTTATTAAAAAAAAAAAAAAATTAATCCCTACTCAACCGATGAACTCTACTCAACCGATGAAGCAACGAATAGTGAATACTCGGTTTTACCATTGATTATTAACCAATAGTCAATGACAGGCCTCTTTCCTTACTAGATCTGTCGGCAGCCTCACGATAGCCCTCCAGCGGATATCTGATCCAACTGGAAAGTTCCCGTAAAGCTACGTTATTTACTTTTCAAAACTTTCTTTTAATATGGAAACGCAGGAAAATTTTTCGTTTTCTTTTTAATCGTTTATAAAACAGATTTATAAAAATTCGGGTAGCATAACGATTATTTTCCGAACATGTCACCCTGTAAATTGAAAATTTAACACTTCTATAGCAAACAAATCTCCACTACTAAGCCTCAGGCCCTCAAATCAATTTCCACAATTCAACTACAAACATTTTTAAATTTGAAATCTATAAATGCATTTCATTTTTATTTAACATAAAAATATAATTTCATTCGCCAAAAATTTAATTTTATAAATACCAAATACTATATATAACACAAAATATAATTTACAAATATATTCACCAAAATGTACTTATGATGCATGACATACAATTTAAAATGTAAACCTATGCAGTGATTATCTTTGCGTCAGGCCAACTACGCGTCCGACAAAGCCTCTTCTAATTGAATGCTCATACCTGTACTTGGAGAAGATTTTTTTAAAAACATATGAAAAGAATGGTGAGTATAAAACGTAGTGAACGGATAACTTTTAAACTAAAATATCTATTTATCCTCCCAAAATAAGTTTATAAAACTAGAAATTTTCTTATAACTTTATTAAAATTACAAAATTAATTTGATTTTTATAAACTTTTCTTTGTTTCTCGAAATTGGAAATAAATTTATGATTTAATAAATTTCACGTCTATTGATGTGTTTTCTCCTTTTTATCTCGCCAAAGGTAATCCAGGGAAATCTTAGCTCTATAGTGACAGAATTTATCATCGCCACCTGAGCTCAGAGATGCTACTATGTGTAGTCGCAGATGCGGGAAAACTTGAGGTTACGATCCTCCCCAACATCGGTAGATCTACACTACCATATACGTACAGAGGGCGACTCACAGACTCGACTCAACCCCCCAAGTTAGTGACTGACTCTCCCAACCACTCTTGTCATACACGCATACGGTACTTCGACTGGTAATCTCTGGGGGTTAAGGTAAACCCAAGGCATGTAAAATTTCTTTTTTAATGAACTAAAAATTCTTTCTTTTCTTTTAATATACAACTTGAAACTAAAATCTCATTTTTTTCTAAGGCCAAAGCCTAACTTTCAAAGCTACTTTAACATATCTATTCTTGCATAGATATATACTCAATTAAAATAAATTGCTTTCAAACTGCAAAAGTTAACATGTTAAAGTTTAAATAATTTAAAATTATAAACTTGGTAACTAAAATAAAAATGATTACTTGAACAAATATAAAGGGAGTATTTAAACAACAATTTAAATAAATTCATTATAACTCAATAAATCTCATAAACACTTTAAATAAAAATATAACCACTCACAAATTTACTTCAAATATCAATTCACCACTCCTTCAAGTCCTCCCTTTGATCTTGAAATTTTCCTACACTTCAATCCATCAATAATCTTGATTTAGGATTCATAATACACTATATTAATAACTTCATTAAAATTCCACACATCATGCACCAAATTGCCATATTCTTGACTAATCTTCCAAATAACTTTCTAACCAAAATTTTGTATTTAAACTCATTCAAAATCCAACAAATCACTCAATTAATTTCCAACATATCAAGCACTAATTAAACACTTAGTCTAACTCAATATATATAGGTTCAATAAATTCACCACTTTACCTTATTTTCCACCAATAACCTCACATTAATTTCAATTAATTTCTTTGGCACTAAAGTATTCAAACACATCATAATCACCATCCAAACACATAAAAAGGATGAAATAACCACTTATACATTCATTCTTGACATTAACCACATTAACCTCCAAACTTTTCCATTTCAAATTTTTCTTCCATTCTTTTGATACTAATTAATCTAAATCCATCTCAAAACATCATACAATTCACTTAAGCATTTAAAATCAACTCAACACATATAAAAACACAAATGATCCATGTACTAGTATAATTGTTCATCACTTCATTCCTTTATTTTTTTTTTTCAAAATTTCATCTTAATTAACATAAAATCTCACATATAAATTTATCCATACATCAAAATCACTCAACTACATAAACTTTTCCAAGTTGACCACTTACTAGTACATACACAACTAAGCTATCCACATCATTCCAAACTCAAAATCATGCCCAAATGCTTTAACTAGTCATCAATTTCACCACTAAAATCTTAAACAAAAGATTCATTAATTTCTATTAAAAATCATAACAAAACCCTAACTATTACCTTTCAAAAATCTTAATCCAAGAATCCTTGATTCTTTCCTTCACTTCCAAGACCAATATGATGATGATCAACTTCCAATAATACCATAACTTCCATCAAACTTATTTAAATTAACAAACTTAAAAAAACCCATAAACTATTTCATGAATCAAAGTCACTTACCTTCGCTTTTTCATATAGAATCTTGATGTTTTTGAGAGATTAGGAAGATTGGATCACTTCTTCTTCTTCTTCTTCTTCTTCTTCTTCTTCACGGCTACAAAATTTTCTTCTTCTTCCAATTTTGTTCTACTCACGGTCTGGACTCCCTCTCACGGTCTAGCTCTCGGTTTCAACTTGTATTCTCACAGATTCTCTCTTTTTTCAGCTGAATCCCACTTCTCATTCATCCTTTCAAGCCATTCACTTATATACACTACTCATCCAATTGTCTTAATTGCCTCTCAACTAATTTTAAAATCACAAAGTTGTCATTAGTTATAAAATAAAGCTTTTGATTGGTCACTTAATCCCATCTATTTAATCACTAACCAATCATTCAATTTCTTAATTCAATTTCAACTAATCACTTTGCTTTTTGACTTTAATGTGTCACAACATCATTGGTTAATCAAACTTCACATGGATTGTGCTTCTTGAATCCTTATCTTTTCATGCAACTTATATTAATTCATTAAACTTAAATTTTAATCCTTATTTAACATTAATAAATTCCAAAAATATTTCATGGTCATCCTATCATCAAATTGACCATGCGATACTCTAATTTGGTGTTTTAACTTTCAATTCTATGCTTCAAAAAAATTTCAATTGGGTATAAACTCACTAAAATTCACAACGTTTCCGATAAGGGTATTTTTATCGATAAATATTCAGAACCCTTAAAATCCACTTAAACAGACTCATTTTTACTCCGTTTAAGTTTCTAATAACTCTAATTCCTATTTAGAGATTTATGATGTCCGGGGTCCATTTTTCGAAAATCACTATTCACGCAAATATTATTCACCAAAAAAATTTTATCTGACGAAACTTGAGGAAATTTTCCGTTTCCCGAAAATTACTATTCACTCGAAAATACTATTCACATAAAAATTACTATTCATCTAAAAATATTATTCATCCGAAAATACTATTCATCCAGAAAACACTATTTCTCCTTGGGAAATGAAATTCTGGGTTCTACAGTCAAACTAGATCAAACCTATATAAAAATTTAAAAAATTTTCTATATGATCAAAATATAATCATACAATTACAAAACATTATCAAACTTGCCTTGTGCAATCTTAAAAGTCATTTTAGCACAATCACTTAATTAAAATAATAATGTATAAATAAATATAAAATTAAAATGATAATATATTAATATTTTAAGATTGAAAATTTTTTGTCTTTTGGCACTTTTGGCCATTAACTATTAGGATTTAACTGTATCTCTTTAAAGGTATGAGGTATTTCTATTGAGTTTTCATAATCTCAAGGGGGGTTCATGTCATTATGACCAAAGTTCAAATATCTGTATAATTTTATCGAACTTCAAAGGACATTCTGTAATTTGTCGTAATACATACATATATATATATATATATATGAGTAATTCTACCATCAGTATCTCCTAACCTTAAAAAGTTAGGATGAATCAATTAAATTCATCTATTATATTATTTCTTTAAAAAAAATTCCCTCTCCTATTTAATTCAAATGTAGTGCATGAATTTGATTAATTCGTCATAACTTTTTAAAGTTAGAAACACTTATAGTATAATTACTCATATATATAGAGTCCCCTTAGGTACATCTAGGGTATGCATACACTTAACCAAAAAAAAAAAAAAAAATACATAATTGTATTTTAAAATGTGTTATTGCAATTAATTATATATGATTACAAATAAACATGTATGATTACAATCAGTAAATGTGATCATATTAATCACAATTAGTAAATATAATCACATTTACTAATTGTAATAACATATATTTAGTTGTAATCATATATAATAAATTACAATTATATATTTTAAAATGCAATTACACAATTTTTTTTTAATCAAATATATGTATACCCCAAATGACAAAACTCGATCCGGATTCCCTCTGATGAACCCAGCGGTTCTACCGGGGACCCCACGAGACCCTTTTGAAGTCTAACTATTAAGACCCAAAATGATATCGTAGAACGAACCCGTATCGATAAATAACTTTGCTAAACAAGAAAACCATCGATCTTAAAATTTCTTCTCAACATCCATGCCAATCATATTGTGATTAAAAAACATTATCATGAATATGCAAAAATCCAAAATAGGCATGTTGTCATGGTTATATAAAAATTCTACAAAATGTTATTCAAATCTTAAAATATGCAAGATAACATAATTGATAATAACATTAGAAGCACAATGTTTACAGAAGAAACAATGCAGCGTCGTCAGTCGTCTAACCCACCTAGCTTAATCGCGGCGGACTGGTATCCTGATTCCTTGTACCTGCACCTGGAAGGTTTTGTAACTTAGAACCAAAAATAACAGTAAGCTATAAAGCCTAGTGAGTGCGAGGGTTTGATTAAACTAAGTTTTATAAAATACCTCCTGAAAACATTTTTCTTCAAAAATGATTTGTTTTTGAAAATTTGAGTTTTTATAAATTTTCTTTAGGAATTCAAAAGCTTTTTCTAAAATAATTTCTTTCTAAAACTTGCTTTTCAATGATATGCTGCTCTTACTAAAATTTGTACTAATGGGGAACTCAAGTAAAGCTACAACCACATGAATGGGTAGACTAGCTCCGCTCAGTGTGGGGGTTCACATGGCGGAATAGCTATCATTGCACATCATGAGAAAGCTAGAAAGACACTCCGCTACTGCGTGGCGAAACTATCATCGCACACCGCAAGCGAGACAATATCCCACAGTATAGAAGGCTCAATAGATATGACAGACTCTATATCTCCGATGTTAGCAGGACTAACCCTCTTAATACTTGCCCCACATTGTGGGGTATACTGGCCGAGTCTAATATTAAAAGGTCTATCTATCAGTAAGCTTGGGTCGTTCCACTAGTCTTTGAAAATCTTCACTCTTTTTTTTTTTTTTTTACTCTTCTAAGCTAATTTTTCATGCCAACATGAACTGTTGATGAGCTAAAAATGATTTACGAGAATTATATAATAATTGTAGAAAAATCTGGAAAGCATTTAACATAAAGAAAAATCTTATCATACTCACTGCTTGCTGTCCTATTCACTTGCGCCAATGCTTCCATGACATCCTCTCTCAGCTCGCAGTTGCCTACACTTACTCACAAATGAAACCTTCACTTAACTAGCTAAATTATTATCTAACTCTAAATTCATACATGCTACTAAGGATTGTAATACTATTAGTCCAGCTCGAGCTGCGAGCTCACACCACAGCTCACCCAGCTTGTGCCTTCAACGAGCTCTTACTTTGCCCAGCTCAACCCGAACTGAGGGCACCAATCTTATCGAGCTCACTTAGCACAGCCCGAACTAAGGGCATCCACCTTTACCGAGCTCACTCAGCTCACTCCTTAGCGAGCTGAGATCTTTTTCTACCTCAGCTCGCTCCTCATACCTCTCAGCTCGTCCTTGCAGGCTACGGTCTTAGGCCAGCTCGGCCAAGCACCCTTGATGAGCTGCGACCTCACTCAGCTCCTTTTGCGAGCTCCCACTCCAGCTCAGTTCAGACAAGTGAGATGGAGAGCAACAGGCATAACTCAGCTCGCTCTCCAATTCGACCATCTCGACCAGCTGAAATGCGCTAGGGGCCTCCTTCAGCTCGCACCTCACGAGCTCTTACCCGAACTCACACATGTCTACACCTAACACTCCTTTCTTCAGACTTACATTAGTACTAACACATTCCGACCTCAATTAATCTCACATTCATATACTTAACACATACATTATCAGTTCTTCACAAATATATCAGGTCGCGACCTCATTAGGTTCAGTGACAGAAATTAGATCATTTAAATCTAAAACCAAATCACCACAACTCAGAATTATTTTCAATCATTTCACTTACCAAATTCTTGTTCAACCTTTGCCTTGCTTCCTCGCTCGTTTACAGCTTCAATCACCAGATCTACATATCAAAAATTTTAGTTAACCACCTGCACACCAGGAGCTGTTCTCCACAACTTCCTCACCAACCTAAAATCATATAAACTCATTTCTTTTCTATTAAATCTTACCAAATTTGGTTCCTCACTTTCCAATAAGCTTGATCTTCCTCAAAAATGACAGAAATCAACTTGGAGTAGTTGCAGATTTGCTCTCCTTCCTTCTCCGGTGACAGCTCTCTCTCTCTCTTTCTCTCTTCCAAATTTTTTTCTCCTACCGACCCACTCACCACACACCTATATTTGTAGGCGTAGGTTAAGCTTGATTCCACCCTTGGACTTCTTTAAAATTATGTTTTTACCAAATTATAAAGAATTCTTGATTTTTCCCCCAATGTCTTTGTCATTTCCTCATATTGACAATTTTATCATTTTTTATAAAATCTCTTCTTTTTATCATTTTACCCTCAACTTTTAATATTAATTTTTTTCTCCCAATCCTCCCGGACACTCTATAAAAATTAAATTGCAATTTCAAACACTCTAAAAATCCTTTTTATTATTTTATAAATAAAATTTATCTCATTTCATACATGGATACAATACAACTTGGGAGAGGGTGTTGCACCAAAATGTATAATAGAATGTGTTTTATATATATAAACCTGTAAACCATAACCAGGTTTCATCATTTTCTCAAAATCTTAGCTTTTTCTCTCATGGATGATGCACCCTTCTCCACTATTTATCTTTCCTCGAATATGCATTGTCTGACTAGGCATTTTGCTTCCATCATCTTCTACCACTCCGCTGTTGCCATCTCTACCCTTCGCCACTCCGACCACCACTAGACAACTCTCTCTTTTCTCAAAACTCTCCCATCTTCTCTTTCTTCTCTCTCACTTTCTCTCTCTATCTCTCTCCTTCATCGGTATCTTCACTGTCTTTCCTCTTGCTCCTTCATTGATTCTTTCTTCCATTTTTTATATGGCTAGAGGTTTGTAAATACATGTGAAGTGGTGGTGGGGTTGTTGGAGACATTTTGTAACTAAGTGAGTTTTTTGGATCTGGGTTGAAATTGAGTTGTTCGAATTGCCTGAGTACTTGGCTAACTTGACAAGGTACTTACCCTGTTAGTGATACCCCTAATTTGGAGATAATTGGATCGATATAATGTCGATCATCATTTAATCATTGAAAACTTAGCCTACTCGATCAAGTTTTGGAACACTGCCTAACACTGAAAAAACTTTGGTCCACCATCGTGTACGTGATATGATTATAATGAAAGGTTCATGTCTTACAAAGGTAGCTACTCAAAATGTTAGTCAACTATTGAGGTAGCCTTTCTTTACAAGAAATGTTTACCGAACTTAAAAACATGTCACTAGCTATGCATTAAAGGAAGTTATTTTTCCAGCTTTAAAGCCCAGATACAGAACTTAAACCCTTATATTAGATTGAGATTTGTTTTATGTTTTTATTTTATAAAAGCAAAACAAATCGATTTTGTAAAAGTAAAAACAATTCTTAATAGAATTGTACAACTCAATACAAAAGAAGAAACAATAAATTAAAGACAAGGAAAAAGATAGAGACAAACTAAAGATAAACAATTAATTATGTATGTGCAAATATAGAGTTAGAGGTTACAATTAATGTATGTACCTAAAATAGTCCATCTACCATATTAATTATACAACCCGAAACAAGAACAAAGCAATTGAAAGAAAAACACACAACATGAAAATAGAGGGTTGAAAGTATAAAAACGACAAGGACTCTATAGAGAAAATTGAAAGCCAACTTGAATATATACAACTTAACATCTAGTTGGTATGAGCATCAGGTTGCACCCATGTGATTTGTGATAGTTGAAATAATCAAATATTCAAGCCAATGCAAATCAATTCATCAAAGCACTCGAGTTACATGAGCTAACTATCAGGCCAGATGAATTCAATAATAGACACATGTTGGCATTCCAGCCTTCCTTCTCCTTTCAGGACCTATCCGAAAGAGAATCCAGTACTTCTTCTTCTTCATCATGAATATTTGAACAAGGCGACCCGCCCCATGGATATCTTCCCTTTGGAATAAAAGAATTAGAATTAGACTTGGTCAAATGGAATGTGTATTGTCCATATAGGGGATCTTCCAATTGAGAAGATCCATCGACTAGAGATGAAGAAAAGGGTCTGTCTATCTTATTCTCAAATTTTTTATGACAGTTAGACTTAAAAATTTAGTATTTTAATATATAAGCTAAAAAAGTTAGCATAATATTTATTTCTCAAAAAAAAAAAAAAGTAGCATAATATCTAACAATTTAAATATTATATATTGAGGAACTTGAATTTGATTTGATTAAAGGGTACATACCTTACTCAATCATTAATCTTTACCTACCTTACTCAACTATTAATCTTATTTATTAATTGAGCCCACGGATTGATTTTAATAACCACTCTTATAACCAATCCAAAGGCTCTAATTGATGGGTAATGTTAGTGGTTGTGTAAGATAGTAAAATTCTTGATTAAATATCAAGCAAGAGTTTGATTTGAAAATTCAGATGGATCAAGGATGTAACATATAAGCCCTTGTCAGAATGAAATTAATAAAATCTTTTACTTTAAAAATGAAAATGTAGTAATTAATAACATATGTAAGCATTAACATTCTTGTACGAAAATGTAGTAATTAATAACATATGTAAGCATTAACATTCCTGTACTTTTGTCATTTACTAGTAGTGAGAGTCAACTAATTTAGGGTTGAAAATGATAGAGCAGATTTATATATAGGTGGAATACGTCAGCTTTGGAGCCCTTCGTATATTAGAAATATTTTTTGAATTAAAATATATCAATAAACGCAACTAATACAGCTAGTTAGCAAACACCTAAACGTGTCTCACCATCCCAGGTTTGAATGTTAATTCTAACCTAGGATGATGATTCGAACTTGAGATGGCGAGACACGTTTAGACGCTTGCTAACTAGCTTGTACTGGTTACTTTTATTAATCTATTTTTATTTGAAAAATATTTCTAACACACAAAGGGTTTCAAAGCTGACATATTCCACTTATATATAAACTCACTCTATCATTTTCAACCCTAAATTACTTTCTTCTTTCACATTGTCGGTAGCCACACAAAGATAAACTCTAACTTATTGTTTTTTTTTTTTTTTATTGGTTAAAAATTTCAAATTTCATTAACAATTTAAAGTGAAAAAATTAAGTGGAATTTATGGATAAATTTTATCATTATATGACTTTATTTGACTAGATAAATTTTATTTATGAGTTGCGATGAAATTTTTTTTATCATTTTACGAATAAATTTGTTTCATATAAAGATATTTGTCTTATGACATCATTTTTTTAATGTAATTATTATTTACACACCAAAAATATGATAAAAACAAGTTATATATATACAAAGGGGTTCATTTT
Organism: Litchi chinensis; assembly: GCA_019925255.1. NCBI lineage: Eukaryota > Viridiplantae > Streptophyta > Magnoliopsida > Sapindales > Sapindaceae > Litchi > Litchi chinensis. The sequence goes on along the minus strand of CM034466.1, from coordinate 695,188 downwards.
AGTTTTTCATACCGAATCTCCAAAATTTCAGGACCGACATTGCATAAGGGAACCAATGTATTTTTACATTTTTTATCCAAACAATAATAACAATGTGATTACTAGCTACCAATATACATAGAAACTATCAAGTGTGGATCCCGGTATGAATAAAGTATCAACTCTACAACGTCCCAAAACCATAAAAAAAAAAAAAAAAAAGCTTGTAACAAATAAGTTCAATATATATTTTACGTGAACAAATATACAGTATGTATAATAATTTGATACATCAAAGACTTGCTCTATTTATCTTCACCAATTCTTAAGGGGTCAAAGCCGAACCACATTTTTTCACAATCCAATTTGGTTCTTTATTTTCTTCTCTTTTGGGCCTGATCGTGCCCAAAAAGAACTTCCCAAAAAAAAAAAAAAATCCACATTAAAAGCACCACCACTGTATTGGAACTTTTGCCTACTAAGTCGGCAAATATTATGAGAGTTTGATTCCCTCCAAAATGTCACTCAAAAGTAGATAAACAAGTTTTCAAACCAAGCCACCTCAATAAACAATCTCCTGAACAACACCATTAGAACCAGAACCAAAAACCTGAAACATGCTATCCAAATTCACACCTAACTCCTCTCAAGCCCTTTCCTCCTCAACTTGTGTTCCTAGGGTCCGGTTGTTGCCATAAATTGGACTGAGTTTGGACAAAACCCAGTCTAATGTCATATTTGGTTGTGATATGGGATTGGAAAGCAAATCCCATGTCAAATATTTTAAGCAGTAGTGGCGACGTTTAAATGCGGCGCGTTTATTTGAAATCCGCTACAACTGAGAGGTAAAACAAGAGACAGATTAGTATAGGGGAAATTTATATTTTTTACCCAAATGAAAAGGAAATTTTTGTTTTTACCCCGTTATTTTAAAAAATTTGTTTTTGACCTCTCAAACAAACTATTTCCATTGTATACCCAAGATTATGAAAATACCCTTAAGTTAAAATCACTAAAATGCTCAAACATGAAATTACGAAAATAACCTTCTGCTCAAATATGAAATTACGAAAATAACATTCTTCATCCTAACAATATCCTCCCATTTCTCTCTTCTCCATCAATGGTTATCAATGATTTTTGAGATCCATTGCAGCTGAAAAACAATCTATTGAGGAGATTATTCATTCGAGCTTCTTCATCCATTGAAGTTTTTGGATCCATTCAAGTTTACACCATTGAAGGTTTTGAAGATTCTTCTTCCATTTGAATTTGAAAGGTAATGTATGAATTTTTTTGTTTGGTTTTTGGATTGTTTTGTTCATATTGGTAGCTAAAAAACTATAAGAATAATTTGGTTGTAAGATCTAAATTTTTCTGAAATCTGTGACAGAATCTGCAAAATCTGCAACGAAATCGGTTTTTCGTGAGCGATAATCAGTTTTCCACTCTGTGGAAAACCAATTGAAGAGTTGTGGTGGTTTTTCAGTGGGATCGGTTTTTCATCCACTGAAAAACCGGTATCGATTTTTCATACAGTGAAAAACCAGTACGTGGCTAAAAACCAATTCTGGTTTTTCAGGCACTGAAAAACCGAGATCGGTTTTTTAGTGGATGAAAAACTGATCCAGCCACTGTAAAACCGATTGAACGATTTTTCACGGTTTTTTCGGTTTTTGAGAGAATGAAAAACCGATAACTTCACTGAAAAACTGAATTTACCACATTTTTCATGGTTTTTTATATGTTTGTGTTTCTATGTAATGAATATGATTCGATATGATTGTATTTAGTAATATTGCCAGATTAAAATGAGATTTAATAGTATTATTTGATTTGAATGTTACAGGAATGGCTCAAGAGACAGTTGTAATCAACTTTGACGGAGAGTGGAATGGATGTAATTACATTATAGGGGAGTCGATCATGTGTGGGGTCCACAAAAATAGTAGCTTTTCAACATTGGTGGACGTTGTATACAGAGAGGCTGGTATTGATAGAAGAATGTGGGATATCCGTATATATTATTTACTACAAAGTACGACAAATGGTCAGGTTAAAAAGATACGTATCATGTCTGATCTTGGTGTTGTTGGTTTGATGGCGATAAAAAATATTGATGTTAAAGAGATTTATATCGATAAGATTGCAAGAGATTTTGGAGTTGGGGTTAGTAGGCGTATCGTTCATCCATTTGTCACTGATTCAATACTAGACATAAGACATGATGAGGCAAATATGGATAGACCTGTAAATCCACATACGGTTGAAAGTCATTTTTATCTCACTTCAGGTATTGGGAGCAATCAAGTTGATACTTCTGTCACCCCATTTACATTGGTTGAAAGTCTCATTCGTGACTTTAATGATGACTATATGAATTATGGTACTGATGATGAAGATCGGGACACAGATGATAATGGTGATGGAATACGGGATAGTGATGAAGAGCAAACTGAAGATAGTGATGAAGAGGAAACTCAATTTGATGATGTCGCTGAAGAAGAAGAGTTTCCAAAATTAAGATTTTCAGGTTTACAATTTCAGAACAATCCTTCACAACCATACTGGATTGTTCCTGGTGTAGAATTGGGGGACATTGAGGCTACTTCAAACGCTACGTCAACCGTCTACCAACGTGGTATGTTGTATAAAGGAGCATTCTTTACTAGTAAAGAAGAAATGACTATAGGTATTGGTGAATATGCTCTGAAAGCTAAGTTTGAATATCGGGTTAGACGTTTGGACACGGAGCGATTTGAAGCTGGTTGTAAAGATAAAACTTGTCCTTTATTGTTCGTGCAAGATGCAGAAAAGGTTGTTCAATGTGGTTTATGTTGAAGTATATAGACGAACACACGTGTCGACAGACAGCCATGGAATCACACATGAAGAGTGTGAATGCTATTGTGATCGGAAAATTGTATGCAGGAAAGGTGGGAAGAGATCTTTATACACCTAATCGTTTGGTTGGAGAAATGTTAGAGCAGTATGGAGTGCAGATCTTATATAGTAAAGCTTGGAAGACTTTACAATATGCAAAGAAACTAACATATGGGCAAGCGGATGAATCATATCAACAACTTCCGTCCTACTTTGAAATATTAAAACTTTCAAACCCCGGCACAATAACGGCAATTAAGAGAGATAAAAACAACTGGTTCTTGTATTCCTTTGTTGCACTTGGAGCTTCCATTGAGGGTTTTCGGTCTTACATGAGACCGGTTGTTGCTATTGATGCCACTCATTTAAAAGATGAATACAAAGGGGTGATTTTTTTTGCTGCATACAAAGATGGGTCGGAGATGATTTATCCCATCGCCTTTGGATTTGCTGACGGAGAGTCGGACAATTCATGGACTTGGTTCCTAAAAAAGTTGAAAGGAGCAATCGGGGTGTCAGACGATTTGCTGATCGTATCGGATCGTCATAAGAGCATATCGAATGGGATGAAAGCAGTTTTTCCTGAAGTCCCACATGTGTTATGTTTTTTTCACTTGTGGCAAAACCTTAAGCAACAGTGTAAAAAGCGTTCGGATGTGGAAAATGCATTTTACAATGCAGCATATTGTTATGTGCTTGATGAATGCAACAGAATATTGGAAGAAATACGTGCATTACATCCAACCACACATAGAGCTTTGGTTAAGGCTGGAGTGAGCAGGTGGTCACGAGCACATTGTCCAAGAAGAAGATATGAAATGATGACTACCAACATTGCAGAGTCGTTCAACAATTGCATGATGCAAGCACGTCGTTTGCCAATAACAACTGCACATGAATATGTAAGAAATGTATTGCAGAGATGGTTTAATAATAGACGTGTTACCGTTGAGAAGCTCACAACATATGTTACTACCGCTGCATATGATCGTATCATGTTGGTAAAAGATTTATCCACAGAAGGTAGCGTACATCCCATTACAGAACCGTATCATTACAGTGTCATACATTACAGCAAAGGAGATGCGATGGTTGACATTCAACAGCACACATGTACGTGTAAGCAGTGGAACCTTGATCAGTTGCCATGTGTTCATGCATGTGCTATGGCCAGGTATGGTAATTATACATTGTTTTTTTCGGTATTACATGTCATAGCATGACACTTAAATTGTTGATACATGTCAGGTTCAAGGGCGTCAGTTGTGATACACTTTGCAGTCAGTACTATAGCGTGGAGTGTCTAAAAGCCGCATATGCACGTCCGATTAATCCCATCCCTAAATTGGCCAGTTGGAATGTTTCAGCGGAAGTTAGAAGTATGGTTGTATTACCACCGAAAGGTAAAAGACAAGCAGGTAGGCCGAAGGAGGTTCGGATTCCTTCAGTTGGGGAAGATCCTCGTCGAAAAAAGTGTGGAAGATGTGGTCAGATGGGACACAACCGTCTTCGTTGCTCTAACCCCCCAACTTCTATCAGCGAAGGGACAAGCGCAGACGTGGGTGCGGATGTTGGAACGACTTCAAATGCTACTGAAAATGAGCCACGCTCTCGAAGATGCCGCTTGTGTCATGAGACTGGACACAACCAACGTCGATGTATGCTACGGTTTCCTACTCTCGATCCAAAAGTGGCTACTGACGAAAATGATGATTAGCAATCGATTGACATTTTGTTTATGCATGTTTTATGTAAACGTTTTTATGTTAATTACTCAATTATGTACTAATACAGCTGTATAAATTATTATTCCATTTCTATTGTTTTTGTATCATTTCATATCAGCTGGGAACCATAAAAATCGATTTTTCACCGAGCCTGGAAAACCGACCCGTTTTCCAGGCTCGATGAAAAACTGATCATCTTGCCTTTGATTTCCCCTATCGTTGAGGTACACAGATCGATTTTTGAGTAAGCCTGAAAAACCGGTATCGGTTTTCCAGGTCTACTCGAAAACCGATCCACTTGCCACCACTTCTTCCAGTCTGGACAAGTGTGGATCGGTTTTTAAGGAGGCCTCAAAAACCGATATCAGTTTTTCATGTGCCCCTAAAAACCGATATTTACTTGAGTTGAATTTATTTCTATCTTTATGTTCGTTTTATTTCACTTTAAGTGAATTATTTTTACAAATCGTTATATACGGATGTATGTAAATATATTATATAGATTAGGGAGCGTATAATTTTATTACAAACAATATCATTATTTTAAAAACATTATATATTAATTTTATCATTTATTAATATTCATATGATATTAGTAATAATAAATATACCTTTACTATAATATGTGTTATCTTAATATATCATATTAATATGGTTAATATATTTCACATAATTTTACAATTATTATAACTATAATCCTAATATGGCTTATAACTTATATGGATGTAATGTTAATAATATATATAATACAAATCTAGATATTATATAATATATTACAATGATATCAGTTTAATGTTTATAAAATATTTAAGTCAATAAATTAATAATAATATATGATATCATTAAAATGTGTAATTAACTATTGTATAATGCCCATATAATATATTAACCGTACATAACATATTAATATATGTTAATGTTAATATATTAACATTAACATATTAATATAATAAATGTTAGTGTAGAATTATATTAACATATGTTAATGTTAATATATTAAATTATTAACATTTATTATAATAAATGTTATAATATAATTATATTATATGTTAATATAATTATATTATAATATTTATTATATTAATATTTATTGTTAATATATTAACATTAACATTTATTATATTGGATTAAGTTAATGTTAATATATGTTAATCAACATATTAATAAATGTTAATGTTAATATTAACATTAACATTTATTAATATGTTAATTAACATATATTAACATTAACTTATATTAATATAATAATGTTAATATATTTATTATATTAATATATGTTAATATTAATATATTAACATATTAACATTATATTAATATAATTAATAATATATATTAATGTTAATATGTTAATATATTAACATTAACATATATTAATATAATTATATATAATATAATGTTAATATATGTTAATGTTATATTAACATTAACTTATATTAATATAATAAATGTTAATATGTTAATATATTAACATTAACATATATTAATATAATTATATGTCAATATTTATTATATTAATATGTTATTGTTAATATATTAACATTATATTCTCATTATATTTAGGATTATATTAACATTAATACAATAATATCACACTGTATACATTTATATAATACTAATCTAGATATTAATTGTAATATTACTATGATATCGGTTTAATGTTTATATTATATTGTGTAATGCTAGGGATAAAGTAATAATATTAATAATACGAAATATTATTTATTTTTTTCATGTTATGATCATATATATAATTAAATTTAGGGAAATACAATGTCACTTAAAATGTTTAATTAAAATAATTTGTTGACAATTAAAAAATATACCATGTAATTAAATCAAATAAAGAATGAATACATTAAATATATAAATTTAATTTATTTATATACGATTTCTCCATCAGAGTCTACAAACCATTTTCCTAAATTATTAACTTTATACATCGGCTTCGAGTACATATATATGTCTCTAGCAATCTCTGCCCTCAATGCAATGACATCTGCAACGGTCTCACATTTTCTTGATTTCCATGTACTCGTCTGTGATTGCAAAAGATCGCGTACGTACATGGCGACATATGCTCCGCAACTCGCCCTGTATCAGTAATAAATTATTTAAATATCATAAGAGATAGACTATATATATTAATTCAGTTATAAACTTACTCACCTATCAGGTTGCTGCGGTACAGCTGATTTTTGAAGACGCTGAACTTTCCACCGCTCATCCACGGGTGGCATATGTACCTGGGCCTGCTCATAAAATCCTACGAACTGCAACAAAATAAGCATAAAACATACCAGCGGCTCAAGTGGCTGTAGCCGTTCGGCTAGGGCAACATTCGCCATAGGATCATATATTAAGATTTTCTTATCTCTGAGGAGCACCTGACATAGGACCCAGTGTTGTTGATTCAGGCTACACGGTAGTAATACCTGCATTTCAAAACGTTAGTGCTATAGGACTAGTTCGGATAATGATATAATAAACATTAACCTTCGAACTACACTTACACTATCAACCTTCCACCACGGGACTACTGCGTCTATCTATCCACGACCGTACGCAAGCCAATCTGAGGGTACATCGACTGTAACGGGATCAAATTTTACACCTTTGTCCATGTAATGCTGCTTGTAATAATGGGTCATCAAAGCCTGCATAATAAAAATTAAACACGTTACTATCGATCAACTAAACACAACATGAAGTTGTACATTATATTAACTAACTTAAATGTTAATACTTACAAACAAACCACTGCCATGGACAGCGTATCTACCGTCCTTCACCTCATTCCACCCTTTTCTTCGGAGGCACATCAAATAAGAGTTGATGTGTTCACTAGTTAACCACATGTTTTCGTCCTCGAGGGTGACCAATGTGTTCAGTATCACACACCACCCACAACGATCAATCGAGCGCCTACATTTGGAAAAAAAAAATAGTATTAAGCATTATTATAAATTTTCTTACATTCACAACTAGGAAGCAGGAATTAGTACCATTTTTTTATAAATATACCTGAGATCTAAAGTGGTTGAAGTTTTATATTTATTATAGACCACTTCTACGGGGTCTCTAGACTCTGCCACCTCCTCTACCTGCTGTTAGGCCATTTTTTTTTTCTTTTTCGTCGGCCCCGGATCCGTGTATGGCATCTGTAGAGGTGCTGCTGGCTTTGTTTTTCGTTTGCCCCGTTCTTGCATGTTTTCATCCTGCAAGTGTAAGTAAATTATAAATCTGCATTACACATTTACAATTATTTTCAAAATGCAACACAATAAGGATACAAAGTCTACCTGATCATCCTCACGCTTAGTGTCTGCAGCTGATACACCTCCTAAGTCCGTATGGGAGTGGTGGACCTCCTCCTCCTCTTGCTGGGGTGGATGCTGGTCACCCTGCTCCTCCTCCTGCTGGGGTGACTGATGAGGTGGCTGCTAGTCATGTATAATATTAATATTTACAATTATATTTCAAAATGCAACACAATAGAGATACAAAGTTTACCTGGTCATCGATAGGCGACCGACGGACACCCTCGTCCTGATGTGGTGGTGGTGATGGTGACGGGTAATACATGTGCTCATCTCGGACAAAGCTCCCACCATCACCATCATCATCGTCATCGTCATCGTCGTCGTCTCGATCATGCCCACCAATCGGAGACCTAGGAATTTTTAAATGCTCTTCCACCCGTCTCAGCCTCCTATCCATCTCCCTTACAATCTGAGAGGTTGTCTTCTGCCTCTTTTCCATCCTACTTAACTTCTTATAGGTTGTCTTCTGTAAATCCACGATAAACTCAAACAACTACTTCACCTGTTTCATAAATACATGTATATATTATTTTACATACTTCCTTGAATTTTAAAAAAAAATTGACAGAGTCTCCTCTGTTTTTTGAGTATCCAGGGAAATACAACCTGCATATTTAAACAAATAACACTTCGTCTATCATTTTTAGAGACTCCGTCTCTCTTTCACACTTCATACTACTACACAACATGTCCACATCTTTTGCATTTACTACAATGGAAATTAATTAAAAAATATTATTATATAAATAGAATATTCGTACCTCATCATCTACGTGCCGTACATCGTGTGCCTTCTTTGTCCGCAATTCTAATAAGGTATCTTCTGATTCGGATTGCACGCTTCGGACGTCATTAAGTGGCTGATCGTCACCCTCCACCTCATCATCATCCTCTCCCGCCACCTCCTCATCATCATCCTCTCCCTCCACCTCATCATCATCCTCTATCTCAGCCTCATCACCTACACCATCATCATGGTCATCATCATCGTCATCGTCATCATCATCATCACTCCCCCCGCCGCCATATTTATGTACTTCATCATGAACTATATGATTCGGATTAAACAATTTCCAATAATCTATCTCCCTCTCGGCGTCAGTAGGCTCCAAGGTTGGCCCAATGCCAACTATCTGCATTATATCAATATATTTAGTTATACTACAATTATATACTTAATATAAATAACAATAGTTTTAACAAACAAATAATTGACACAAATTTAGGTTATGTTTGCCACTTACGGGGGGGAAATCATCTAGGCTGTGTATATTTATCGGTGTTCTCTTCAGTGATCGTCTCATACATCTTGGTAGATCGTTTTCCAGGTTCCGGTTCTTTTTTGATATCTTCTCCTGTAACACTGGGAACACCTCCACTAACCACCACTATAATGTAAAAATGATTAAACAAAAAACATACATATAGTTAGTAATGGTCAGATAATATATAATGCAAAATTGATTAAACTAAAAACATACATATAACCCTATATATTAACCGTAATAGAAGGAAGCAATAAATATTGAAAGTATTAGTTATACCTGAAATGCCAACACATAGCCATAAATATTAATGGTCTTTGGTGGATTTCTGACCCGCTCTTCATTAAGTGCCTTGCCGAGACAGTGCAACAAGACACTATAACATAATATGCCCCAAGGGAATGTCTTCCATCTCTCTGTACTCTCAATGAGGACCCACATAAATGGATAAATCCTAGCTCTATCATCCAGTCCTATAAAGAGATGGAAAGCAATCCCTACATTCGCTAACTTCAAAAGATCTTCATCATCTATCGGATCTTGCCCTGCACGGTCTCCCTGCCCTCTATGACTTCTTGCCTCAAGAAATGTGACCAACTCCCTCACCTCCGACGACACTCCATTAAACATTCGTCATAGGAGACCGTTTTGATCATTTGGAGATATTTGGAAGATTTCACGGTCGATGCCCCCAAAAGGAAGTCCGGTCACCAACAGAAACTCTTGCTTCCCAAACCTATAGTTTCTCTCCCTAATTTCAAACCACCTCTCATCACAACGTGCATCCGTGACCTTTATCTCTCTAGCAAGCACCCATAAAATCACAGAACCAGCAGCCGTATTATTGGTTATCTTCAAAATATGTCTGAACGGACATTCTGCTATGAACCAATCGTATAGCTTTCCTCTATTAATAACGACAATTATCTTATTAACCAATCTTTGACCAATATGTGTGTTCCCGCTCGTATGTCTGTCAATTGTGTGTGAACTATATTTATAGTCGAAATTCATCTGTAGGAAAGAAAAACAGCAAAGAAATCATCAGTAGAGATATATAAACTGAATCGGTTTTTTAACAGAATCGGTTTTTAAAGGCAACTGAAAAACCGATCAGTGAAATAGATCGGTTTTTTAAGGTATCTGAAAAACCGGTAACTGAAATCGATCGGTTTTTTAAGGTACCTCAAAAACCGGTTACTGAAATCGATCGGTTTTTCACTTCGGTTTTACATGATCGATTTTTCACTTCGGTTTTCTAGATCGCCGTTCAACCTCGGTTTTCCATTATCGAAAAACCGATCGTGGAAAACCGAAATGAAAAACCGATTGTGGAAAACCGATCCCAAAAACCAATCGTTGAAAACCGATCCGTTACCGACGACTCTTCTCTCGTCGGAATCAGTCATTTTGAACACAAAAACGACCAAACACACTCAAATCCAACCTATTTTAAACCTAATAATCCTAAACTAACATCCATAAGACAACAAACATCTCAAAATCCCAAATCTCAATCAAAACATACAACAAAATATCAAAATCTAACCTTTACACTTTCTATAGGTTCGCCGGTGATAGGAGCTGCTCGGGGAAGGTCGGCAACGTCGCGGTAAAGGCCGGAAATGTCGCGGGGAAGATCGGGTCGCGATCGGGTTCGGGTTCCGCAAAAACCGGTTGCTTTTGAGTGAGAAATCGATAGACTGTGGCTGTAGTCCATCGGTTTTGAGGTATATATATGGGGGGACTTAATCGTAATTTCATCATTCTGTTTTTCGTAAATTTTAAACTGTTCAGGGTTTTTTTGTAAAAATATCCAGGGGTATTTTAGATAATTTGGGTATATCAAGCAATATATTTGTTTGAGGGGTTAAAAACAATTTTTTAAAAATAGTGGGTACAAACAAATTTTACCCTTTTTAAATGGGTATTTTTTATAATTTCCACATTATGGGTATATTAGATATGTTTTTTTTTTTAATATAATTTTACTTATTTTGAAGGTTAGGTTACATATATTTTTTCTAAAAAATAATATTTTGTATTATGAAATAAATATTATTTTATTTAAAATTGATCATATATAGTTATATTTTCCTTTAGAAAATAATCTAATATGTTATGCTATTTTAAAATTAATTTAATTATCTTAAATATAATATTTTTATTTTATCTATATTTTCAGTTTAATCTCAATCTTAACCAAACAAAAGATGGTCATGTTTTTATCCAATCTTATACTGTATCAAACAAATCACAATATTAATTTATCTAATCAATTCAGTTCAATTAAAATAATTCAATATAATCCTACATATCAAACAAATCCCTTATGTCCTCTTCCAAATAGCCTCACAACAAGTTATCACTTGGACTTCACTTATAACCCAACTCTAGCATTTCAACAAACACTTTGACTTATTTTGACCAAATGCCTTGACTTTCTCCTCCGTGTTGATAGCTTCTGCCAACATGTTCGTGGTCGTGGATGGTGAACAGGTCCAATGTTTGGTTTACAAGCATGGATGTGTTTGTTGACAGTGCATTGGTTGACATGTATGCAAAATGAGGTGATTTGGTGTTGGCAAGAAAGGCATTTGATGAAATGCCTAAGAGAAACGTTGTTTCGTTCTATACTTTGGGGTGTTTGATATGGCAATTTGGGTTTTTGTTGAGGCTATTAAGGAGGGGTTTGCGAGTCTTGATCAAGTGAGCTTTTTCGAGTGTGCTAATGTGGGGTGATGTGGATATGGGAGACAAGTTCATGGACTTATTGTTAAACATGGTTTGGTTACATTGCCTTATGAGAGGAACTCATTGATGGACATGTATTTTAAATGCGCATTGAGGGGTGATACTACTTTGTTGTTTTGGTGTGTAGAAGATACAGATGTTGTGTAGAATATCATGTTAACAAGGTGTGTTCATGGTAATAAGTTTGAAGAAGCTTGTGATTACTTTTGCTTGATGAGCAAGGAAAGTGTTTTGGCTAATGAAGGAACCGGGATGCAATTGGATTGAAGTTGAGAATGAGATGTTCATGTTTATGGTGTGTGATCAATCACTTTTTAGGATATAGGAGATTTACGAGACGTTGACTAAGTTGAAATACTTAGTGAAGAAGAAAGTGTGTGCGGTTGAGACGGAGTTTGCAATTAATTGCGCAGAGGAATACAAGGAGCAAAACTTGTGGCATCACACTGAGAAACTAGCCCTTGCATTTGGGCTTTTGACCCTTCCTATCGGAGTACCAAATAGGATAAAGAAAAACCTAAGGACTTATCATGATTGTGTAATGCAAATTTTTTAAAATTTTCCATTAATCAATTAATTATAAGATTTCTTCCTTTTTGGCCTAAATAGACCCAAAAATTTTGGCTGCAATAAAGGGAGTGATTGATGGAAGTAATTTGACAAAACATATATTTTCTAATCACTACAATTACGGTTTAAAGCCAAAAACTCGTGCGCACACACGCACATATTTATTTATTTATTTTCTTTATTCACAGAAGCTAGCTCTTCCCTTAGAAAACATATATACATTATTCAAAATTTTCTTCTCTTCATTAACAAATTTAAACCCTCAACCATAGCAATATCAAAGATCAATGTTGATTTTTATAGTGTTTGAGAATCAGGTATGTTTTCTTCTCTTTCTTTCATTTTCTTTTTATTAATATTAGAAGTTTATAGTATGATAGGCTTATGGTATCATATTGTTTTAGTTTTGAGTTATTTCATGGATAGATTACAATTTTAGGTATTATTTTACAAGAATTAAAGGCTGTTGAAAATTTTACTTATTAGACTGATCAGATTTATTTGATTGTTTGAATAGACAAATCAAGATATAAAACTATGAAATTGGTTTGAATTCTCTTTAGGATGTTAGGTTATAGTCTGAAAAATTTTGTTGCCATATGATAAGTAGGCAATTAATTAGCAATTTTTGTTTACCTCTACTCAATAAAACAAAAATCCAGACAGTACTGAGCTAGATTGACACTTGCTTTTTTTGGACATGCATTTGATGTTATTTTGGTCTGATTAAATTTCTATAGAAACCATTATGAGTCTTTTTCAAGCCATTAAAACCTCAAGGATTTGTATTGAGTGATGATTTAATTTTTAAATTTTGGACATATGCAATTGTTCGGTTTCAAAACCAATGTTTGTACAACTTTGTCTTGGATTTGGAGGTTTAAGCTGATAGGTTAACAGAGGCGTTTAAGGTTGAAAATTATTATGACAAATATTTTGGGTCATGAAAACATATATATGCATTTTTAGGATAATTGATTTACATACAATTTATTAAAAATAAAGAAAATAGATTGCATTAGTAGAGGCAATGTTGATAGTAGTGAATCTTAATTTTATTTGGAGTTAGATTAATTTAGTAAAGTGTGGTTTGTATTAAGCTAATGTTAGTATAACATTTATAAGATGATATGTTGAGATTCAATGTATCTTTGACTAGTCTAGAGTAATTTATGAAGTTATGAATTCTTATAAATTTATATAAATAAGTTTCATTATGTGATTTTAAGTTGATAAGTGAGATTATTTTGTAAAGTTATTTTCTTTATTGGGATAAGCGGAAAAGGTAAGTAAACCTTATATATTACCTTAATAAGTTATATGTTCAACTTCAAAAGTACTTTGATTAGTCCTTTAAACAATAAAATGAAACCTTAAGTTTTTCAACAATACATTTTATTATATTCTATTTAAATAATTTTGCATCTTCAATTCTCTGTTGTATATTTTAGATTATATTAAAAGTATTGTCTTCCTATTTGAATAATGTAATATGTTTTATCAAAAGTATTCTTCCGTATTTGAAAAGTATGATATGTATTGTAGTCGTGGCTATAGTGAAAACGTTTTAACTCATCTATACATAGTTCATTTAATTGTATTCGCCTAGACACCAGGATTACAAATGTCATAATTTATAGTATTGGTTCAGTTGGAATATTTATTGTTATGCAACGTTAATTGTATTAGCCTACACTAGATTACAAGTGTCATGATTGTATTTTATTGTCTGGGGCACCGGAATCATTAATGATATTACATGGCCAAAGTTACTTCTATTTTTTTTTTAATTCATATATGAAATATTATTCATTACTTTTGACTTCAGTTTAAATATTAAACAGTTTTTGTATCGTATTGTTAAATTTTTGTTGGTTTTACTATATTCGCATTTATTTCAAGATTATGACTTTATTTTTACTATAAAGTTACTTTATAAAATTGTAATATTTCCTTCTTATTACATGTTATATCATAGTATATAATGTTTACTTATTAAGTTGATGACTCACCCCTCGTCTCCACTATTTTTATGAATTAGTAGGTTTTATTTGTTTTGAATGATGACTTATTGGTGTCGCTTGATGGAGGATTTCAGTTCTAGCGTTGTGGTTATTTCTTTTGCTATTATTTAAGAAGCATTTAAGTTTATTTAAGTTGTTGAGACTTAAATGTAAGGATTGATATTGAATAATCATGGATTTGAGTTGTTTAAGACTTTTATTAAGGTGTTGAGATATTTTTATGTTATTGAATTAAATGCTTTGTGAAATTATTCTTTAATTGTTTTTAATGTTGGAGATTTAAGTGGTTCATTAAACATTTTATTATATTGGTTTTTATGTCAAATTGGGGAATTACAAATTGTCATACTGTCATGAAGTTTGCTTCAGAGATTTTGCGAGAGGGAGATTATTATAAAAGACATCAATAGATTTTTATGGCTTCACTATTTGTTCTTGTTCCTGCAGAGATTATTGGTGACTAAATTTTTAACAATTTCTTGAAATAGAAACTTCAAATAGGGCTGTATTTTCGTTCTGTTGGTCTATTAACTCCTAATAATTAAAATGTTTTACTTTGTAACATCATACTAACTTTTACAATCTCATCAAGGTCTCTAATTGTAACAATTTTTCATTTATGTAAACTCAATTGTTTTGGCTAATAAACTGCTGTTACTTTTCCAGTAAAATTTTCCATTTACTCATGTAGTCCACGTATGCAGTCCGTGTATCATAGGAAGCTATCTTTAGCTTGCTCTTTATCAATCAAATCTTGTTGCCCAAGGGACTAAACACATTGAGCAAGTGAAGGGAGTGACCATCCAGGTTTCCTTAACAACTCATTGGCTTTTTACTTCCAAATTCAATTACTTTCAGTTATTATTCTCTGGTTTGTCACTGGCCCCATATCTGATCACTTTCAACTAATAGGTTTTCCACTTGAGTCTCTAAAGCCGATTGCAACCATTACTAGTGCAAAAACTTTTGTTTTTATCGCCTCAAGAATCTTAACCTTACTTTAATTAGCGTCTAGACCATATGCTCAAGCATTCCCATATCTCAGCTGAGAATGATTATGGACAACTATTAAGATTGTTGGTTGTTTCCAAGCTTTGGCATCACATCTGAGATTGATCAATTGGCAAAACCTTTAAACGTATATGTAGTTGATATACATTAAATTTCTTTGTTCTTAGATATAAAGATGTCTTGGTTGTATTGTGACTATTAAAACTTATAAAAGGAAGGTTTTATTATTGTTTTGCTTTTGATGGGGTTTGGAGATTGTTTGTGACACAATGATTTGAGCAAGTTTCAGGTACACATGTAAACAAAGAGAAACATTTGTATTTATCATAAATGATACTGTCTTGGATCAGTTCTTCTCTACTGTTTCTAGATCTGTTAACAAATTATATGGTGACTCTTGTCTATGTACAAGTACATGAAGCAAAATCATTTCACTTCCTTCAACACAAATTTCTTCTATCTGAAGACTCTCTCCAAGTTCCTCCCTTGCTAGACCTGTCAGCTGTGTGGAAATATATAAGGACAGCAAAACCTGAAAGGTCAGATAACCAAAATAACGGCATACATAACAACTTTCAACTGTGTTAAGATGCACATAAATCAAGCATCTATCACAATATACATGAAAATTATCAGGAAGATATTAATCTAGTAAAAATTCTTATACTAAATCATATCTCAACCATCAGATAAATAGTGAAAAGAAAGTAACAAAGAGATAATTCAAGCATAGATTGGAAGGGAAGTATATGAGGAGAGGGAGGAATAATGGGAAAATTATGGCATGGGTGGAGTAGGGAAGATAAACAAAATTACAATATAGTAACAATATACTGGCTAGTCATCTTCCCTACCCACCCACACCAGAACCTTCCCAAAATCCTTTTACTCCCTCTCCATTTTCCCCATTTGCTGCTCTTTCTAATTCTTCTTTGTTGTGTGCCAATTCCTTCCCCATTATGCTACTTTATATAGTGCTAGCTCCTTGTCATTTTGGAAACCCTAGTTCATGACTTTTGTTTAATTAACCAATGACCTTGGATCCCATGTTAGATTCGATTTTTTTTTCTTTTTTTAAATAGGTAGGTTCCAGTTTTTATTGGAGCACATATAAAGCATTTGATTGGTTCTTGACAAGAAAATAAATTGAGATAAAAGTTAAAGTGGCTTAATAATAAATCTCTTATATTTATAAATTAAATTTGTGGGTTTAAGTGATTTTTCACTTCTCAAATTTCAATTTATATTTTAAAAAAAATACAAAAATCGAAATTTAAATAAATATTATATTAAAATTTTTCGTTTTTTAACTATTACAAACTTATTGCTAAGAGGGAGTAATATACATAACTAGAACTTATAATCTTATTGAAGTTGATGTAAATGGTTTATACAACCATCTCAACTCTCTTACATTTATCATAAATGATAATACCAAGTTAAGTCCTATCAAATGTATTTATTCTATTCTTGTCTCGGTTGAAAGCAGGAAAAACCAAATTCCATAAGAGTTAAAAATGAACATAGAGGGCATTTCTAGGTAAAGATACTTTTAAGGGATCCAATTGTGGCCGTTGATGAGGCATCTTTCTTTATTGGATTTTAATGTCATAATGTGTCACTCCATAAGAAAGTTAAGCGAAACTTGACAAACTTTTCTCATAGGCCTTGAATGTCACGCAACCTGCTCCATGGTTAAGGCATCAAAGCAATTGCCTCCTTGACTTTATCCTCTACTATGTCCCACCCCCACCAACCCTTTTGTAAACTCCAAAGACAATCCTCCAAAATGGATTTATTACCATTTCAATCCATGGTCATAGATTTGGTCAACTTATTCTTGGGCCTAACCCAAATGTTGGAAATGGACTTTGGTTATATTGGACTTGTTTCCAACCCAAAAACCCATATATGTTTACCCTTCACAAATTAACTCAAGTCCAAGGTTGCTACTGCCTGCTAGTCACAGGTTTCTTTGTAAATCCATGAAAAATGTTCAAATCCTTTTGACGTCAAATCCAAAATGGACTAAGCTGAAGTTTAAGGATAGACTATTCTTTAATTTCCAATACAACTATAGAACCATAAGGAAAAAGATCATCTGAAACACATGATAATCTTGCTTGTTCTTTAACAAAATCAATCGGGTTTTAATTACCATTATTTTAGGGTTATGTTCATGAGATAAGCTAAAATTTAATAAACCTAAATACATACAAAACTTGTATTTAATCTTTGAAGGCATAATACAAAGTTGAATGGATATATTAGAAGAACTAACTCTGAGTTTTATTATGAACTTTTTAGATTCTGAATGTATATTCTAAGTGTATATGTTAAGAGGATCTCTATTTTTGTTCTAGTTAATCTTTTGCCAAAAAGTAAGATTATATATATCTAAGCATAATATTACAAAAAGCAATTTGACTGCTTCTTCTCATTGTCATCTGAAAATGGTGCGCTGAATGATAGGATAATTATTTGATTATAAGGCTTTCAACACTATTGCCGATGGACCCTTTCTCAGTTGCATATTGTTAAATACTATCTTTCAATCTATATAAATATATTCAACATAAGTCACTATGATTGTTTCACATTTATGTTTTTATGCATACAGAACAAACATTAAATAGCATGGAAAATAAAATGTAACGCGACATGCATGTTTGATTTGATGTTCTTTTTTTTTTTTTTTTTTTTTTTTTTGAAATTTGATTTGATGTTCTTTGAGATTGTCTTCCGAGAGCTGCTACAACATCAATCTAATCATATGACCAACTTGCACTTAATGTCCACCACCACCAACTTGTATCTTTAAGATTTCTCTTGCGAACTCATAAAAATTTGAAAAAGATAAACTAAACAAGAAATTGTCAAAGTTTGCTGAAAAATGATTTCTTTTGGAGAGTGACCGATTGGGTGTTTTGGTAAGGAAAATGATTGCCAACTTGTCATTGTTTAATACACTTTAACTATGTTTGATATAAATTCAATATATTATGTCATCTATGTATCGGCAAACCTGCCGTTGAACGCCTCCAAGCTTAACTGCCATTGCATTAATTGCAATAAATTTTTATGACTGATATTATAGGAGAAAATCTCTCATAGGTCCATCTCGTTATTGATGTCGTGTGACAAAACCAATAAAAAAAATAAGAAAAAAAAAAAAGATTAATAGGAAATGCAAGAGAAAAAGAAAAGACAAAATTTTATTAATAAAAGAAAAGACTAATAAGAAAAGTAAGAAAAAAAAATAAAAAAATAAAACTTTATTGGTCCATCCCACTACAAGAGTAGTGAGACACCAATCTATGGAATTTTTTTTTTCTTTTTTGTTTATTGAGCAGCATATATAGTCTATAATGGTTTTTGTGTTTATGAAAATCCAAAATATTTGGAATGTTATTTAGTAGAATGTTTATCAGATTGACCGTTATTGATTGTGATCTATATAAATATAACTTACAATAGAGTTTAATTTTATTATTGGTTACACTAGCAGTATAGGATTAATGCATTATGATTCAATTGATAGACACGTATATCTGAGGTCCTCTCACTTCCCTACATCATAAAAAGCTAGCTGGTTGCTCCTTTATAAAACACTATGAGAGAAAGAAAAAAAAAAAGAAAGATATATGCATTTGATATCATTTTTATAAACTTTTGCCACTTTTATCTTCAGAAGTGTTATGATCGTTTTTGTGATATGGATAAATGGACTACTAAAGGTTTAATGGTTAAGCCCAATGGTAAAAGACCTACAAAGCCCAATGCTCAGATCGTAGTGTTGAGCTTGTTACCTTCTTCTTTAGCTCGCATCTTAGACCAAAACTACCTTGATTCATCTTCAACTCGCAAGAGTAATATGTCAGCTTGTCGAGCTGATGCCAAGTAATCTTCTAGAAGCTAGTAGCAATCAAATCCGAGAAGGATTCAAGCTCCCTGGTTTCATGCCAGATCAAATCTCTAGGATTCAGGCTTTTCGATCTTATCCCAATGAAATCTCTACAATCCCAGATTCAAATGAAATTGTCATGAAGGAGCAGTTAATGTAATCATTGTTATGGAAGAGCATTTAATACAATCATTGTTATGGAAGAGTAGTTAATGCAATGATTGCCATAAAAGAGTAGTTAATGTAATGATTACTATAAAAAAGCAGTTGATGTAATAATTTACTTTTTAACGTGTGTTGTACTCAAATTGTAAATCCCCACTCTATAAATAGGGATGACATTCTTTGTATTAAGAACAACTTTCATAAGTAAGATAGTTACTCTGTAGAATTATTCATAGTAATAATCGTGGATGTAAACACACTTATTGAACCACGTAAAAAATTCTCTTCTTTGCATTATTCTTCCTTTACTTTTTTCATTCTTAGTTTTTTTATCTACTTTTATTGTTTCTTGTTATCAGAACCGTAGTCTGAGCTTAGAATCTCTGAATCGACTAAATTCTGACATCGACAAGAAGTATTTGAGTGAACCTTAAATTTTGGAAGCTCTTTCAAGGGATCGAAGCTAGGCCCTTTATCCTTCTGTTAGAAAAACTTCAAAGAAAAAAGGGAAGCTTTTAATTGATGAAACTTTTGTATTTGGACTTCTACAGATCAAAACAAAATTTTCACACATCTCTTTTGATTTATAGCAAAGCAATTACACGCTTTTCTAAAATACACTACTTAGATAGCAAACCGAAAGTCCAAACTTCTGCTTTTCTTTTCTTTTTTTATATATTATAAATCCTAAAGTAAAAACTACCCTAAATCTATAAGTCCTATAACAGACGGTTTGTCTACTTAAGAAGCATCGCATAATTCTCTTATATATAGTTCAAAAGCTATAAGGTTTTGTCGACGTTGGAATTCAGTCGACGAGAAATCAATGCCCAATACCTGCAATCAATGTGAGAAAGCACAAAAATCTAGAAAAGACAAAGACAGAAAACAGATGATCAAACGAAGAACACCAAATTTTACGTGGTTCGGCAATAAAAAGGCCTACGTCCACGACTGTCCAACTCTTAATCTCTGCAGAGTGACAGTATATTATTGAATATTGTCTGATGTTGTTACCATGGTTTCAATCCCTATTTATAGGGAAAGAAGAGTTACAATTCTGGTTGTAGCAAATCAGGAAGAGAATCCTGAATTAATTACATTCCCTAAACAATTGGGAAAAATAAGGAAAAGAATTATAAATTAATCATGCTTCCTAATATATTTAGGTGATATCAGGAAATTGCTATAATTATCTTGAAGTAATGATGACTTGAATTTGAATTAATCTCCATATCTGATGAGGAAATCATGGTTTGATTGGGCAACTACCATATTCGGAGAGAGAGAATCACTATTGAACTTGGTAACTGCCTGTTCTGGAAGATATAATACTTATCACGTATCTGAGCAAGCTGACGTGTCATAGTGGTCCTCATCTCGAGCTCGCTGAGAAACGAGCTGCGCAGGCGTCGAGCTGCGACTTGCCTGTATTTATGAGTCTGTTGATGCCAGCTGGAAGTCTTGATGGTCTTTGAGTCAATACTAGGCCTCGTCTGATGGGCTTCGACTATGTTGACCTTATCGGGTCTTAAATGGGCCTCAATTAGACTTTTACCAGCCCAACTACTAAGTCCAAAAAATACGCATAACAGGTTTACTTGGACTAGATCGCAAATTTATCATTTAATATTATTATTTTGATTACTGGCACCGGGCTAGAACACTCACTAAAATGGGACTATAAAACACGGTCTGAGTTCCTACTCCTAGATATAGGAAAGAAATACTCATATAAAATGGGAAAACTATCCACAATTAGTAAGAGAATGCAAATTGAACCCATAACCTGGTGCATGGATGATGATGACTATACCACTCTATCAATCTCACTAGCCTTATTATACTATTATGTTGATGATTGTTGATATCTAGATTTTTTTTTTTTTTTTTTTTTTTTGAGATAAGTCTAGATATGTATTCTAATCCAGGAAAATGTAACAGAAACATTTCCGCAGATAAATTTTATACAAACTAAACCCTAGTGTATGCCGTCCTGCACGGCTGGTACAACCTAAAAACAACTTCAGGTGATTGCACGCTTCATTATATGTACACTTGTATTTCTTATATATTATATATATGCTCTTCATGATCAGAATCTGTCATTTGATGATCAGTTTTTATAATATTCTTTATAATAATCCTGTGCCAAAACATTATGGGCAGACCTAATATTTATATACATGCCTATTTATACATTTAAATTTTAATTATTCTCAACAAATTAATTATATCTAGCATACCCAAACTGGTTTTTACTAATGATTGTCCTATCAACACTATCTGAAAATATATATATCATAATTTTTTAAAAGTTAGAACAAACAAATTAAATTTATTCATTGTATTTAAACTAAACAAAAGAGAGAATTTGTTTTAGGAGATAGAATATAATAAATAAATTTGATTGATTTGTTTTAACTTTTTAAAATTAAAATATGCTAATCATAGAAGTTTCATATATATATATATATATATATGTATATCTATATGTCTGTACGCGCGCGCGCATGCTACTTTAATATTGTGTTTGTATTGCACATGCTGGCGTTCAACATCTACCTATAGTTTAATGAGTCATTTTGTGTTGCAAGATCCGAGAGAGTTGTTTGATTCATCTCTTAAGTGAAAGATGGATGTATTATTTCTTTTATTATATATTTGACAGTTAGATTCGTTTGAAGACTGAAATTTATAAATTCGTATTGTATTTTATAAAACTTAGTGTATTACCGCATGCATGTACACATAGATTTAAGTATTATGTATATAAAAATACAAAAAGCCACTCACCTGCTCACAGGAATTTAAGATTGATAATTTAAAAAAAAAAAAAAAAACACACTATTGTCTGGGCATGTTAGATGATCAATCTAGTGATCATGTGCAGGTTGCAGAGAAGCTGACAGACAATGGCCCTGCACAGGTTGTTACCACTATGAAAAAGAATTATTTTTTTTAAAAAAGAATTAAAGGCAAGAGAGCATGATTCATGGTCCAACCATTTTCATCACTATTAGGCATCAGCAGCCAAGATTGCATTAAATTTTGTAACACCTTTGTCATAGTTTTTAAGGTTATCACCTTGATATTCACCATTTTTTTTACATTATCCCTTCTGTTTCTCCCACATCTTTGCAGCAGACACTGTGCTTGCTTGCTTTATAATTTAGTATCTCCTTTGTGTCTCTCTGATTAACTTCGGCTTGGTCCTCCAGGTTCTGGCAAGTTGTTAATAACCAACAAATTAGTCAGATTGTTAGTATTTTCACAATCTCATATTAGATAGAAATCATGAGTTGAATCCGAAGTTTATAGTTTGTTAACATAACATGTGTACGTATGACCTATTTGATTAGTACTTTTACAAACTTTTTATCCGTGACCTCCTTAATAACCACTATTTTGACTTTTGATTTAACATCATATTGATTGAATAGGTTTGATCTTTTGGGTTGGTTACAAACGTTCAACCCGTGACACATTAAAAATAGATGAATATAAATATCAAAGTAGAAAATTGAAGTTTGCAACTACTTACCTATGCCCTGTAAGCAGTTCTTGATAGATCATCATCAGCCAAGCAGTGGGGTTCAAAGTTGTAGTAAAGATTGTGTTGTTTAGTTTGAAGTTGCTGAATATCGTCAAGTTCAATGGACAGGAAAACAAAGGTCATGTGAAATCAATACATGCACGTGAAATTCACACCCTCCTGATCAGCCTCCCAGTCCAATCTTATTAATTCTGTTATGTGAGGTCAGTTTTGCGGCTTCGAGGGTCTCAAATTTTCATTTTCCGAAGGGCATTTATAGAAGAGAAAGATCAGCTTACCCCAGCTTTTCACACACGCGCATACATAGGGTTTTTATAATCAAATATATCAAATTTTAAAAAGTAAAGATCAATCAATCAAATTCATCCATTGTATTTTTTCTTCTAAAATAAATTATCTATTCTATTTAATTCAAATACAATAGATGAATTTGATTAATTGGTCCTTACTTTTAAAATCGGGTATACCTAATGATAAAAACTTTATATATATACAATATACTTGAGGTATTGACACATTTGGTCTAATTATATTTTAAAATTACTTATTATATTTTATTAAATCTGATTACAATTAAACATATCTAATTATAATTAATAAATGTAGTCTAATTATATATTGTTGTAAATGTAATTTGATTCATTTAAATGTAATAAGATATAATAAAGATATAATAAATTATAATCAATAATTTTATAATGTAATCAATAATTTTTAGTTATCGTGTATATTGATACCACAAATATATTATAGAATGTGTTTATATATATTTAATCCTCCTATACATAAAATGCGTTTGAAGAGAACATGTTAAATGAAATTTATATCTCAACGAAAGCAGCACAACTTGAACTCATGAAAGAGCCAAGAACCATAACCCTAAAAGAGGGATAACAGATGCCGTATAAAATGGGGGTCCAGAAGGATAGCTCCAAATGCTTTACCGGGAGACCAAGTATCCACGTGGACATTGCCCATCTCTCCATATGGTCCACTTTCAATACTTGGATGTCTTCCTCATATTTGGTCCTCGTCTTCACGACTCATGCATCTGTGTACATCAGTAATGCCCCTATACTTGTACCTAGTTGAAAATGTCTTAATTCATTATCCTCTCTCTAAATATTGACTCAAATCACAAACAAGATAAAGTTGATAGAGTGACATACCTTCATGTATATATGCTTTTAAGATAACGAATTTATGTTGTGTTTTCCTTTCTAAATCGTAAATGAATATCATATTTTTAAAAAATATCACTAATCTCTCTTAATATTATTATTATATATATAAGTCTTATTAATCTCTCCTAGTAATACCAACTCTTAGTATGATTAATCATCATTAAACACTGAATTAATGTAATAGTGTTTAACATATTTGGTTGTAATTAGGTTAATTTTTGAGAAAAAGTTATTGGTGTTATTCCTTACAACAAAAGCAAAGATTCAAATACATTTGGTTTAGACATCAACTTTCTATTCATTTTCATTAATAAAAGAACAAATAGACGTTCCCAAATCCTTTCTACATAATCCTATTCACCCAAATCTCACTTAATTAAACTAAACCATAATTGGAATTTTCTTTGCACACAATTACCTCATTTTAATCATTAATCGCTCTCCTATATAACTTTCTCCTATTTCTAAAAATTTTTATTTGTTTCCTTTCAATTACTTTTATTCTACTCTTATGGGTCCTACCTTGCGTCACTATATAAAGTCAGTGATTTTGGCGTCTCCACACCCTTAATTTATGATAAAATCCATCACCATCCGAAGACAATTTAGACCTTGATTAAGATTTTCTTTTTCTATTTTTTAATCAATAGGGTCGCTAGATAAGATATTAATGCTCTGTGTGCTGATCTCATTATATTATATATACTAATTGAGAGCCAATTTAGAAAAAGCAACCAAAAATTAAATTATCTTTTCTGAATAACAACTTTGGACTGTGTACCCATATTTAATTGAGAATTCTAAAGGACCACTCCTTGCCTTATTGCACTCTCACCATCAAATGTACACGTACACGTACCATAAAGTCTTCCACAAATGAAGGGGAAGAAGTTTTCTTCTATAATAATTACCAAGTCAATGACTTTATTAATCCCTTTAATCCATAGTTTTCTACCCTTAATATTATTTTTAAAGCATAAAGAAGGGGCACGACAGATGAAATCTCCAACATATATATCATAAGATTTAGATTTGATATTATCGTGTTCCATAAACCCACAACAAAAGATGATCTATAGAGAAATTTTATGTAAGATAAGATATGGATAGTGACATCAAATGGATAACATGTTCCAATCTAATTCATAGAACAAAGACACTAGACCCTTAAATAAGGAAGAACCTAACCCTGTTTGGGTAATTTTCAAGTCAAAAAGTTTGTCACTGCCTCTTTGACTTGAATCATAAAGTTTGTGTCGACGTTGGAATTCAGTCGACGAGTAATCAATGCCCAATACCTGCAATCAATGTGAGAAAGCACAAATACCAAGAAAAGACAAAGACAGAAACAGATGATCAAACGAGGAACATAAAGCTTTTACGTGGTTCGACAATAATAGGCCTACGTCCACGACTGTCTGTCTCTTTAATTCTGCAGAGTGACAGTATATTATTGAATAATGTATATCATGTTACAATGATTCCAATCCCTATTTATAGGGAATGAAGTGTTACAATTCTGGTTGTAGCAAATCAGGAAAAGAATCCTGAATTAATTACATTCCCTAAACAATTGGAAAAATAAGGAAAAAAATTATAAATTAATTATACTTCCTAATATATTTAGATAATATCAGGAAATTACTATAATTATCTCAAGATAATGTTGATCTGAATTTGAATTTGAATTGATCTCCATATCTGATGAGGAAATCATGGTTTGACTGGGCAATTGCCATATTCGGAGAGAGAATCATGGTTGAACTTGGTAACTGCCTGTTCTGGAAGATACTGTACTTATTACGCGTCTGAGCGAGCTGACGTGTCATGGTGGTCTCAAGCTCGAGCGAGCTGAGAGACGAGCTGCGCAAGCGGCGAGCTGCGACCTGGCTGTGTTTATAGGTCTGTTGATGCCAGCTGGAAGATCCTTTTAAGCAAACTGGAGAACTTACTGGGCTTAGAGTCAATCTTGGGCCTTGTCTGATGAGCTTTGACTACGTTGACCTTATTGAGCCTTCTTATCAGGTCTTGGATGGGCCTAAATCGGATTTTTACCAGCCCAATTACTGAGTCCGAAAAATACATATAACATTAGCCCCCCAGCTCTCAGTTTGCTTTAGCGAGCTGGGAGTTTGGAACTGCTGGTAAAAGCTAGCTTCCTTGGCACGCTAACCTTCATAACTGCTCCTGTGCACCTTCAAATTCCACCTTTTCAGTTGTGACACGTGGCGATCATGCAAATGGTAACTGAAGCGACGCCTGCACGTCCTTTACACGCGTATTTAATGCGCACGTCTTTCAACTGACGGCTGCATGATTTCCAAAGCCGTGCTTCGCGCTGCACCGTCAGATTTATGACGGTTACTCTTTTCAAAGATCTGACGGTTGGGGTTCACGCTCGTTTTGTCTATATAAACTGATGGAAACTCTTCCACTTTCTTCTTTCATCTATCATTTTCTCTCAAAGCAATCAAGTGTTAAAACTTTCAAGCAACCAGGACCCACTACCTTTTCACGAAACCATCATCCTTTCTCGCCGTTTTTCATCTCATCAACAGTTCAAGGTGAGGCATCTTTTTCTTCAAACTTTCTGTTTTGGGTTCATTTTGCTCCATCACCATTGTTGTACCTGCAATGATGTTTTATTATACCTTCGTCATTCCGAGTCTTATATTTATTGAATATGGCGTTTCTTCTTCTTTTTCTTCTTCTTCTTTTTTTTTTTTTAGATGTCTACAAGCGGAACTCGCAAGGGAATGATTCCAAGCAATGAAGCTCGTGAGCATGATAAAGCCCGAGCTCACGCTATACAGGGAAGAGAGGCTCGTGATGCGCTCGCTCGTCATCCCACATCGCTGAAGCGTCCTGAGGTGGAAGGACTTGTCAAGCAATTCCACATCCCTTTTGGTTGCCACATACTGCTGCCTGATTCAAGCAATCATGCGTGTTATCCGCCCAGGGGATTCATCGCTGTTAGCACTCAGCATCTCGAGCAGGGGTTGCGGTTCCCCATTCCACCGTACTTGATCGCATTTTTTAACAAGGTCAAGCTCGCGCCATTTCAGTTGACTCCGAACTCTTATACGCAGCTGATCTCGCTAGCTATAGCCTTCCTCAGGAACGGCATTTGTCCCCCTACACCGAAGCTTATTCAGCAGTTCTACTCCTTCAAGGCCCTGAGTACGGGAGAAGGAGAGAAACCAGATGGTATTTACTACCTCACAGCCCGTCAGTCGCCATACAAAGACCTTTTGCCCAGAGGAGAAGCGAAAGGCAAATCTAACGTCGGGTCATACAAGACGAGCTGGTTTTATATCTCATGCCCATCTCTTGCAGATCTCCAAAATTTCAGCTTTGTCCTGAAACCAGGTATACATAAGAAAATTAAAGCGAGCTGATTTTGTTTTGTATCTTCATTACTATCATTTTTTGATCATTTGCTGTGCAGTGCTGAAAATGGACGAGTCTCCTCTCAGCGGCGAGAAGGAACGAGCTCTTGACAAGCTCGCCAAATCAGAGGACGCGGGCATCAGCAGCAAATTTGACGATGCTATCCTTAGAGCTTACAGCCTTGCTCCTTCTAAGGAATCCCTTCTTCTGCGAGCTGAGGAAGATATAGGCAAGATGAGTGACAAACCTAGACTTCCTTCTGTTTTTGAGGTTCCCGTTCAGGATGCGTCTGCTTCCCGACCTCCGTCATCAGTCTCTTCATCATCAGGGGATGACACTCGCTTACCTTCTCCAGCTCGGAAGACCTCATCTCGAAGTGCTCCTGCTCGCGCTTCATCTAAAGCAAAATCATCTTCAGCTCGCACACCAACGAAGGCGAAATCGTCTTCAACTCGCACCCCTTCAAAGGGTGCGTCTAGAAAAACTTCTTCTTCAGTTCCTGCTCCAGCTCGGACAGGATCAGACCCAATCCCTGCAGCCCCTACTGCACAGGTTGACCCATCCTCTTCTCCACATCACATATCTACTCCAGGGGCTTCACTGCCATCCCCAGCTCGTGTTCCAGCCCCTGTTCCTTCTTCTACGAAACTCCCAGCCAACAGGAGGAAACTTGTACTCATGAAATCTCCTCCTGCAAGTCCCACTGTATTTCAAGCTTCCTCGATTCCTTCAACAAAACGGCCTGCCGAAGACTTGGCCACTCCAGCAGCACCCTCAAAACGCTCTAAACCATCTGCCCAGGACCAGGCTCCTACGGTCGCTGCATCCAACGAAGTGCCTGTTGTCACTGAAGCCACTGCCCCTTCGACCGCTGCTCCCAGCGAGGTGCATGCTGCTGCTAGAGCCACTGCTCCCTCAACTGCTGCTCCTAGCGAGGTGCCTCTTTCAAATGTTTTTGCAAATCTTCAGTCACCTCTGACTTCCAGTTCGCAGCCTGGAAAAGGTGATGCTCCTTCTAAGGTTGCTCCCCAGGCAACCCGAGCTGGCCCCAGCGGGCATGCGACTAGGCGTACTGTTGTATCGCGACGCGGTGGTTCTCATGATGATGCGCGCGATATCCCGGAGCGCGAGAGAACTCCTTCACCAACCAGATCAGATATCGAGCTGGGTCCTGGAGGAAGATACTTAAATTCCTTCCTTGACAACTGGGCAACAATTATGCTCAATCACGCGAATGTCTTGGAAAATAGGTGTCTTAGGGGCGAGGATCTAGATGAGTTCGCAGCTCGCCATTGCATGCTGGTAAGTTATTTTTCCTCATCTGCTGATTTCCTTACTTGACTAGATTTTAATCTGTTCATAATTTCCAGGGTGCCCTTGCTGCAATGAAGCGAAGAAGGGAGACAAGGGCTACCAAGGATGAGATGAGGAAGCTGGAATTCGACCTGGAGGCGGCTACTGACGATTTAGCTCGCTTAACCTCGGGCAGAATAGAAGGTCAGGAAGCTCAGATCGCTGAGGCAAACGCTGCAAGGCAAGCAGCTGAGGAAGCCCTGAAGAAAATGGAAAATGAGCACGCCATGCTAAAGGATGAGCTGCTCAAGGTGAAAGAAGATCTGAGGCAGTCTGAGCAACAGGCTGCACTGGACGAGCAGCGGGCTTCAGCTGCAGAAGAGAAGACTGAAGTGCTTCATCGCCAGGTCGATGCTGCTCTGGCGCGAGCTGAAACTGCCGAGAAACAGGCCGAGGAGGCTAAGAAGCGAGCTGATGAGATGGGAGCTGCAGCTAAAAGTGCTGAGGAGGCTGCAACCAAACTAGCTGAGGTGCTTAGGCAGCAAGTGGGGGAGGCTATTCAGCGAGCTGAGGCTACGGAGCAGCGAATTGAAGACATGAAGAAAGAGGCTGAGGTCGTCAATCGTCTCGCTGATAATGCCTTCGAAGAGCTGACGGTCTTCAGAGTGCAAGCAGCTCAAGAACTGGAAGTGCGGGTTGCAGATGCAAGGGACGAAGCTGAGGAAAGAACAGGTCGCGATTTCCTTTACACACTGTGGATGTCCCATCCAGGAATGGATTTTTCTATCTTTGGGGACATAGGGCTTGAAACCGTTGAGGATTTTAAAGCAAAAGCTACCTCGTCCACCGCTGGTCCAGAACCTTTGGCTGACCCAGATCCTCCTGTTCAGAACTAATAGCTCGTTTTCTTTCCTTTTTCATGTATTTTTTCAATTTTTCAACTTGTAACCAGTTCTCATACTTAATGAAAATTTCTTTCATTATTTCTTCTGTGTTGAATGTTCTTCAGGCTAGTGTATAATATACTTTATGCTCTTCACATTTCTTGCGAGCTGATAATCAATGAACCCAAAATCTGATAATAATTAAAGCAATTACTTGTTTTACCAACTTAATAAAATTTTGTAGGTATAAGTAATTGGTTTATCAGAATGTTTGATGAGCTATGCAGGGGCACTTAGCCATCTGCTTTTTAGGCTCTTTATTTTTATAGCGAGCTATGCAGGGGTCGTCACCTCGCTTGCTTTTTTGGCTCTTTATTTTTAGCGAGCTATGCAGGGGTCGTCACCTCGCCTGTTTTTTTGGCTCTTTAGGCGAGCTATGCAAGGACACTTAGTCACTTGCTTTTTAGGCTCTTTCATTTATAGCGAGCTATGCAGGGGTCGTCACCTCGCCTGCTTTTTTGGCTCTTTAGGCGAGCTATGCAAGGACACTTAGTCACTTGCTTTTTAGGCTCTTTCATTTATAGCGAGCTATGCAGGGGTTGTCACCTCGCCTGCTTTTTTGGCTCTTCAGACGAGCTATGCAAGGACACTTAGTCACTTGCTTTTTAGGCTCTTCCATTTATAGCGAGCTATGCAGGAGTCTTCACCTCGCCCGCTTTTTTGGCTCTTTAAGCGAGCTATGCGAGGACACTTAGTCACTTGCTTTTTAGGCTCTTTCATTTATAGCGAGCTATGCAGGGGTCGTCACCTCGCCTGCTTTTTTGGCTCTTCAGGCGAGCTATTTAGCTCGCAGCCCATTTCGCCATAGTGAAGTGAATTGAGTCGCAAGTTGGGGAAATGGAGCTTTCATTAACAAGAATAATTTTGAATTACATATTACAAAGAGTTTTATTGATAATAAGGGCGGAGATGTTCGGCATTCCATGCTCGAGGGACCTCAGCTCCATTTTCATTGTTAGCTAAATGATAAGCCCCATTCCCCAAGCTTGCTGTGACAACATATGGTCCTTCCCAGTTCGGGCCTAAGGATCCATCACTTGGCTTGCGGGCTCCAGGCAGAATGAGACGTAATACTAAGTCTCCCACATTGAATCTGCGAATCCGAGCATACTTGTTGTAGTACCTCGCTATTCTTTGCTGATAGACAGCTACCCTTAGCCTGGCCGTTTCCCTGTGCTCTTCAAGCAGGTCCAGGTTTGTGGTAAGTAGCTGATTGTTGTTGTTTGGATTGAAGGTTGCTCTTCTTTGCGAGGTAACTTCAAACTCAGCTGGGATCATAGCCTCAGATCCATATACCATTGAGAATGGGGTCTCGCCAGTGGAGCTGCGAGCTGTGGTTCTGTAAGACCACAATACTTTTTGAAGCTCATCTACCCATGCTCCTTTCTTTGCTTCCAGTTTCATTTTCAGGGTCTGCTTGATGATCTTGTTCACTGCCTCAACTTGGCCATTGGCTTGTGGATGATCCACTGCTGAAAAGCTCTTAACAATCTTGAGGTCGTTGCAAAACCTGAGAAACTGGTCACTAGCGAACTGGGTCCCATTATCAGTCACGATCTGTCGTGGGACTCCGAATCTGCAAATAATATTGCTCCACACAAACTTCTCAATCTTTGTCGTGGAGATTTCAGCTAACTCCTTTGCTTCCGCCCACTTGGTGAAGTAATCTACTGCGACCACTGCATGTTTGCATCTTCCCCGAGCCATCGGTAGGGGTCCGATCAGGTCCATCCCCCAGATCGCAAAGGGCCACGGGCTCACCATCTGTTGGAGGTAAGCTGGCGGAGCACGCGGAATATGAGCAAACCTCTGACACTTGTCGCATTTCTTTACTAAGTTTATGGCGTCCTGCCTCATGGTGGGCCAGTAGAAACCTTGACGAAGTGCCTTCTGAGCTAGAGATAGCCCCCCAGCATGGTTCCCGCAGTAGCCCTCGTGTATCTGCCTTAGTACTGTTTCACATTCAGGGCCATCAATGCATCTTAATAACGGTGCTGTGAATCCCTTCTTGTACAGTGCATCATCATAGATGCAATACCTGGCTGCTCTAGCTCGTAGACGTCGGGCTTCCAGCTTGTTACTGGGCAGCTTTCCATCCTGCAAGTATTTGAGAATAGGGCTCATCCAGGAATCAGGCTGCACGGATATGGCCATCGTCATATTCTTTTCTTTAGTACTTAGAGCTGGTAGGAACTCAACTGGGATCGCCCCAAGGAAATCTGCATTTCGTGTAGTTGCGAGGCGAGCTAGTGCATCAGCATGCGAGTTTTGAGCCCGTGGGATCTGCTTCACCTCGTACTTCTGAAATGCACCCAGCAGCTCGTGTACTTTTTGGAGGTAGAGGGCCATCTTTGATCCCCTAGCTTGATATTCTCCCATTACGTGGCCGACGACGAGCTGTGAGTCACTGAAGATCTTCAAGCGTTCAGCTCGCATCTCCTTAGCCAAACACAGTCCTGCAAGCAGTGCTTTATACTCAGCTTCATTGTTTGTTGCCTGAAAGCCAAACCTTAGAGCGCAAAGGATTTTGTGGCCTTCGGGGCTGATAAGTAAAATTCCAGCTCCAGCCCTCTGTTCGCTGGACGATCCATCAACAAAAAGCTCCCAGGCTGGACCTTCAGAAGACTCAGCTTCATCATCCACAGGTCCCGTAAATTCTGCAATGAAATCTGCCAGAGCCTGAGCTTTGATAGCCGTCCTCGGCTTGAATTGGATATCGAACTGCGCGAGCTCCACTGCCCATTTCAACAAACGACCTGAGGTGTCTGCTTTCTGCAAAACTTGCTTCAATGGATACTTGGTGAGGACTTCGATGGTATGAGCTTGAAAATAAGGTCGCAGCTTCCTTAATGCAATCACCAGGCAGTAAGCCAGTTTCTCCATCTGCGAATATCTGGTTTCAGCATCCTGTAACCGTTTGCTCA
This sequence comes from Litchi chinensis, assembly GCA_019925255.1. Classification (NCBI taxonomy): domain Eukaryota; kingdom Viridiplantae; phylum Streptophyta; class Magnoliopsida; order Sapindales; family Sapindaceae; genus Litchi; species Litchi chinensis. The sequence continues at coordinate 662,295 of CM034466.1, read as the reverse complement.
CATAATAGACCGGAAGCTGCGTCTTTTCTTCTTCCCTCACCAGTGCTTGGAAAGAAGTGGAGCTCGTCCCATATACTCCTTCAACTGCTGGAAGGCTACTTCACACTGCTCAGTCCACTCGAAACTCTTTGCTTTCTTCAGAATGTCAAAGAAAGGGACACACTTGTCTGTCGCTTTCGAAATGAACCTACTCAATGCTGCGACCTGGCCATTGAGGCTCTGTACATCCTTCACCCTGGTAGGCGACCTCATGTCAATCAGTGCTTTGATCTTTTCAGGGTTTGCTTCAATTCCCCTATTGTTGACCATGAAGCCCAGGAACTTCCCAGAAGCTACTCCAAATGCACATTTGAGCGGATTTAACTTCATCTGATAGCTCCTCAGAATTTGGAACATCTCTCTCAGGTCGCTAACATGGTCACCTATCTGCTTGGATTTCACTAGCATATCGTCCACATAGACCTCCATGGTCTTTCCAATTTGTTCTTTGAACATCATGTTCACCAAGCGTTGATAGGTCGCTCCAGCATTCTTCAAACCGAAGGGCATTACCTTGTAGCAATATAGCCCCCGATCAGTCATGAACGAGGTGTGCTCTTCGTCTTCGGGCTTCATTGGGATCTGGTTATATCCCGAATATGCATCCATGAAGCTCAGGAGCTCGTGGCCAGCTGTAGCATCCACGAGCTGATCTATCCTTGGCAGGGGAAAAACTGTCTTTGGGGCATGCTTTGTTTAGGTCGGTGAAGTCGATGCAAGTTCTCCACTTCCGTTCTTCTTTTTCACTAGCACAGGGTTGGCGACCCAGGTCGGGTAGTAAGCTTCTCTGATGAACTTGTTAACCAGAAGCTTGTCCACCTCTTCCTTTAGTGCTAAGTATCGTTCCCCTGTCATTGCTCTTCTCTTCTGACGAACTGGCTTGAAATGAGGATCAATGTTCAGCCTGTGAGACATCACCTCTGGATCTATTCCCACCATGTCCTCATGATTCCATGCAAACACATCCAAGTTCGCCTTTAGGAAGTCAGCGAGCTGGATTCTCAGCTCCGGAGTTAATCCTCTTCCCAGCTTCAAGCATCGCTCAGGATCTACCTCGCTGACTGGTACATCTTCTAACTCCTCAATTGGACCGGTAGCTCGGTCTGCATCTACCTCGCGAGGGTCCAGGTCGTGACTGACTCCCTTCTCAGTCATAGCTCGTGGCTCGCCTCCTGAGACCACGTTCATCTTCTTTCCTCTTACACCCATCTTCACAGCATCTTCATAGCAACGACGAGCTAGGTGTTGTTCTCCTCGAACACATCCGATGCCATTAGGAGTTGGGAACTTCACTGTTAGAGTTCTGGTCGAAGTAACCATGTCCAACTCGTTCATAGCAGGTCTTCCGAGGACCACGTTATATGCTGATGGGCAGTCGATTATCAAGAAATCTGTCAAGGTTGTTGCCTGACGACCTGCCTCCCCTAGAGTCAATGGCAGCTTAATCTGCCCTACTGGTACCACAGCATCTCCAGTGAATCCGAATAAAGGCTCCGGGGATGGCCTCATTTGCTCTGTTCGCAGCCCCATCTGGTCAAAACAGCTCTTATACATCACGTTCACCGAGCTTCCGGTATCGATCATGATGCGCCTAACTTCCACATTGCTGATTTTAGCTCGTATAACCAGCGCATCATTATGAGGACAGATCACTCCTCTAGCATCTTCTTCTGTAAATACGATCTCGTCCGAGGTCGGCTTTGCTCTTTTGGTGGGTCCCTCCGACCCATTGAGCTGAAATGAATGATTCGCCTCTCGGACGTATCTCTCATGCGATCTGTTGGAATCACCTGCAATATGGGGGCCACCATAAATAGTAAAAATGGTTCTTACCGCAGGTTCCTGACCTTGCTCGGAAGCTCGTTGGGGCTGTTGCTGGTGTGTTGGTTGTTGCTGTTGAGGTCGTTGCTGGTGAGGTCGCTGGTCAGTAGGTCTTGCCACATATTCTCCCAAGCGACCTCGCTTGATCAATTTTTCAATGGCGTTCTTCAACGCCCAGCAATCTGAAGTACTGTGCCCGACCTCATTATGATAGGCACAGAACTTGTTCTGGTCTCTGTGCTGAATTGGAGCCCTTATAGGATTGGGCCTCCCAAAATCCTCCTTATTCCGCTCGGCAGCGTAAATCCTGTCCGGTGATGCCGTCAGGACGCTGTATCCTTCCTGGTGACCCCAACGCTGAGGTCGCTCATACCTTGGCTCTCTCCTCGCTCTTTTGGCGATCTGATTACTTGAGTCGTTATTCCTTCCTTCTTCATTCCGGCCATTGTTTCTCCTCTTTGGCTGCTGGAACTGCCCGCTTCATTCTTCTGATTCTGCTTTTTCGGGCCGAAGGTTTCTTCCCACCTGATCTCTTTCGTAGCTCGCTCGTAGAATTCTCCCAGATCCTTTACTGGGGACTTGTAAATACTCTCATACAACTTTCCATCCTTTCGCAGCCCAGCTGAGATCGCTGTTAGTATGCTTTCATCTGATGGATGCTCGACATTCGCGACCTCGCGTCTAAACTTGGTGATGTATTCTTTTAACGACTCACCCTGACGCTGAAAAATGGTAGCTAGGTGGCAGGATGGAGCGAGCTGCCTTCTCAGTGCCCTGTATTGACCAACGAACTTCTGTTGGCATTGCTCCCAACTTCCTATGCTGCGAGCTGGGAGATTCTTGAACCACGTCCTCGGAATATCCCCCAATGTAGCGGGGAATACTCGGCACTTCACCATCGGACTTCCTGTCTGCAGGTCCATCTGAACGTTGAATGCGTCTAGATGGTCATATGGGTCACTGTCCCCATTGTACTGCTGAATGGTTGGCATCTTGAACCTTGGAGGGAGAGGCTGTGTCTCAATCTCCCTTGTGAATGGGGTCCTATCTCCGTAGAGCCCACGCTGCTCCGGAACTCCAGGTCGCGCTTCCAACTGCCGGACCCTTCGGAGGAGCTCCTCTACTTGGGGGTCTCGGAGCTCGCATCTCCTTCTGCGATCATGACTTGGAGCCGGATGTTCAGGGTCATACCTTTCGTCTTCCTCGAATTGACCCTCATGATGATGGGATCTTACCTGCTGCCCGTCCACCTCATCGGCATAACGAGCTGCGGCTCGGACTCTGCCTTGACCAACTTCCATCCGCCTGTTTCCATCCTGGCTTAGCCTTGCTACCAGGTTATCAGGACGTGCGACCTCCCTTTCGTGTTGAACAGGGTGTCTTCCGGCCCTCGAACGCGCATTAGATGAGCGAGCCGAGTCTGCAGGTCGCGGGACTTCCCTTGCTAGCCTTTCAGGCCTTCGCGCCGGTTCAGGAGGCTGGGGCATTCCCAGTGGTGCCTGAACTTCCACCCTAGTCACGTTCTGAACCTGGGCCTGCACCAACATGTTGACGGCTTCTGTGAGCTGTCTAACCGTATCTTCCAACGCTTCTTGCCTCTGTAACAACGCATTCTGCCCTTCGACCATCGGGGCAATTGGGACCGTTTGACGGTGAGGCAGAGGAGGGATGCCTGGCGCAGCCCCTAGTATCTGTCCTTGGGACGGGCCTGCTGCATGCGTGGTTGCGTCTTGCCCAGGCTGTAAGTTCTGCTGAGATTGGTTCATGTGACTTTCCGCCTGGTCATCATCTCCAAGGAACCTGTTTGATCTTGTCTTTGCCATATCGTCAGAAGTTGATGAATTGAGACGAAAAAGATTGCAGTTTGGGCCCTCCTTCTAGCGCCAAAATGTCGACGTTGGAATTCAGTCGACGAGTAATCAATGCCCAATACCTGCAATCAATGTGAGAAAACACAAATACCAAGAAAAGACAAAGACAGAAACAGATGATCAAACGAGGAACACGAAGCTTTTACGTGGTTCGGCAATAATAGGCCTACGTCCACGACTGTCTGTCTCTTTAATTCTGCAGAGTGACAGTATATTATTGAATAATGTATATCATGTTACAATGATTCCAATCCCTATTTATAGGGAATGAAGTGTTACAATTCTGGTTATAGCAAATCAGGAAAAGAATCCTGAATTAATTACATTCCCTAAACAATTGGGAAAAATAAGGAAAAGAATTATAAATTAATTATACTTCCTAATATATTTAGATAATATCAGGAAATTACTATAATTATCTCAAGATAATGTTGATCTGAATTTGAATTTGAATTGATCTTCATATCTGATGAGGAAATCATGGTTTGACTGGGTAATTGCCATATTCGGAGAGAGAATAATGGTTGAACTTGGTAACTGCCTGTTCTGGAAGATACTGTACTTATTACGCGTCTGAGCGAGCTGACGTGTCATGGTGGTCTCAAGCTCGAGCTCGCTGAGAGACGAGCTGCGCAAGCGGCGAGCTGCGACCTGGCTGTGTTTATAGGTCTGTTGATGCCAGCTGGAAGATCCCTTTAAGCAAACTGGAGAACTTATTGGGCTTAGAGTCAATCTTGGGCCTTGTCTGATGAGCTTTGACTACGTTGACCTTATTGAGCCTTCTTATCAGGTCTTGGATGGGCCTAAATCGGATTTTTACCAGCCCAATTACTGAGTCCGAAAAATACATATAACAGTTTGTAATGGGTCCACAACCACCAAAATGTGAACAAACATGAATCTAGGTCTTATTAAAGTGGATATGAGTACATGTAACTTGCCATCTCAATTTATGCCAAATCTATAATAGTAAGTAGAAAACTAATAAAAATATTTAATTGTATAAGGTTTACAAAAGTTTTTAATAAACTTTAAATTTTTTTAAAAACATAATTATATTTTTTTAAATGATTGATACTATAGTATAAAACATTATCTAAATTTATAATATTTGACAAATTGATTTGTACCCATATGATCAATATTGCAAATGAATTTACCATTTCAATAGAGTTTTGAATAAACCTCATGCAACTGTCAATTACGCGATTTGAAATACCAGTCATATGATTGTAACAAGGCCGTTGGCACCATTGATAAATGCCGCAACGCCACATTTCCCTTTACCAATTTATGTTTTTATGTGGGCAAACCCTACATTCGTGTGGATTACTCTCCCACTTACATGCAAGTCAATTTCTTTTATATGGAAATAGTTTTTCAGACCGTATCACCAGTATTTCATCTCGATTGATAATGTTCATCACTTGAGCATGTCCTAGTAATAATAATAATAATAATAATAGTCACATGATTTAGACTACATAATTATAAATAACATAATCCCAAAAAAAAAATGTTTAAATTAATCCTCACTAACTCATTATTTTTTTTTCACTTAAAATTGTATTATTATATCCAAAACTTAAAAGGTGGTAATAGTCTAATAGAAATTTTTTTAGAAGAAGATTGAGAAAAACATGGTGCTAAAATGGAATTCTTCTATTTTTTTTTTCGATGCAGTTGCTAAAATGGGATTCAATTGCAACAAAAACAAGAGCTAAAAAAAGGAGGTTGTTTTGTATATGTCTTGGTCCACAGAAGCCTCTAGCCGATTTGTATGTCCACTTGGCTGTCAGTGTGTGTAGTTATGTGTCATAAAAACTTGAGTTCTGTCTTGGAGCTCCCTGCACTGCTTACTCTAAAAGATTACGATTTTTTGGCAACTTTTTCACCATCATTTCATTCATTTTACAACTACTGAGTTTTAACCTTTTTTGTTTTGTTTTATTTTGTTTTATTTTTTTTTTTTTCTATTATATGCATTTGGATTCGTGTACTTTAACTGCTTTCGAGGCGCACTCAAGTTTTCACCTTTCTTTCATGCTTCTCATTCATGCCATTCCTTTTCTGGGTATCTGTCATTTTTAGCTCTTCATCACCCGACTTGCTGTTTCATCTTCTACTTTGGCCCTTTTGTTTTTATGGTTGAATATTGAAAAATCTCATCTGGGGTTTTGGTTTGGTGATTGAAAAAGAAGAAAAGATGAATTTTTTTTGACTTATTTAGATCTTTGGGTGGTCATTTAAGAATTGGTTTGACTAATGATTTATATATTATATTTATTCTTTATGTATTTTATGACATATGTGAGTTACTGATAAGGACTTGTGTGTGTTGTGTTGAAAAAGAAAGATTTTGTTATTGTGACCGTAAAAGGAGTCAATAGAGGTATTGTAGTGTAGTGAAAAACGCTTTTGGCTTGACTTGTTTGGCTTGTTGGATGCATCTATATATGTTTCTGGGGTTCATTGAACTGTGCATATAGAATCAAATGACTTTGAGTGTGTGTGTGTGTGTGTGTGGGGGGGGGGGGGGGGGGGGGGGGGGGGGGGTGGTGAAGTAGCGATAATGGGTAGGTGTGTGATTTTGGTACATTTGTGATAGAGAAAACAGTTCTTTCCAAATTGAACCAATCATGCCACTTTTTGAGCTCTATCGTATGACCAAAGAGAAGCTTGATTCAGCTCAGGAGAAGAAGAACCCCTCCACAACATCTACTGATTTATCCTTGGAGTAAGTTCCACTTCACAATATTTTTATTAGCTCATTTGTTGTTTCATGGTAGTATTGATTCATGATTTGTCCTTTTGATTTTTACTTTTCTTTAAAATTTTGTTAGATTTGTGGATATGATTATGTGCAGACCTGAAAATGATCATTTAGCTGAACTAGTGTGGGAAAATGGTCAGATTTTGACGCAAGGTCAGTCAAGTAGGACTAGAAAGACCCCGGCTTCTAACAGCTTGCCATCCCATTGTTTACCATCTCAAACCGCGAAAACTAGAGATAAAGATGTAGGAAATGGTAGTAATATAAAGATGGGGAAGTTTGGAACAATGGACTCTATGTTGAATGAGATTCCTGTGTCGGTTCCGTCTGGTGATATGGGTTTGAATCAAGATGATGACATGGTACCTTGGTTTAATTATCCGATTGTTGAGTCTTTACAGTCCGAATATTGTTCTGAATTCTTGCCTGAGTTGTCTGGAGTCACTGCCAATGAGCTCTCCTCTCAGAATAATTTTGCGGCATTTGGTAAGAGAAGTAGCGGCGACAATCAGTTTAATAGGGGATTAAACTCTGTAAATAATGATGTGAGTTTAGAACAAGGGAGCGGTTCAAAGATTTCTCCAGTTGCAGGCAGTGAGGCAGCTAGACATAAGAGTAGTACTAGTCAGTTGTTTTCTTCGCCATCGCAGCATTGCCAAACATCATTTCCATATTTTAGATCAAGAGTTTCGGGTACTGATGGTAATAGTATGACGAAATCAGCCCACCCTGGTGGTGTTGGCGATTCTACCCCAACTTCTGCTGGCAGTTTTGTAGGCTTAAAGATGCAAAAGCAAGACACAAAAAAGCCAAGTATTGGCGCTGGTTTGATGAATTTTTCCCACTTCTCACGACCTGCTGCTATTGTAAAAGCTAATCTTCAGAGTATTGGTTTGATGCCTGGTTCCAATTTTTCGAGGACTGAACAGATGGCAAGTAAGGATAAGGGGTCTGTTGCAAGTAGCAGCAATCATGTCGAATCTACGCTCATCGACTCGAATGGTGGTTTAAGAAAGGAAACAAGTTCCCATGGCCAACCTGTTGCGGTGCCATCCAAGGCTGATGTAAAATCATTGGAAACCAAGCCTCCAGAGGAACCGCCTGCTTCTGAACCGCCTCGAGCAACATCTGATGAAGATGCATTTAAGAATGATAAAGCTGTTAATCAAACACTTGATGAAAGTACAAATAAACGACTTCCAGATGGTGAGAAGACTACAGAGCCTGTGGTTGCTTCTTCTTCTTCTGTTTGCTCAGGCAATAGTGTGGAGAGAGCTTCAGATGATCCAGTGCATAATTTGAAAAGAAAACATCAGGAAGTTGAGGACTCTGAATGCCCTAGTGAAGTAAGTTAAGATGGATGCTAGTTTCCTTAGTGCCATATTATATTTTATTCTTACTGAATGCCAAATCACCTGATTAATGTGCAGGATGTCGAAGAAGAATCAGTGGGTGCAAAAAAAGCAGTTCCTGCTCGAATAGGTTCAGGCTCTAAAAGAAGCCGAGCTGCAGAAGTGCATAATTTATCTGAAAGGGTGAGTAAGACCATTGAAATTTATAACTTATACAAAATTAATGTATATATTTACTATATCATCTTGCTATTGGTTCTCAATGATAAAGTTTTCGATGATTCACTTTTTCTATTGCCACTAACAGAGGCGAAGGGATAGGATCAATGAGAAAATGCGTGCTTTACAAGAACTCATACCAAACTGCAATAAGGTTAGACATTTTCTGTTTAACTTCTCGATAACGTTTCTTATTCATAGAATCATTGATATTAAATCAAGATTTTACATTGAAGCTTAAAGTTTAGTCTTTTTTGGATGTGAAATCCACTATTCTGGTGTATCTACATTTGGCAGCTTTTTTGTAATAAAACATTAGTGTATAGATGTGATGCTTTTTATCTAAACTTTATTCTGAATATTTGACCGTTCATAAGTTGAACTCATTTGCTTTTTGTTGAAATTAAATCAGATACTTGATAATTTCTTGTCTTTCTATCTCTGACTTTTGCATGTTTGTGTTAGGTGGACAAAGCTTCAATGCTGGATGAGGCCATTGAGTATCTGAAGACACTTCAGCTTCAAGTGCAGGTAGACTGTCTCCATTTCCGGTAGTTTTTATTGTTTATATATTCTGAATTTGTCACAATCAAATAACTGAATCCTAAAATCTACCAACTTTTCGTGCAGATTATGTCAATGGGAGCTGGCTTGTACATGCCACCAATGATGTTTCCATCAGGAATGCAACACATGCATGCTGCTCATATGGCTCATTTCCCACCGATGGGCATTGGGATGGGAATGGGCCTAGGTTTCGGAATGGGAATCCCTGATATGAATGGTGGATCTTCTGGTTGTCCTATTGTTCAGGTGCCGCATATGCATGGAGCACATTTCCCAGTCCCACCACTGTCAGGGCCCACTGCTTTGCATGGGATGGCAGGATCTAACTACCAGTTGTTTGGACTTCCAGGTCAAGGACATCCCATCTCAATGCCACATGCACCGGTAATTCCTTTATCAGGAGGGCCTATTATGAACTCATCCGTGGGCCTGAATGCCTGTGGCATGGTAGGTCCTGTGGAAAATCTGGATTCGGCTACAGGCTCAAGTTCAAAGGACCCAATGCAGAACATCAACTCACAACCGATTAAAAATGCTGGTGCCAATAGTTCAACGAATCAGACATCTACTCAGGTTAGTAATTCTATCATGGCATCACATTTAGAGAAAAGATAGTAAAGTTGCACATTTCAGAAAACACTATAGTAAAGTTGCACATTTCAGAAAACACTATTTAAATTCTTAAGAACCAATTTTTGCTTTGCTTGATGTGGCAAGGATGACATCATAGTCTTATGCCCCCTGGTGAGAAGGTAAAAATTAGTTTGCTCTATAGGCATGCCGTACGTATTTTGATGCATTGAATACGAAAACGAATATTTTCATCAGTTTGAGAATTTCATTTTCATATTTTCGTATAGAAAGCCAATATAAGGTTATGCAATTGGAGGGGAAGAAAAAATTCACTAGCCATAATACTGTTTTTATCGCTCCTTAGTTTCAATCTTTGTTACTAACTTGTACCGTCTGATGAAGATGCTTAGAGAGATGATTTAATAGGCTGTTCCGTGACAGCTATATATCTTTGGCTTTTTTCTCTTAGATAGTAGCTGCATAATTATGTTGTTTGTGGGTGAGGGGAAACTTGCAAGATTACACTGAGGATTATTAATTTGCCTCGGTTTGACGAAGACATTTGTAGTCAAAATTAAGGCTTGGAAAAGTAAATTAGTGTATTGTTAAGAAGAGTTGTGGAGACAATTAATCATTTAGTAGACGAGCAGAAAAACGATAATGCTGACTAATATCAATGTGTTCTGTGAAGAAGATAAAATGGGAAAGTAATCCTTATGAATTTGCTACTGTTTTCTAAGTTAAGGATCGCTTCTAATAGGATATATTTGTACAAAGTAGATGTTGCGGTTTGTTGTTATTATATGGAGACAAAAGAACCTGTTATATATTACTAGCATCAAGAACTTAAACTTTTCATCCTACTAAATATCGTGTTATATATGCTCTATTAGATAATTAAATCAAACAGCCTTCTGCATCTAGCTGTTTTCTATTTCAGTGCCACACAACAAATGAAAGCTTTTCACAGCCTGCTGCACTACAAGATAATTGTCAAGACTCAGAAGCTAGCGGTGTTGGCACTCTTAATTCACCCAACAAAAATGACAAAGTACCTAATGGAGCAGACTGCGAGTATGCATCTTACCATGAATTGTTTAGATATAAATTAATGTGATTCCAAGAGGGGTGAATTAATTGTTTGCTTGTTCTTGCAGGTTATAATTGACAGCCAATTATTTTAAATGGATGAGAGAAATCCAAGTTGGTTCCCTATCTCTACAATAACCGTCTGATTCTAATTTCAGGAACAACTATATTTTGCACAGATTTTGGTGTGTTGAGGATACTCGAAATGCTTTCTTGCGACTGTACATTCGATTACTTGACCCTTGGAAATAATGCAGAATGTGTAAGAGTTGAATATCTCGATAGCATGTATCAAATGTTTGTTGTAGATATTGGATAACATTCTTTTAACTGATAAAACGACAGTAATTTTCCAATACCTGTCTCTCTTCAACCCCATCTCTCTCAAAAATTAATTGTTGTATCTGATTGGTTGAGTTGTTGGTGTTGATGGAAATCCTGTGGTATAATTATTGCACTTTGAAGCCATGTCTTGTAACTCTGCACCTGTTTTGCATATAGAAACTGTGTGAATGGTGTTTAGACTCATGTTTTCAGGCCGTTTATGCTAAATATGTTAATTGCCAGCTGATTAATCAGTCATTTTCTTCATGTCTTCATCATTGGTGGATGTTTTCAACCATCATTATCTGCTAGATCATCACTTATGCATGAACAGACTTTCATGTCCACATGTCCAGAAAAAAACAAAACATTGCCCCAAGCTGTTAGCTTATTTTCAGAAGTTTCATTATCAATTCTTTGACTCAGTTTCAATATTTGGGATGTGATTACCATTGAAGATTTGGTACAATCTTGAAGAACCAGATCAATATCTACTATTCAAAGCTTGGTCCAGTTTCATGCACATCAATGTTGACATTGTAGAGAACCAAAAATGTCCTAGTCTGGTAAACTTGTCTTCTGTCACATGGTAAATCTAATTTTGTTGTAGCACTTGAGAACTATAGACTTACAAGCAAAATACACAACTATGGTGATTTGTGCATACTAAGATGGGAAAATAGTCATAACAAACCTATAACATATATCTAATAGTTACTGTTAACAAGGAAAAGTCCTTGTCTCTCGATTATACAGACATCAACATGTACAAAGTTACAAACCATATTTACAACTGAAATGAATAGCTAGTTTTTCACTTGTTTACAAGAAGACACGGCCCTGTATCTTATATACAAGCACAGGAATCCAACAACAGCACAACATGCATCAGAAGAAAGCGCAAACAAGATACATCCAAACCTTCCTAGGCGCGGTGCATTACTTGACTTTGATATCACCCTTGGTTCCAGAGGAGAAGGTCTTCGAGCTTGATGATTTCCCAATGATAGCTTTCTTTGCCTGCACAAGTAACTTTTTAACCTTTGATAAAATGTTGTTTGACTGCTTCTGAGTTGGCTTGGCCAGGACTTCTTTCGGGAGGTCCTTGGATTTATTCGTTTCTGTTTCATTGTCTTTTTTGCTGGCAAGCTCCTGGTTTTGAACATCAGATTTTGCAATCTCTTCTGCCTTTTCTTCTTCCAACTTAATGTTTTCCCTCTCTTTCACTTCCAATCCACTCTCTTCAGGCTGTTTGACAGGTTCATTAACATCTGTAGTGGCTTCAACCTGCTTTGCCTCGACTTCTTCATCTTTTGCAATGTTCTCTTTCATCTTCTCTGTTCTTTTCAACGTATTTACAATCACATCAGCCACACTTAATTCCTTACTTTCATCTCTTGAACCAGCCTTCTCTTCGACTACTTCAGGAACAGAAGCTTTCCTGTCAACTTCTTCCTGATGATCAGTTCTGGTTTCTTGAGTAGTAATCAAACCTTGTTCTGAACTTGTACTAGGTTCCTCTTCTTTGCAGGTTTTCTCTTCCTTCGAGAGTGTGGAATCATCGAACTTATCAGCTGAAGCCCCTTTGTCTTCCACATGTTTTCCCTCTACACTTTTTTTAGGCTCTTCTACCTCTTCAGATAGCACCTTTTCTTTGACGTCGACTGCAGATACTACTTCCCCAGGTTTTTCAACATTTTCAGATTGTCCTCCATATTTTGCCTCAACTTCAGGAACATTAACAGGTATTTCAACTTTTTCAGACACAGCTTTCATTTCTTTATCAGGAAGAACCTCCAAGGGCCCTCCTGGTTTCTCAGTGGCTCCAACAGATGGTTCAGGAGGGACTTCAACTGTCTTGGGTTGCTCCTCCTGCACTTCCTGTAATGTTTCCAGTAACATACAACAACATCAAAATCGAATTCATGAAATGATCAAAATCATTTTTTTTTTTTTTTTGGGGGGAAAATTTTTTTTTTATTAACATAAGTAAGCAACTCGTTCACAAAACTATCGAATAAGAGTTACAAAAACCAAAACTCTCCACAAAAGACTATACTATAAACTTTCCTGAAACTTTGATCATCATGATGTAATGATCAGAGTTTCAGGAAAGTTTATAACATACATATATTAGTTATTGATCTTTTGACTATATGACAGCAGGATGATATGATTATCTTAGAAACAATTCATGTACATAAAACTACTAATTAAATTTGCTCTAAGCATCTACCATCTTACTATTATGGTAACTTAAAAGGTTTACATCATAGACAGAGCTGAAGCATCTATAGTGTCCTAACTTTATATTGGATTAACAGAACCTATAATTATGATTGCTTCAAGAACTTGGACAATCTGAATGATAGAGCATATATAGAATTATTCATAGAATTGAATATCAGTACTACGTATCCTAGTCCAACAAGTTAGAATTTTAAAGATTTCAGTGAAGTGAAATGTTGTCCTTATAAAAGATGTCTTCAAAGATGGTAAGAAACCAAAGTTAAACATGGTAGACAAGTTGCATAAACATCGGTAATTATATGTATCATCATCGTCATCATCATAAACTAAAAGAATCAGCAACTATACTACTTCATTAATGAATTCATGATAAGAAAAGATATAGAGGACATGAGCTAACCACATCAGTAGTGGGGGTGTGATGAGTAAGAGTAGCCATGAAGATTCACTTCAAGACTAGGGAGAGATAGTGAGACACCACCCTTCAAAGTAGTAGATAGCTTCCTCAAATAGAAAAGCCAAAAGAGAGAGAGAAAAAGAATGATGTGGTCGCCAACTACCCAATAGAAAGCGTCAACAACATGCAAAAACCAACAAGAAGTTGCTAGAGATAATGATCGATTATAATTGATAGAAGTAATTTCTGGACATCCCATTTATATCTTAATTTATATCGTAACCTATCATAGAAGTAACTTTATGTAATTGATATAGGAGTACATATTAATTTTACTTATTATTGTTCATCGAATGAAATAAAAGTATTATAAATTGATATACAAATTAGAATTCATAATGTTATTGCGAAAAATAATTTAATTTAAAACTAAACGATGATAATGATACGAACAATAATTAGAGGGGGGGGGGGGGGGGGGGGGGGGGGGGGGTGACAGACTGTATCATCACATGATAATCTAGGTTGAATGATTAAGAATCCATGTTAAAAACATTATCCGCAAAGAAAATTAAAAGTTTTAATTATTGGATTCAATTTATGTGATTACTTTCTGTGTTAGTGACTTATCTTTCTAAGGGGACCATTGCATTTATTTTTTCTATTTTATTTATTATTTATATTATCCTTATTTTGGGTATTATATTATATTATAATCTTAACGGTCCAAATTTGTGGCTTATTTCCTCCAATAAAGTGAAGCCACGTTGTCTAACCATTGTTAACTTTTAGCTTAAACGATGTGGCTTTGAGTATGGGTTCCATTGCTTAATGGACCCAAACATGAAGTAGTCTCATAAGACAAGAATGTACACTTTAGAGTCCAACCAAATTGGGTCAGGCTCCCAGTTTGGGCCTGAAATTTGATTGGACTGGGTTGCACATCTCATGGGTCTAAATCAAATGATGCAGCATCTCATGGGTCTAAATCAAATAAACCAGGGAATGAACCACTGGTTTATTCCCTTACATCTTTCACACCGGAAAATCTTTCATGTGATGTGTAGTTGGTGTGTTATACTAATATTGGTATAATCTTTTAATAACAACGTAACACGTAACATAACTTTTTAAATGAAACTTTTCTTATAAATGAGAAAAGACATCAATAGTATTTTTTTTTATTAAAGAAAAATATCATGTGTCACATTATTATTGGAAGATCATACCAATATTAGCATGGCACAGCAACTAAACATCCTATAAAAGATTTTATGTTTTGACACGATTACATGTATTTTAGCTTTTATCTTCTTTTTATCTTTTGTTTATCGAATTATTACAAATTTGAGAGTTCAAAGGGAGAGACTTAATCAATTACATTCCCTTACAATTCTATATACAAATATGTATAAAAAGTCTGTGAATGTAACAACTACACCTTAAGCATGATTAAGTCATAATTTACCACAAATGAAAATGTTGGTAGAAGTGAAGAACATGGCTGCATATATCTCTAAAAACTAATTGGTTGGTAATTAAAAAAAAAAAAAACAATATTTCGTTTGTTTATCTCCGATGGTATGGCACTTGATTTATATAACTATCAAGTTGTTTACTCTGTGATTCCAAATAATTAAAAAAGAAAAAAATTACTACATCATTTCAAATAGGAAATTTGAGATATTTTGCAAAACTGTAACATTACTATTTTGATGTCACGAAACAAATCAAGTGACCATTTAATTAGGTCTAAGGAACATGTATCAAACATTGATGTGTTTGCTCTATTTTTGGTGATCTAGAATAGACATCTCCAATAATAAAAATTTTATTGAGCATATAAATAGTCCAATTAGAGCTTGACACCAATTGATAGGAGATATTTGAGAGTCCCCTCTCTTTTATGTTCTCTCTAAGCCTCCCATGTAGAAAATTGTCAAGTCAAGGACAATCACTATTCAACAATTAAAGCACAAACATCCCCTCTCCAACATGGAGAAAGAAAAAAAAAAGAGGGGGGGCAATCATAAAAATGTGTCAAGAAAGTTGACTATCATTTTCCCACTACAAAACCCATAAAGCTAATGTGTAATTATTCCACAAAACACAAGATGGGTCATCTCTCATTTTTCATCAACCCGACAAGTGCTTTTGATAATTGGATCATAGCATAAGTGCTTAATTAAAAAGCCTTTTTTCTCATAACCCCATCCCCATAATTATTTGATTCCCTCTGCCTTCTTCTTAAAGTCAATTTCTACTGGCGATTTTGGGCCACATTTATGCTCACCAATATTTAATTTAATACCATCGATTAATGATTTAATGTAGAAAGAACAGTGGTGTTTACTACTAATAATGATTGTAATCGAGATCTTAAGCTTCCGTTTATGGTAATTAAACATTGTCCTGATATTGACATTCATGTTTCTGTTATCATCACTCTTGTTTATTAATTTTTTATTTTTATTTTTTTAAATATTTCTCCTCTTTTCTGTTGTTGCTTTGACATGACAAAAAGATAGGGAAGATAATCAACAAAGTTCTAGTTGTGATTTAACATTAACTCATTAGATTTCCATGTGCTTATGTTTCCTTAGTTGTGTTAATGAAAATATTCATCACCTCAAAATGGACCCTTTTCTTTCCTCTTATTAGTTTTTTGCTTGTCTACCTATGTAGGCCGTAACATTGTGCCATGTTCGATGTTTCCCACAAACTTTTCTCATCTGATAATTGTTGTATATAGCTCACCATGTTCACATATATAGGTCGTGATCTATAATCGCTAAAGGATATTAAGTTCATAGAATTACTTCACTAACAATAATATTTTAGTGTCAAAGGATAGGATAACTTATATCAAAAAGTATATTAAATGAATTATGAATTCGAATATATGATTTTATGGGACTCTTATTTATATCTGTATTTGTTATTCATCATTGTGTATATACTAATTAGTAATTAGTCCAAACAATTTGCGTTATCACAAAATTTGTGATTTTTATTTTCTTTTCTCAAAGCGTATTAATTATGTACAAAAAGTAATGAGCTAGCTAGAGCTAAACAATGAGCATAGTTGCATTATTAAGTAACCAGTTGCTCCCTCTTGTCAATTATTTTTCTGTGGGTTTGATTAGCTTAGGAAAAGATAGAGCATTAAGGATAATGAAAAAAAGAGAGTCATCTCTCTTCTTGAATGTCAAGGACAAATGAATTATGTCTCCCTCTATTTCAAATAAACCATCAATTAATATTCTCTCAAATCTTTCTTCACATGAATTTCAATCCCCAAATTTCCCATCCATCACTCCTATAATACAATATTTAAGTAATCCATAGCCTTTACACTTAGCAAATTATGACATTGCTTTACCTACAAGTCATCATTTACATCAGTCAAAATGATTCAGTGTTTGTTAAACTAACACTAATTGTTATCAAAAACCTGCCCCATGCATGGACTGGCTTCTCTTTTAGTTTGTCTGTTCCATTTCAACAGTTTAAATTCTAAGCAATCTCCATATGAAGAATTTCCATAAAAACTAACTTATTATCATATTTCATTATACACATATAATATACATAGTTTTTATGACGAAGATAAAAAATTGAAAAAATAATCTATAAACTTAAATTTTTTGTATTAACTTGCTTTTGGAGCCGGTTTTTCTATATTGAGTTTGCTTTCTTCCAGACACAGCAAATATTTTATATCAATTTGTTTCGCATCATTTGAATATGTTTTTATATTTGGAGGTAGTCCCTACGACAACTAATTATACTAGTTTTGTAAATGAATGGGATCTGATAGGGCGACAGGAAAATGGAATTAAACAGTAAAACTTGTCAAATAAGAATGTTCAAAAATTGTATGATTAGCTTTTAGTAAAATCTACAGGATATACATATAGAGAGAGTACAGACTTTAGGTAGAAACATCTAAAAAAGTCCTTCACTGAAACTACAACGGCATATGTTCATCATTTACTCATTGCTCAAAACCATGCCTTGAAAGCACTGATTTTATGGTGCCATGCATACAACTACTCTGACAGCTTCACCAATTTAGAATACATCTAGACAACTCTACAAGGCAAATCAGTGCACATCAATATATGGTATATAGGTAATAATTACAGACTGTCTGACTGTGACATTAATTTCACGTTATAAAATGAAACCTGAATCAAAGGAAGGAGAGCTTTATTTGTAGGGGACACCTAGCTTAAATTATAGGGTTAAGTTAAAAAGGGCATGGACCTACATATCCAAACATATTCTTATTCGCAAATTAAAAGTCCCACAAACCTGGTCATTTTCTCACATATCTATAAATGTATATCCTATTCAAATATGTGTTGTACATTTTCTTCCACAAAGAAACTGAAAGGAGGGGGCCAGGCTCGCGGGGCTCGATTGCTATGCCTTCTCTGGGTGATATTCAACCTAATAATCAAATGGAATCCCCCAGCTAAGCGATTGCGATAAAAGACATGTACAGATGACTTAAATTTGATATGAGATAAGATATGATGTTTCCAGGGCAAGCTTTTTGTCCTGCTGTTACTATCAAAACATGTTTTTCTAGCCCTTCTCGTACTTCTTGTCGTCGGTGGGTTAACGCAATACACTCATGCGATTTCTTTTTTGAAAAAAAAAAGTAAAATTGTTATTGGAATTTTTCTTGAGGCTTAGAAGTTAGAACTAAGTCAACCCACAACTTGGTTTTTATCATTATTTGACCTTTGTTTGTGCCAAGACGCTGTCAATACATTCAAAGTTGTTTCATTATAAAATCATTATTGGTAGGTGCTTTCGTCTTATATATTGTATAATATAAACAACTTGTTATTCTACAATCTGGTTAATTTGAAAATCAAAATAACAAATTAATAACTGATTTTATAGTTTAGTTTCAAATTAATTAAAATGAAGTAAAAACTTCTGTATGTGATAATAACTACTTACTACAAATTAATGTAACTACTGTAATTGAAAATTTGTGTCTCATTATTCAAATTAATTATATATTTAACATCCCAGATAAGATTTAAGAATCCTAAAACATATAATAAAAAACTAAAATATTGGACGATATGAGGAGTGGTACATACATATATCAAAATTTGACATCGACTGATTAGAGAAAATCATTTGAATATATGTATATAGATCTCGAAAGCCTATAAAACAAAACCATGCTAACCTAGATCTAAAACATGCAATATGTGATCAACGTATATATTAATTGTTTGAGATCAGTTGTTGCAAGTTAACTTTAAAACGATATATGCTTTAAACAATTACAAGCTTGTATGTTTCTAATCATTAATTAGATGACAGAAACACATTCCCTGAATGGAGGCATAATAAATTATAAATTAACTAAAGTGAGAGAGAATTGAGCCAATTATCAGAAGCTGATTTAATTGAAGAATATATATATATATATATATATATTGATATATATAAGATAGAAGCTAATGACAGCGAAGCCGACATGTTATTAACATTAATAAATACATTGATCATCAGAAAGAGAACAAGAGGAATATAGATCATGAAACAGTAGTTGACTTCATCTCCTAAACAGCTAATTTTCCGGCTTAAGATATATAAAGCTTACAAATTCATGGTGAGTTAGCATCTTCTCATGGAGTTTTGTTTAATATAAAATAAAATACCCTATTGGGTGTCTGAACAAAGACATTGTTAAATGTCAGGGAAGCTTCATGTAATGTCAGTGCAAATAGACAAACCAAATGATGATGATGATGATGATGATGATTGTATTTTCATTGTTATTAATGTAGTTAAGTTCATGGTTGTTTCTAGACTATGGAACGTGTTAGAAGGAAAATATCCTGATAATAATAATAATAATAAAGGTTTGGATGTCTGTGAGCCATGCATATCTTGATTAGAATATCTTGGAATCGAGTTAATTAATTAGATAATTTCAATTAATGGTTAATTACTTGTATGAAATATCTTTTGACATTTTGTTTGAAGATCATGTTGAAAAAGAAATTATCAAGTTGATGATGTTTAGTTTCTCTATTCCTAATCATTATTTCTTTTGTCATCTACCCATGTCCTCTAAAATTATTCTTTGCATATTATTTCACCTAATCATTTTACATTACTTCAATTCTCATGTTCCAGAGTCATGTGGTGGAAATTCATGTTCAAAGATTTTTCGCTTAGGCTTAAGCTTGTAATTAAGGGTCCAAATAAGGCTAGCAAATATTTGTAAGCTATGTAAAAAAAAACGAAAAATACCATCCACAGTCCACACCAACATAAATTAATTTAATTTATTTGGTTAAGATCGTAGTTTTTAACATGATTAATTAATTAAATGGATTGTTGTTTATAATTGAGCATGAAAATTGAACTACTTTATTTAGTTTGACACAAACATAGACTAATAGAGATACCAATTCTTTACTAACTCATAAATATGATATACAAACATGATGATGGGAATAGTCACACCTAGCTGTATATAAATACGATTTCAAAAAAAAAGAAGAAGTAATTTTTGTAGATAGAACTGTATTCATCTAGGTATTAAAAACAATATTGTCAAATTAATGAGAATGTAAGTAACTTTCAATAATTCATCAAAATTTGTCCTCATTCACATTTTCAGAAATACATAACACAACCCAAGCAATGGAGGACAAATTCATTATTGTGATTGTCGTTTTTGTAGGGGTTGAAATTGTTTTGTACTTGTTTTATTATTTGCACACAATCACTCACAGCCCTTGTATCATCAAGTTTTTGGAAAACTAAAGCAATAATTTATTGTTTGCAATAAATATTGGTAAGGGATTATACATTAGATTAATTAAAAATAATAATTTTAAATAAATAAACAGTGGTTGGTGGAATTTCTAGGTGCCATTAATGAGAAGAAAAGAATATACCCCTATGATTATATTTATAAAAGGTTGATAAACTTGCTTTGTACCAAATATTGAACTTTACGAAGTGATATCAATTTCAGAAAACTACCAAACAAAGCCAAAAGAAAAGAGTCGGTGCTACTTTAATGGTATAGCTCGTAAAAAATACAGAAACAACTAATTATGAATACTTTGAGAAGTACACATACAATTTACACCTATCAGGATTTTCTGATATAAACTTTAAAATACAATTTGAATTTCTGTTTTTTAATGAGTAAAAGAGAGCTACCCACACAAGATGGAAAAACTCTCCACACATTGGTGGGACTTGGAAAATTGTCCACATTTATGAGCTATATATGCCAATATTGTCCCTATACTTTTTAGAAAGTAAGATAGTAGTGTCATCCCACTTGAGAGCGAGAAGTATATATTTTTGTTAGTTGAATTATCTGTTGGATATGAATTTTTATCTAAATAATAAGGTGAAACTTGGGGTTAACGATTAATAACAAAACAGAATAAAATAAAAGAAAAAAAATCAACTATATCAAATAATTAATAATATTTATGTATCATAATATTGTTCTATTCAGTTTGAAACCAGGATAGAGGAGATGTGTATAATTTTCTATTGTCAAGACTTTAATGCAGTATACTATATATGAAAGTCACAACTAATGATAGAGAGTTTCTTGTTTCAAAAGAAATTTCCTATTTTCAAATCTTTTGGCTAATTTTGAATTGGGAATCTTGGGAGCAGACACTTTGGTTGAAACTGCCTATTTCTGAAAACTCAATACAAACTATGAACGTCTTTCACTTTTACAGGCTATTATTTAAAAAATAAATAAACAAATAAATAAAATTAAGAAATCCATAATGTTTTTTTTTTTTTTTTTTGAGAGAGAAAAATCCGTAATTTTTTTAATTGTTATATTTGTCAGGACTTGAAAGAGAGAAGAGAAACACAAATTTGTGCTAAGTTAAAAAAAATAATAATAATAAAATAAAATCTGTCAAAAGCCCCCACCAAGGGGTGCTGCCAAAGTCCTTAAATTCTTTTAACTTTGATGAGACACATGGAAGCCAAATAATTGGAGCCCCATGCTTGTTTTCCTTGATGATCAAGTGGGTTGCATCCAGGCCGTCCATCAAGAATAGTAGGCCCCCCCAATCTTTGTAGGCTATGGTGGGCCCCCAGATTCTGACATGGACCAACCATTGAATAGGGAGAGCCCAGCTCAGCCTTATATCACATAATCATATATATGTATATATCCAGGACCATAATCTTCAATCAGACCCTCTTGAATGTGACTAGTACTTCTCTCTTTGAACCTCCTCACCAGGCTCCCTATTCATTTTCCCATCTCTCTCTCTGCCTCTCTCTCTCCTCAGAATCCAATATTGCAAACACTCGACAACATTTTTTTTAATACACAATATTTTGTGGCAGCATTACATTACATTACAAGTTGTATTGAATTGGCTGCACTGCACATGGGGAGGCACTCTTGCTGCTACAAACAGAAGCTGAGAAAAGGCCTTTGGTCTCCAGAGGAAGATGAGAAACTTCTCAATTATATCACCAAGCATGGACATGGCTGCTGGAGCTCTGTCCCCAAGCTAGCAGGTACACACACACACACACACACACTTTTTTGGTCTACAATTGAAATTGTAATGCATTTGACAAAAGGGTACTAATAGGCTCTTGTACATGGACATATATTATTACATTTTGCAGGGCTACAAAGATGTGGAAAGAGCTGCAGATTGAGGTGGATTAATTACCTGAGGCCTGATTTGAAGAGAGGAGCATTTTCACAACAGGAAGAGAACTTAATCATTGATCTTCATGCAGTCCTTGGAAACAGGTACCATCATTTTTGTGTATATGAACCATGTGTGATGGATATGCAGTAGTCAATGTGTAATTGTTTTTCATGTTTTTTTGTTCAGATGGTCTCAAATTGCAGCACACTTGCCAGGACGGACCGATAATGAGATAAAGAATCTATGGAATTCAAGCATTAAGAAGAAGCTTAGACAAAGAGGGATTGATCCAAACACACACAAGCCACTTTCTGAGATAGAGAGTGGTACTGATAATAAAGAAAAGCAGCAGCAGCTCACAATCAACAACAACAATGAGAAAAGTTGTGTGGAAGCCAAAGAAAAGCAGCCACTTGATGTTCCTTCAAGTTGCTCCAAGTTCAGCAACATGACAATTACTACTAGTACTAGTAGTGCTGCTACTACCACTACTACTACAACTACAACAACCACTCCCCAAACACAGGAATTCTTCCTGGATAGGTTTGCTAGTGCTGCAGCTGCCTCCAATGAAAGCACAACCACAAGTTGCAGGCCTGATTTGGTTGGATATTTCCCTTTCCAGAAGTTGAATTATGGACCCAACATGGGGCTCTCCGTGAACCAGAATAGTACTAGTACCAGTACTGCTTCTCTCTGCTTCAATCCGAATTCCACCACCTCTTCTGAGATGATTTCAGAGTTGAATCCTAGCATGGCAAACACCATTATCCCCTCCATGTTTCAGACTCCTATACGCGTAAAGCCTACCGTTAGTCTTCCTTCTGATAACAACAACACATGGGAAGCTAGTAGCTTCAGCAACAATGGGAGCACAAGCAATGGAAGCACAACGAGTATAGAGTTGCAAAGCAACAGCAACACCAACAACAACAACACCTTCTTTGACAACAACACCACGACCACCTTCTCATGGGGCCTGCCTGACTGTGGAAAATCAGGTGAAGAAGCACATATCCGTGATCTAGAAGGCGAGCAAGAGGACATCAAATGGTCTGAATATCTCAACACACCATTCCTCCTTGGAACCACAGTACATAACCAAACCTCTCAATCCATGTACAGTGAGATCAAACCAGAAGCACCCTATATAACTGATGGATCAACCAACGCATGGCACCTTCAGAACCAGCACCATCACCAACAAGTTTCTCAGCTACCAGACATGTACACTAAGGATCTACAGAGACTTGCAGTGGCTTTTGGACAGACTCTTTAGCTTGTAGTATCATTTAATTCATGGGAAAAGAGAGAAGATTTTACACAAACGTCTTTTTCTTTTTTTTCTTTTTTTTTTTTTTCCAGTTTCTGATGATGGATTTGGATAAAAGGTCTTTCTTCTTTGTTAATTAATTATTACAGGTGTGTGCCATAGAATTTTTATTTTGGTTTTTGTAAATGTGTCACAATAGAAAACTTGTCAAATTCTTGTGTTAATTACTCTTCCTTTTTATTTTTCTTTTGAAGTATTTCCTCTTCTTTTACGTATATATGTGTGTGTGTGATTGGACAAACTTATATGTTATTATGAATGATGATATTGCTGATCATAAAAATGCAAAAGAATGTCATAATAAGGCCGGCTTGCTTGCTTGTATACCTTCTTCTGCAAAACAATGGAAAAGTTGATTGGAATTGGAAAGGAGAGTGAGATTGTGACTCTCTATGTAACATGTCCATATATCTTTTGGTATCCCGGGATTCATATATAGTTACTTTAAACATTGTCCATCTCTTTCCATATTGATCCTTTTCACATTGAAAAACGCATTCAAAATTCCATATGATGAGCTTTTTAGTAATGGAAAAAGAAAATCAAATTTTTAGGGACCATTTTTCTTAAATGGATGTCTATCGTTGTCCCCCAACAGATGGAGATGGTTTTAACTTTTTAACAGCCTTTAATTTAAGTCACTTCCTCCCTCTAGTCTCTACCCTCAAATGGTCCAAGACAAGAAAATTATACTTGTCTTCTTTTGGTTTACCTTATTGTCCTAAAAGTTTGATAGTACTACATACAGCTGTTACAATTTTTTCTTGCTAACCAAAGTGAATATATATAAAAAGGAATGGATCATATTGCTCCCATGCACTTTCATGGAAAAAAAATAAAATTGAGCGCAATGTGGGTTTGGCTTGGTGGTTGACGCCTCTCAACCCTTGCCTTGTCAAAGGTCATGGGTTTGATTTGCTCACCTTCCACTGATATGTGAATAGTTTTTTCACTTTGTGTGAATAATCTTCTCCCATTTTTAGGAGCAAAAATCAGTGTCCATATTTCAGAGTCTCATCTTAACTGGTTCCAACAATATTCGGACATGGTATTAATAATAATTAAAAAAAAAAATTCTCAATCTAATAAAAAGAACCATATAATATACACATTATCTTCTAAGGACATGGTTATGAGGAGGGCATGCAAGAAGAATCTCATCAATCAGTTTATGATCAAAAAAAGACCATCATAGTGAATTTAAAAGGTGACATGAGCCATGGCATATTTATCAGATGAAAGCACTTTGTCCTTTGTTGTGGGGCTATTTATTATTATTATTGTTATTTCTTTCTTCTTCTGCGTGGAATAGTCAGAGGGGTCCCTTATATGGGGTATCTTTTTTATTCTGAAACTTCAACATTGGGGAGGGAAGAAGAAAAGGATTGATGAGTTAGGTGGGTTTTAATTATGAGGATTTAAACAATCTTCCCTTAAGCAAGCACAAGAAGGAAACAGCAAGCAATGGATATAAAGATATCTGGAAAGCTAATTTGTTTTGAAGAAGAAGAAGATGTTGCAGTTGAACCTTATATTTCCAATCAATAGCATTGTAGATATAGAATCATCAAAATTCCAAGGATACGTAGGACATACAAACATAAATGGTTATATATATATATGGATGAAGTCATCTTCAGGACAAATCGTGACAGTTTTACATTAAACTATTTTGGCACATACATAACGACTTGATAAATGGGATTCTGATTTTTAACCTAACCTTATCTCTCTTGATCTTTGTGCCTTGGTAGTCATACATTACGAGTCAGGATCGTCACACGATCAAATTAGGAGAAAGGACCATACAAATGCATGGTACACGTCTTATTAAGCCATGAATTATGGGTTAACATTCATTTTTTCAAAACAGAAGATCACAGGAATCTTTTTATGTTTCCTTATTTGCAATAGCACAACCCTCCTTTTGTGAGGCATGTATGAATAATATCAGCAAGTAGATGCATATACAAATGCACACATACACATAATTGCAACATTATTATATAAAAATGTACAACTTTTTTATACATATACAACTCGACACATGTGAACTAAATTATTAGGCCTTTTCATTGAGGCCCTACAACACAATCATGAGTGTAAAAAGAATACAAAAAGCATTGGCATTAGAAATGGCAGACTGCAGAGAAGAGGTGATGATTAGATAACAGCTTTCTGGTGAGAACATTATTTACGTATTTATCTATTTATTTTTTTGTTTGTTAGTTTCGAACTATTTATAGAATTCAACCCCAGAAAGTTAGAAATGTCATGGAATCTTTGCTTTTCTTCAACGATATTTATATATGTACATATACATCAAGGAGGTAAGGATATTAAGCAGTGAATAACTTATTGGGGGGAAGATGAATGCAATGATGATGGAATGATTACATCAATGATAATTATTAGTGATTATAGAATTGATAGAATTTGTCAAATTAATTTAATATACATGGTGAGAGAGTTGGTTCTTGATGGGATAATTTATTCTTGCATAACATGCAGAAAATCAACCATTACAGATAGTGTTTTGATTGTGGAGGATGTGTCCTGGTGCTTTGGTCAATACTGAATTATTTTCAGTGAATTAATTAAAAAAAAAAATCAAGCAACTCTCTAATCTATTAAAAAATAAATAAATGAAGAAAAAAAAATGAATACAATGATTTAATTAGTACAATGTATGTCACGGAGACAATTGACATGAAGACCAACACTCTAAAGCTTAGAGAAAGTACCAAGATATCAAAATTTAATCTTTTAGGATTAGAGAGATGGTCATTGGGTTGTAAGTGATTTATTTTTCAATTTTATAATGTATTTTAAATAAAAATTGAAAAATTTAACTCCATAAGGGGACTTAAAACAGACAAATGTACAAGTAAGATAGTCTGAGACTATTCTGAATGGATATTTATAATGATATTTTTTGTATTAAGCACAAGCATCTTCTTTTTATAATCACCATATTTAACTATCTATAAAAGGGATTAATGCTTAAAAGACAACTAAATGCATCCGAAATTTATTTTACTTTTTAAATGCATACCCAATAAAGTCAAAAGCTATTGGGATCACCCATTCTATAATTTGAAGACAATTTTTAAAATCTATAAAGCAATTATAAGCTATTTATATTTGATTCTTTAATTAGCAAAATTTGATTTCAGCCAAAATTGTTTTCTAACACAAACAACCAGTTGTATATATCTACTATTATTATTATAAGATTGTGACACTATTAAATAGAACACGATACTTGCAAGTTGATACAAATTAACTTAATTAGGACAAAATTTTAGTTGTTTGTTT
The DNA here is from genome assembly GCA_019925255.1 of Litchi chinensis. Taxonomy (NCBI): domain Eukaryota; kingdom Viridiplantae; phylum Streptophyta; class Magnoliopsida; order Sapindales; family Sapindaceae; genus Litchi; species Litchi chinensis. The sequence goes on along the minus strand of CM034466.1, from coordinate 635,664 downwards.
TTGTTTATTCACAGTTAAATCCAATATTAAAATCAAATTAAAACAAAAACAAGAACAGTTTATTCCAATTTGATATATTCAAATTTCAAATATAAAATTATAATTCTCTTTCTTAAATACAAAGCGTCTTAAGATAAGTCTAAGCCAACTCAAGAGAATTATATTGTGATGGAGGCTGAAGTGATGGAATGGTAGAAAGCTCGTACCCTCATCAATGAAAATTGTACATTGATTTTATGTCTTCCTCCCCCAATATTCAAATTTTAGTTGTTTGCTTTTGTTTATTCACAGGTAAGTTCAATATTAAATCAAATTAGAAACAAAAACAAAAATAGTTTATTCCAATTTGATATATTCAAATTTCAAATATAAAATTATAATTTTCTTTCTTAAGCACAAAACGTCTTGAGATCAAGTCTAAGCCAACTCGAGAGAATTATATTGTGATGGAAATTGATGTGATGTGATGGTAGAAAGCTGGTATCCTCATCAACGAAATTGTGCATTGATTTTTTTGTCTTCCTGCCCCGATATTCAAATTTGTTCTTGGTCAAATAGAAAGTGATAATCGGTCCTATACATCAGTCTGTCGGCCCCAAATGTTCAGATGTTGTATCACACGGTTTCACTTTGACCCAAAAATAGTTGTATAGGCCTAACATTAGACTGGACCAGCAAAAATCTTGAAGGCCCAAATTCTGAGCTTAGATAAAAACATAACCATATATTTGTAGAGAGAGAGAGAGAGAGAGAGAGGGAGGGGAATACAAAATAAGCAAAGATATAAAGGAGTCTTTTGTGGCCGACCTCTATACACTCTTTTCTTTTAAGGATTTGACTATCAATATTAGAATAGTGACAGATTCGGAGATTCATATGAATGATAATGTTAAAAAAAATGGATATTATTGTAAAATATTAATTTTTGGCTTTGGTTAGCTTCTAGCTATTTTCAACATAATAAGGATATTATTAGAAAATGAAAATATATAATAATCCTAGTTAAGGATATATATATATATATATATTCTTACGCTTCAAAATTTATTCTTTCACTTACATATATTTTTAGTATATATATTTAAGGATATATATATATATATACACTTTTACACTTTAAAATTTTATAATTATAAAAGCATAACAAAAAAATCAATTGGTAATCTATACGTGGGAAAGTGAATTTAATTTTGTGTTCCTGTCAACATAAGTTAATGTCTTTTAGTGTTAGTTTAGGGGTCAAATGAAGTTTACAACGTTCAAAATATGTCTAAATAGTGGCGCTTTAACTTAAAAATTAATATCTTAGTTGGATTTTAAAATAAACAATACAAATCAAGCACTAAAGTAAAAAATTCATAGTTCTCACATGCTTTTGAGCAACGTGGATTGACATTTTTAAGTTTTAGTTGATGAGTTAAAAGAAGTTTTTAACGCTCGATACATACGTAAATATTAGAGTTTTATTTTTATAAAAGAAGGATCTTAGTATGGTTTAAAACAAAACAACATAAATCAAACATAAATGTTAAAAAAATCTCAATGTTCTCAAGATTTCCGTTAGTGTCAGTCAACCTAATTATGCACTTCTTTTATCCTATAGTTGGAACATAAGATTTGAGATAAGTTTGAGATTTAAAATATCTCAAACTCTTAAATACTATGTTTAGAGAGCAATAAAAAGGATTTCAAGCTCACTCCAAACTCTTTCAAATCCTCCTCTCATAAGAATGCTCATTTCTAACCAAAATAGTGGGATTTGATGGGTTTAAAAATAAGCATTCCATCTCCACTTTTTTTTTTTTTTCCAAAATTTTTTAAGATTTTTAAAAAAAAAATTAATTTTAAGTATATCATAAAATGTTTAAATTAATTTTATTTAAATTCAATTTTAATCTATACCAAACATAATATAGTATAATTTTAATCCAATCTCAAGTTCTAACAATCACGGGATAATAATTTTCCAATCCAATATAATATATTCCATTTTAATCTCGCATGTCAAACATAAGACATCATATAACACTTGAAACTAACATGAATCTTAAAGACAAATAATTACTTCAGAATTCCTAACCCTTTATTTCACAATCACTCCGATAACATCTTAATCGAAATAAAGATACAGCGATTTGAACTGAGAATTTTTTTTTTTTTTTTTTTTTTCCATAGTTTTGAAAGAACTTGAGATTTTCTATACAGCAAGACAAATCATATTCACAACCATACCCAGAAAGCATTAACATTAATACAAGAACAGAAAACTGGATTTGCTAGTAAAAGTTACAAATGGATGATTTAATAAGGGAAGAGAAGAAAATACACTACTTGATGAATGATTTCAGCAAGAAGAATTGCTGCCTACATTTTCATTTCTCGGCAATCTTAACTCTTATTGTTTATCTATCAACTTTAGTTGAATTGTGAAGTACGTTTCCAATAAATGATTACACTTGCAGGAAAAGCTACCATGTAATAAGTTTAATTAAACCAATTGATAAAAATTAAGCTCTTTGGAAAACCAAATTGTGACAACTCTTGTCACAAGGGTAGGGGCAATCTATGGCCTTCACAGCTGCACGGCCGAAATACCAATCTCCAACAGCTATTGCAACTGCCTGCACGTTGGCGATCATGGAAGATTGTAAATTAAACATAACTTCCATTCTGTTATATGTAGCATAATAATCGACACTAGGGTCGATGCATGATTGTTTGGATCAGACATACCTTGTTTCCAACAACTGGAGAATTATCCGCAAACCATGTATCTTGCCTCTCCGTTTGGCAGTGAGCAAAACATGAATTTATGAATAATCCATTCTGTCTAGACATTGAAAACCCTCGTACTGCATTTAGCACTTGATTCCTAAAACCTATTCCAATCAACAAGGAATCCCCGGTAAGTTGGTTTTACTTGTCATCATTTGAAGCCACATTAACTTAAGCTAAAGAAAATGTCATATATAATTCACCTTGCAAGAATCTAATCTGTGATGTGGAACATTTTGCATGGTTTAATCTGCAATCATGCCAATAGCCATGAGGATCCGCTGATGGTGGAGCTAAACTGGATTGGATCTAAGTACAGGTCAAAGAAATGAGTTAGTCCATCTAGCTTGTCATTCAAATATCTCAGTGCTCTACTCAAGAAGCAGATCACAACCGAATCTGTGTGCATTTTAGGTGGACTAAATCATCACGTTAAGTGTATATATATATCATTACCTGCCATGAATCATAAGCCGCATTGAGAATAAACAGGGGGGTTTTGACCTGGCCAATTACGTTTTGAGGGAAGAAGCACTGAGAAGAACAAAACACAGTAAGTCAGTTTTGAGACATTATGCTGAAATGAACGTTCGATGTTTCCTCTTATTCAATAAAATCAGATATCTCTGTGGAAAAAGGTTCAAGATATAAGGATTACCGAAGTTGGGTCAAGGTGATTAGTACATATACGTGGCAGATTCCATTGTACCCCCTACAATCATCACGATAATTCCACAAATAAGAATGCATAAGCTTAGCAGATGAAACATTTTAGAACTTGAATATGACCAAAAAAGGATGTCATGCCAACTCAGTGGTTGTCCCTGAATGTCAAATTTTAATCTTCAAACACCAAAACAAAACCTTAAGTACAATTATGTGAGGAGACACAAATCTAAGATCTCCTAGACTCAACAGCTTAAGATTCCTACCAAGGACCCAAAACAAGCTCCAACAAAAAGCATGTAAGCCAAAATGAATGAAAAATTAGAACGATTGTCAAGTTCAAAAGTTCAATATCAGCATGGTACCTGTAAGCCTACTACACCACTATATAAGTTCCTGAGAGTGTGCCCACCAGATACATCAACCCTGATATTTCAAACACAATAGACAGTAAGTAGATTAAGTTTTTCAACAACAAAGATAAAGAAAAATTTCATATCTCAGTGTTATAGAAAGATTAAGTGAATGGAATACTCACGCATCAAGGAATAGACCTGCGTCACTCAAGCATTTCACTTTGGTAGTTCCAGGAAACAAGTTCCTGAACTTATCACAGTGTAAAATAGCTGCTAGTCCCCCAGCAGAGCACCCAGAAAGAAGAGCCTGAAATAGAGTCGTTTGTTCTTTCGTGAAGAATTGAAGTGAAAATGAAATATGAAAGATATCAAAAGCTAGGCAAACACTGTACCTGATTGGCATTGCGCATTCCCTTCGACATCAAATCTTCCATGGCAGCTAACCATATACGCTCTCCTTTAAATTGCAGTTGAGCAGCCTAAAATTGAAATGGTTTGACATATAAACAAAAAGAAACATGGAACTGAACCAGCACAACCTTAAGCTTATGTGGATGTACATATGCAATCATAGAGATAGTGGATTGACTTAGATGCCTGAATACAAACACAAAATGTAACAATCAACCCCATTCTCCTACTCCAATTTGTCCCCACCACAGTTATTACATAACTAGTTTCAACTCTTCTTGCTATGTTACTAGTCTTATATGTATAACTCATTTGACATAGGACGATTACACACACCACGAAAAACTCAGAACAAGGTAAAGAGTCACATCAGAGATCGTCTGGACATAAGAAAGATAATACCACTGACATAGAGGGGCAAGAAATCAATTTGTCAACAACAAATTTGAGGACCAAAATGTCTAAACCTTAGTAAACAGTAGTACTCAGATACCTAAACCGTTATTATTGTGATGATTGGCTACCGGGGCAACCATTTGAGATAGAATGGTGGCATGTAAGATCCCAACTCAAATTTTTTGGCATCCAGACAAATTTTCATTGATAGATGATGAAAAGAAAAAGGTAAAGAGCTAGACATTCCTATCCACCTTATTTTCACTGTCTCCAGTAAAAGATGCACCATCACAATAGCGAAGCTTTACTCGGTTCCAATTAAAAAAATCTGCAATGCCATGTGGAGTAAAATAGTATATCAGTCAAGCAAAGCTAAAGTTATTGAATGAAGAAAGAGACCATGATGAATTTTGTATCAGTCTTGAATATTTTATATAAGTTATATAGAGGATACCGGGATTTTCCTCTGCTTTGTTGCTCAGTATGCCTGTAAATGGTATCTGCTTTTCCATGTATGAGGACGACCCACGCCTGGTTGTTTTACGGTAAACACAAGTTCTAATACTGTTACACCATCCTCCTCCCTGTCACAAAATGCTTAACAACATCAAGAAATAGGACAAGGGAGATCTCAACACGATAACTTGATGACACAATATGTTTAAAAACACAATTATTCTTATATATATCATGATGCATCGCTATAATTCTTCTAGAACTCAACTAGAAATGAAATTCTCAAATAACTAAACATGGAAGGATTACAGATTCATACTCATTGGTTTTGCTTTTTTTGGCTAGCAAATGCTGAATCAATTTCTAGTCATAAGTACCATATGAATTAAAAACTATCAGAAAATGAAAAACAAAAACAAACCTCCAATTGAATGAGCCAACTATTGGATCCTGACCCGTATCCACGATGCAGATGATATCCAGGCAAAGTTCCATCCAAACACACTGCAAAATTGAAACCGCACGCACAACAAGGTACATAGATTTATACAATTTGTGTGACAAATTCAACAGTACTAAATCAACTATGTTATTGTATCTTGATGAACCAAATTAGATAAATTAAAGGAAAACAGACAATAGAGCAAAGATATGCACAATGATTGTATTCAAAGGAAAGGCTCTTTTTTAATTAGTAAAGTGAAATCTAAGTTACCATCAATAGCTTTAAAAATGGTTACAAAGAAAAAAAAAAGTCTGCAAATCTGCAAAATTAGTACTGAACAAACTGAAACAAATATACATGATATTGAATTCCAATGTTAATTAATAAAAAGGGGAATGTATGTATATATGTGTGTGTGTATATATATTGTACCTGCTCCTTTGGCACCAGCAGTATGAATAAGAGTGAGCCCTACCATGACAGGGTTTGAAATATAGGCCTTGGAGCTGCCAAAAGGGCTTCCTTCATGAACATAAGATTCAATGTAAGACAACTCTGTTTCATTGAATTCCAACAACCCATCAACCCATTTCTCATTTACAAGCACCAACAAAAACACCCCTACGACCAAGAACACCCTCATCTCCATTTCTGCTCTCTGAACCTCAACAACTTGCAAGTTTTACAATGAAGTTTCAAACTTTATTATTAAAGTTTGAAACTTTTCGTGTAGCAAAGGGACTGGTCCCTTTTCTGGGAAATTAAAATGAAGCAATGTGGTATAGAAAAAACAGAAATGAAATGATTTCCATTTATGAGAATGTTAAAAATGAGGAGAGAGAGAGAGAGAGAGAGAGAACAGTGTTGTTGAAGTGGTTTTTGCCGGGCTTTTTTCAAGGTTTTAACTTTTAAGACAAGAGTCACGTTTAGAATCTAAACGCAGATTGTTTAAGTTTAACTGAAGGGGAAGCTAAAGTTACAGATATGTGGTGATTGTAATGTGTGACTGACACATTTGTCCACCCTAGGATGACAAAATGTGGAGGGGACCACGTATTTGGATGCATATATGATATGATGCCAATCATGTTTCCAGTTCTAGGGTGGATTGGCGATTCCTTTTTACATTATGTGGTCAGATTTCCTTTTATGTCTTGTGGTGCTTATGTTTACCTGAACGGGATTAGTTTGATGTTATAAGAAAATGTAATTACCTAATTGGTAGTATCATAATCACAAACCCTATAATATATTTCCACTTAAATCAAGTGGTTGCGGATCTCCTGCTCTATTTTAATAATTAAAATTACGACTTATTATATATGGTTTTTTTTTTTTTTGAAAGTAGTCTAGAGAACAATTCTAATCAAATAGGATCGAATATTGATGATGCGGTCTTAAGAACAACTCTCGTTCGAGACAAAGTGACCCATATATAGATAGAAAAACGGTCTACATAAGTACGGGGGATAACCCTCACATAAGTGGGAAAAGTAGCCACAAATTGTGGCTTGGGTGTCGAACCTAATACTAAAAGAGTTCCCAAGTTGTGCGTGCCACTGCGATAAGGTACAAATAACCTCATTATATGTGTTTTATAAATATATATATATGGAAGTTTTCTTATTTTTGTGAGAATAGATATTTTTCAATTATTATAATTGACATTAAAATCACATAAATAATAATTGATTTTTATAGATCTTAGTAGACGTTTAGTTGATTCAATATCAGCTTTAGAAAAAAAAAAAAAGAATCCTCTTTCATTAATTTTTTTTCATAATTACATAAAAGAATTCAAGTCTTATATTGCATAATATAACAAAGTATGGAAATTTATTTTTTCTCTGTTGTAAAAGCAATACCTTTCAAATAATATACACTCCATTGAGATAGATTCCAACCCCACTCTAATGTAGAGTGAATATTTGAACAATAATGGTAATATTTTATCTGAATAATTTGAATACAACTTTGACTCAATATCAACCTAAAAAAAGAAAGCTATATATAATCAAGTAATAAATAAACTTCCAACTCCTCAAACAAAATATTTCTGATTAATGGTGTGAAGATCTGCAAACTTTATCTCCTAATCAGTTTCGTATTCATGTTGTATTTATGCATCATGTCAAAAATCGCCACTGGCGTTTGTGGTTGGCATGCAACTATGCACTTTCTATTGGATGAAGCATGATGGTAGACAGATAGAAATCAGTTGGCCTGTTGGGTTGATACATTTACTCGATGTGTTGTTTCACTTCACTTTTGTGCACCTTACTCTCTCTCATGATGGTAGACAGAGAGAAATCAGTTGGCCTTTTGGGTTGATAAATTTACTCGGTGTGTTGTTTCACTTCACTTTTGTGCACCTTACTCTCTCTCTTGATAACCCCGTGTTTCAGCGGCTTACAGCTGTTTTCACCTCTTTATTTGCATGTTATGCTTGTTATGTCGTGCGTCACCGTATATTTAACTATGTTTCCAACAAATGTCAGTAAAATAAATTTTTGAAAAACAAAACTACATTTTTAACACTATTTAAGATTAATTTTTTATTACTCTCGACTAGTAAGGGAACAATTAAAATCAATTAGAATATAACATTAATGATATGATTAGAAAAATAACTCTCATACGAGATAAAGTAATCCACATATAGGTAGAGAAGTAATCCATATAAAGATAAGAGAAAAATTTTTATAATAAAAAAAATGTCGGATCATGATCACCCAAAGAACCATTGTGGACCAAAAGTATTTAACACTACACTGCAGGTTAGTTAACATTTAGGATTTTATTATTCTGATAAGGAAACACAATTTAAGATATTTGTGCAATATTTTTCTTTCAGGTTGAGAGTATAATCGAACTAATATTTTCTTCTTGTATGAGTAGGTTTCATCACTTATTTTATTTTACTCAAAAAATAAGTTTAAATTTCACATTGTTCAAAATAAATTAATAAATATTAGATGTAGGATATCTATCTTCAATAACGAAAGTAGTTAGTCTTATTCATAGTGTATCTATCATTATTAATTTTAACAAGATCCTATACTAGTTATGAAAAGAAATAAAAACATCTAACCTAACGTTTTCTCTCTTCCTTTGTTTTCTCACTTCAAAGAAGAAAGGTAGTCAAATTTCATTATTTGATCGCTTTATGGATTATGTTGTTAAACGTAGTTATGTAAATTAGTATTTATGCAGTGGGACCTACTAAGTCAGCAAACACTGCGAGAGAGATTCGTTGCGTTGAATTTTATTGAAAGTTTTTCTGTGGCACCAATCTTTTGGTGACGTGATTAAACTGATTACTTTACAATTTTTATTTATTTTATTTTTTCCTAGAGCTCGATAGGATTAGCAGCAATATAGATATTGGATTACGGTTTGACGATCAATTCTCAAAAAAGAAAGGATAACCCACACTTATACACACACATGAGAATCTAACCCACATAATGTGAAAGAGTGTCGAGCTCATAATCTCCAAAGAAATGGGTGGGAGCCCAGCTATTTACCATTAGGCAGACCATTGACAACCTTGCAGCCAAATATAGATTGATTCATCTAATTGTAATATATAGTTTAGATCTGCTATTTAAATTTCCGTAAAATTTTAATAATTAATTTATTTGGTGATGCTAAATATACGTGGATAGTCCAAAATTGAACAATGTGAAATGACACAACAAACGTTAATGATAATAGCTTGCATCAGCAATAGACAATTAATTAATTAATTAAAGCAAGCAAATGGGAGTGATGAACAATAATAAATAATGAAGTTGGCCAACAATGGGACATGCGTATGTCTGGTGGCATTTCCCCATATGATTCCTCATCAATCAACCCCACCATAGTCTTATCAAGTTAAATTCGATTTACTAGTTCTCAATTTATTTGTTCTGTACTCATCATCATATTCCAAACTCTATTTTAATCATTTTACAGTTTTGTTCTCATTATTATATGTCTGGATGTCTAGAAAATCCAATAATTTGAGGTAATTGAAAAATAAAAAATTAAATCATTGACAAAAAAAATTAGGGAGCTTTACATTTTTTACCCAAAAGGGCCAAAACCAAAAGGAAGAATCTGTTTTTACTCACTTTTTTATAGAAATTTGTTTTTAGCCTCTCAAAATAACTATTTTCATCTTATACCTAAATTTATCAAAATACCCTTCATTAAAGAAAAAAAAAAAAAAAGGTTTTAAGTCTACTTAAAAACCAATGATTTAAAAACTGATTCTATCCAATTATCATCTTAACGTTACATCTCATTAAAAATCTTCATTTTCAAGTTAAATCCATCCAAATCCACTAAATCTAATTTTATACATCAATATTCAAAATTCAAAACACAAGAAAACTTGAAAAATCACAAAAAATAATAACAATAATAAAAGATCCCAACAAAACTCAATTAACCAACAAAGAAAGCCAAAAAACTCATATCATGAGCAATGCAGGAGGAGAATAAGGTATGCAGGGGTAATTTAGATAATTTGGATATAAACTAGGATTAATTTTTTAAAAGGTTAAAAACAATTTTTATCTTTTTTTTTTCTAAAAAAAGTGGTAAATTTTTTTTTTCCAAGAATGGTCATTTTTTGTAATTTTCACAAAAAATTATCGTATCTATTTATAATTTAAATAATTAGTATATATCATTTTCGTACATGTGATAAGGATTTGAATTTCACTATGCAAAGAAAGTTTTATCCAATTATTATATTAATAAATATAACCAGATGTGACATGATCAAATTTTCATGTTGTAATATGTAATGTTTAATCTTGATATATATATTTCGATATATCTTTATCTATTAATTTTATATTATTTTATAATTATATTAAAAATTAAAAAAAAATGACAAAATGAGGGGGAAAACCAACAATTCCCTCTTGAATAATCCTGAACGAAGAGAATAAAATAGAATTGAGAAAAGGCTCTTGACAAAAAACTTTCTACAATATTACAAGTCTTGCATTCTTGAAACCTTTTTCACTTAACAATTTGTCAATTTGAGGTGATTGAGATAATTAATCTCACCTTCTTGCCGACACTTCTAATAATATATATTTTTCATAATCTAACTATATTAAGTGAGTTGTACACATTTTATAATTATATCATTATCTATCATTATCAACAAAATGAATCCATAATGCATTCTTGTATGTATATATGCATGTGCATTTGTCATTGTCATCCAAATATTTAAGAAAAGAAAATATAATTTATAATATTTAGAATTGAATAAGCACCGTATATCGCCGAGGAGTGAACCAAATCTTCTGGTTTTGGTCTTGGCTCTTCATTATAGTTGTTTAGAGACCCTGCATTTTCTTCTCTATATATGCATATTCTTAAAAATAATCATATGTATGTGTTTGATATTGATGAGAATACCCTTCGTCTAAAGCAGCCAAGGCATGTCACGGCAAAATTGATGGGGTATAAGAATGGAGAGGTCCTTGCGTTGTAGGGTCTTGAAGTTGACTCTCTTCTTTGGCCACCTTTGATGACTTTATAGTGGTTCATTTATGCTTCTCATCATTGATGAACTCATGCATACGTATACCCTTACTAGTAATATATATTGCTAAGCAATAGTTGGATCGCAAAAATTAAACTTACATCTTAAGTTATAAATAATGATATTAGGCGTTCTAGGACAAATTATCACTGTTTATCATGTATGTAAATCAATATGACAAATCATACATGGATAAACATCAAACACATATTATAAAAATTAATATAAGATACTTGTGGAGACTCAAAGCCAAAACGATCTCGAAAAAACCTAATTAATAAACTGAAAGAACTTATCCTATTTCAAAGTATCAAGATTTAGTTAATTTAAATTATTACAGAATATTAGTGACTAAAACCTGAAATTTGAATTATATATTTATTTTATTTTTTTTTCTTTACTTTTGAATGTATAATAATTTTGTTTGTTTTTTAAAATTAAAATTATTTGAAAAATAGTAATTTGACATTTATACTCTTTCACTACGAGTTATTATGTAATTTCATTTACTATGATACAAATAATTACAAATAAATTATTTAATAAATATAAAACACTTTTATATATGTTTTATTAATAATATTTTTACAATGAAAGTTTAATATAGAAAATAAATAAAGATTCTTACCAGAATTTGATCAGAGAGATATAATAATCAACTATAAGAAAATTTGAGGATAAAATGTTTAGAGTTTTTATTTTTCAAAGATGTTTGCTATAACATTGAAAGGAATCTCTAAATTAGGACAAAATTATAAATATATTACTTTGATGATGACAGACTTAAAATAATATATTTAAAAAATCATTAAATGATTTAATAATCAAATAAAAGTAAGAAATTATTATTTTTTTTAGTGATTTTTAGATAATTTTAAATGATTTGATCACTTAAAAAAAAAAAACAAATGAAAACAACTTAATGGATTCAATTTAGATCAACTAAGTGATAAATGTTAAAAACAAGCAATCCCTGAGAGTTGAGTACAATTAACATATATATTTGTATACGTTCTGTCATGCATAACCGATAATTATTTGGTCATTAGTTGAATTTCGGTTTACAAAGATATTATATCAAGATCTTGGTTACCTTCACTAAAAGAATATAAATAACGGAAAGCTGGAAATAAAGATAGAGTGGGAGGCCTATAACTTGCATGTAAAGTAAAACTTTAATTAGAAAATTCAATTATATTAATTACATCTATTCGAAAGAGGGGTATGGGGTCTTTTTTGTACCAACAATCAATTAGTTAATTAAAGTAAAGAAAGGGCTTGAAATTGATGATCGAAGCTTGAAATTTGTTTTTCAATTTACAACTTTATGAGGTGGAACAAGAGAAGATTGGAGTGTTCGAAATGAACAAAAATGCTTTTCATTTTCTTTGGGTTACTTAATTGAAAACATTTTATTGAGTTAGTCCTTCTCTCCTTCAACCACAAGGATTCTTGGTCCCAAACTTGGCAAACTGGCTAGATTACAAATAGTAGGGCTGGTTTTGTAGTTATTCTATTCAAAAACAAGTCCATTATGTCACTCTACGTAACGTTCACGCAACTTATTCTAATCTTGGACTTTGTGATCATCCTACCCTACACGTTTAAACTTTCATAAAATCCCACATTTATATGCATGCATGTTTGCAAGTTTTGTAACCGAGTGTTGTGCATAAATACAGGAGTCAAACACCTTCCTTCAATGCATTAAGATATTAATTATGTTCAACTGCAAATCCATATTACATATATACACACAACTCTTTCTAAGTGCGGACATTCAAATTTTCATTTGATATGGACCTAATCACTTAACACGATTTAGCCGTGGTGCAATACCAGTTACCTGAATTTAATGCTACCGGATTTGAACGTCGCATGTCCAATGGTATAGATAGACATGGCTTGACATTCAAGCGATGATGCGTGCACATTCTTTTCTAACACATGTGGTTGCATATTTTTATATTCACTTTAGTAGTGATGGTTCAAATTCTACAAAACGCATTTTACAAGTTTTACATGGTTTTAGTTTTCTCTTCTTATAGTGGGAGTAGTTGTAAAATTTTGCAATGTTGTAGTTTTCTCTCCTTATAATGGCAATCATTGTCTCCTATTCTGGAACTAGATATTTGGACCACCCTAGACGACGATCCTGACAAACCTCTAATTCAATTGGCGTTATTTTGATTTTGATTTTTTTTAAAAAAAACCATGTTGCATAACATCTAAGTCATCCAACGCATGCAAAGAGTTATACAAGTAGTGATAATTGATTTCGACAAGTTTTGACAGATTTTTAAATCAGTTTTAGAGAAACAAAAATCATGTTGCATAACATCCAAGTCATCCAACGTGAATTGTCACGCACAAACTCATGCTCGCCTATATATATATGGCGTATTCTCCCTGTGTAAGTATACACTTGACAAAACAAATATGTAATTGCATTCTAGAATATGTAATTGTAATTTATTATATATGATTACAACTAAACATGTGTGGTTACAATTAGTAAATATGATCAAATTCACTGATTGTGATCAATGTAATCATATTTATTGATAGTAATATATATATTTAGTTGTACTCATATATAATAAATTACAATAATATATTTTAAAATGTAATCACATATTTTTTTTTAAGTGTATGCATACACCCAGTGTAGACAATGCGACCCCTATATATATAATCAATGATTAAACAATGAATATTTTAATGTTAAGTTGTTTTAGATTTGAAAGAATCAAAATTATAGAAAAAATTTGATATTTATTAAGTTCTTTTTGATCTACATAAAAACAAATGTGTACATCTAGATTGAAAAATATGACAGGCCAATTTTTTTTAAAGGGATATTATCAAAATATGCCTTGAAATTGAAAATAATGTAAAACCATCCATGGTTTCAAAAATATTAGCCAAAATAGTCCATATGTTATTGAGGTGCTGATTTCCATCCATAGTTGATGATTCCATTAGGGTTTGAGGGTATTCTTGTCAATTCAAAAATAATTAAAAAAAAAATCACCTAGTTGTCTAACTTTGCCACCCATCAAAACATCACTATCATCCCTACCCACACTTTCTCTTTCATATATTTCACAATCTCTCATCTAAAGGAAAAATTGAATTTTAGATTAATGCGGAAATGTAGGTTTTAAAAGTTTCCAAAAAAAACTTGTCAGTTAATGCTAGTAATAATAATTCAATAACTAAATTAATGAGATCGAATCTTAGATTGTATAAAGAATTATTGATCTCTTTTGATTCACAGATTCTTCACCACTTGATTTTCCTTTCTATGACTTTTCACTAAGAAATTGTGTGTGAGCACGATTTTGAAAAATCACGATTACTGTTCTTTTCTCAAAAGTACACGTGCAACAAAAGAAAACGGTGAAGACAACAACTAAGAGAAGATTCAACCAATCATTTTCTTTTCAAAATGGTGTTCAGCCAATCCTAAACTTTTTGGATTTTGGTGTTCTCTTCTGTGTGTTAAACAGTTAGGGCAAATAGAAAATTCATTCAAAATCCAATGTTAATTCTCAATATAAAACACATTTTATATTGATCAATTTTACGTTTTCTAATTTAATAAAGAAACAATTTTCCTCATTAAATAGAATATTCAATTCGAAGTTTTCTAATTTAATAACAAAACAACTTACATCATTAATTAGAAATTTAATTCAAAATTTTCTAATTCAATGAAGAAACAATTTACTTCATTAATTAGAAATTCAATTCAAAACTTTCTTAATCAAAGAAGAAACAATTTACGTCATTAATTAGAATATTAATTTTAAGTAATTGAATTCAATGAAGAAAGAATTCATTTCATTAATTAGAATATTATGAAGAAATAATTCATTTCATTAATTAGAATATTGAATCTTAAGTTTTCTTACTTTAATGAAGAAACAACTTACTTCATTAACTTAAATTTTCTTACTTTAATAAAGAAACAACTTACTTCATTAACTTAAATTTTCTTACTTTAACGAAAAAACAATTAACTTCATTAATTTGAATTTAAATCACATGGTTATTAAAATAAATTAATTACTTTAGTAACCACATGGATTTGAGCGCATAACATATTTGGATGTATAATTAAATAATTCAAAATTCAAAATTATTAATTAAATAATTATTAATTCAAATATTCAACAATATTTAAATCATGTGAACGTATTTATGCTACACATGTAACACATAATTGGACACTCCAATTAATTTTTCTATTTTCTAGTTTCTTATAGTGAGTGTGAGCTAGTGAGGAGACCAAATGGACCTAGGATTCTAAGCTCCAATAATATTGAAATTATTAATTAAACTCTTTAATTAAATAATTCATTATTATTAACTTTAGAGTTGCTATACTAATAATTGTAGATGTTTTACACAATCTGAATTTATCAGTGTCCATTAAGCTAATCATTTCATATAGTCCGATTCTCTATAAGTAGTTCATAATTAGAGTTAGGTCATAAAACTCGTTATACTTCTCTAATTATATCTTGTTCTATTAAGTACAATTGATTCTCTAATAAATAATATATCTATAATAACTTATGAATTTTATCTTTCTATTTATTCATAAATAGAAAGTAGAAATCTCTTATCGTTCAAAACTTGAATCAACACTTAGGAAAACTACTTATTTACTTCTCACAAAAAAGAGTGGATTCTATTATTATGTAGAATATTCTCAGCTGTATTTAAATCATACATTCAAAGTACGAAACTTATTTTCTGTAAATATAAAATAGTCTTACCTATATAAATCAAAAGACATGATTTAATAGATAGGAGTTCATAATACACTTAGGATAAAAATTAATCTATATATGATCATCGGGTCAATAAATATGAATTTATTTGTTTAACGGATATTAATAAGAAATTCATTTTTATTGTGGTCCAGTCTTATATAATCTCTATTATATAAGATATCTCCATTTTCGTATCATCACATGAACGATCCCAAATAAAATAATCATATCAAACACAAAATAGATCGTAGCTGTAGATTTATTATAAATAAAGTACCTAACTTTGTTTACTTTTTACGGACTTTTTAGATTGCTGATCTCAAACTAAATCCTCTTGTATATAACACTTATATACTTGAGAACTACATAAGTTATTATGATTGTTATATGATATTTGTATAAAGTTAAACATTTCATAAATGCACATAAATTGAATAAGATAAACATATTTTATTTATTATTTATTTCAAATGTTTACTAATTATAAACTCTTATGACACAAACCCTAACATCATCCCCACTTTGTTTCTCACAACTGACCAAACTTGACACTTCACCTCCGACCAAACCTGCGACGACCTTACCTTTAACCAAACCCACCACAACATCACTACCAAGTGACCACCAAACATCCATGGCCGAATAGCTTAGAACCCTTAACCAAAAATCCTACCCTATCCATTTAGTCACTAAGTCACCAAAACCCAAAATGAACCTAGATGATGATCTAGGTTCAAATTGTTCACTCTTATTTTGTTTGACCTTGCAATGATGTAGAGGTCGTCTCTGACATAAGAGAGTTAGGTTTGAACTAGATTACGAAAGGGTGGGATGGGTTCTTAGATCGAACTAGAGGTCATCATCGTTACAAGGGTCGTCTAATGGTGGGATGTTCACCGCTGATTCATAGATGATTCTAGGTTGGTTATAAGTGGTAGGATGGTTTCAATGCTGCTACTATTGTTCATTTAGGTTAGTCATTAGTTGCCGACTTAGGTTTTTTTTTTTTTAAAATTAATTTATTGTTGTTCATATTTGGTATGTTGATTATGATGGTTGTTAATATGTTCATCTATGATAATTGTGATTGTTCAACGCTGGTTGTGTGTCTATCAACTTAGGTTGTTGTTGTTCATCTTTGATATGTTGATTGTGATGATTTTTGTTCATCTTAGGTTTTTTTTTTTTTTTTTTTTTTTTAATTTTGTTAGTTTTTAATTTTCATTTAGTTATGTCGACATCTAGAATTAGTCGACTTGGAGATTTCTAGGTCTAGATTACAACTCTAATAATACATGAGAATGAATGATGATGAAGGTTGATGAAAATAATTAAGGAGTAATTAAGAACAAAGAAAGAAGAGGAAAAACAATGTAAAGACAAGGATTTTACGTGGTTCAGCAAGTGTGCTTACGTCCACGGGCCATTCTGAATATATTTTGACAGAGTGATGGTAATACTTGCTTAAACTTCTTTTTTACAAAGAATTTCATCCCTATTTATAGAGAGGGGGATTGCAATTGAGTGTTATATATGCCAAAAAACTATTATTACTTTAACTACTCTGACTTGATCATACCGCATTAATTGCTATTGCATTAATCATTCGTACATGACCATGTTTGTATTAAATGCTCATGTAAAGTCTTTACTGCATTAATTGACCGTCACAACATTAATTACTCCTCGGGATTCGGAATTGTATAGATCTCACTAGCACCAAATCGAGAAGTGTTAGTTCGAGAGATTAGTTACTAAGAGATTACTTGGCGCAAGTTCGGTGATACCTTCGTGAGCTGAAGATGCACTGAGGTAGACTTGATATAAGCGCGAGTTGGAGAAGGTAGCGAATTTGTCATTGCAACCTGAGCATTGGGCTTATTAGGCCCTTCACCATTGGATCTATCTTATGGGCCTTCTGCGGTCCGTTTATCCATATCGTGAAAACAGTCATAACAAGTTATTTTTTATTTTTTTTCTTAATTTTTATTCTTTTTTAGTTTAATCTTGGCCATACACAAGTTAATGGTTTGGTTGTGTTTATGGATGAAGTGTGGCTGTTGTTGTAGGGGTTGGGTGTTTGACGGTAGTTTGGTTGGTTGATGGTTTGGTTTTGGTCGCCAGGTGAGAGTTTAAGAAAGAGAAGTTGGTTGATGACACCAAGTAATTATTATTATTTTTTTAATTTTTGATTTTTTAATTAAAAAATGGAGATATGTTCATTTATCTTGATGGACGATGGAGATCACATTTAGGATCTCCACCTTCATTTTTTTTTTAAACTTTTACAAAGATAAATATGGAGCTGTTGTATGTATTTTTCGGACTCATTAAATGGGCTGGTAAAAGTCCAATTCAGGTCTGATAGAAGGCCCGATAAGGTCAAAGCCCAGTCAAAGTCCATCAGATGAGGCCCAGATGACTCTAAGCCTAAGCAAGCTCTTCAGCTCGCATAAATAGCTTCTTCAGATTATATCAACGAGCTCATGTCAGCTAGGATTCAGCTCGCTCTATAGTTCGCCTCAGTCATAGCTCTCTGACCAGCGAGCTCAAGCTCACAGACCGCCATAGACGTCAGCTCGCTCAGAAGCGTAATAAATACAGTATCTTCTAGAACAGGTAGTTACCTAATTCAACCATGATTCTCTCTCCGAATATGGTAGTTACCCAATCAAACCGTGATTTCCTTATCAGATACGGAAGTTTATTCAAATTCAAACCGAATCAACATCATCCCTGATTTTATGGAAGCAGTTTCCTGATATTATTCAAACATATTAGGAAGTGTAATTAATTTATAATTCTTTTCCTTATTTTTTTTGATTATTTGGGAAGTGTAATTAATTCAGGATTCTTTTCCTGATTTGCTACAACCAGAATTGTAACGCCTCTTTCCCTATAAATAGGGATTAAAATCATTGTAACATGATCAGAGAATAATGAATAATACACTGTCACTCTGTAGAATTTAAGAGACAGACAGTCGTGGACGTAGGCTTATTATTGCTGAACCACGTAAAAGCTTTGTGTTCCTTGTTTGATTCTCGGTATTTGTCTGTGTCCTTTCTTGGTATTTGTGTTTTCTCACATTGATTGCAGGTATTGGGTATTGATTACTCGTCGACTGAAATCCAACGTCGATATTTTGGCGCTAGAAGGAGGGCCCAAACTGCAATCTTTTTCATCTCAGTTCATCAATTTCTGACAACATGGCAAGGACCAGAACAAACAGGAATTTTGGAGATGATGACTAGGCGGAGAGTCACATGAACCAATCTCAGCAGAACTTACAGCCTATGCAGGATGCACCCATGCATGTAGCAGGCACGTCCCATGGACAGACACTTGGCGCCGCGACAGGTATCCCTCTTTTGCCTCCCCGTCAGACAGTTCCAATTGCCCCATTAGCCGAAGGGCAGAATGTGCTGATCCAAAGGCAAAAAGCTCTGGAGGATACGGTCAGACAACTCACAGAGGCCGTCACTATGTTGGTACAGACTCAAGTACAGAACATGCCCAGGGTTGAGGTTCAGGCACCAAGGCATGTGCCCCAGCAGCATGAAGCGATGCAAATACCTGACAGGCTAGCAAGGGAAGTCCTACGACCTGCAGGCTCAGCTCGCTCCTCCAATGCGCGCTCTAGGGTTGGAGGACACCCTGTTCGGGAAGAAAGGGAGGTCGTGCGCCCAGATAGCCTAGTGGTAAAGCTGAGCCAGGATGGAAACCGGCGGGAAGAGGTTGGCCATGATAGAGCCAGAGCTGCAGCTCGGCGGTTTAATGATGAGCATAGGCAAGGAAGATCCCTTCAACTTGAGGGTCTGTTCGAAGAGGACGAAAGGTATGACCCAGAGCATCCTGCCCCTAGTCATGATCACAGGAGGAGATACGAGCTCCGAGATCCTCAAGTAGAGGAGCTCCTCCAAAGGGTCCAGCAGTTGGAGGCACGACCTGGAGCCCCGGAGCAGCGTGGATACTACGGGGAAATGACTCATTTTACAAGGGAGATTGAGACACAGCCTCTCCCCCCGAGGTTCAAGATGCCAAGCATCCAGCAGTATAATGGGGATAGTGACCCATATGACCATCTAGACGCTTTCAACGTTCAGATGGATCTGCAGACAGGAAATTCAATGGTGAAGTGCCGTGTATTCCCAACTACATTGGGGGATATTCCGAGGACGTGGTTTAAGAATCTCCCAGCTCGCAGCATAGGAAGTTGGGAGCAATGCCAACAGAAGTTCGTTGGCCAGTACAGAGCATTAAGAAGGCAGCTCGCTCCATCCTGCCACCTAGCTACAATTTTCCAGCGTCAAGGTGAGTCATTGAAAGAATACATCACCAGGTTCAGACGCGAGGTGGCGAATGTCGAGCATCCATCAGATGAAAGCATACTGACAGCGATCTCAGCTGGGCTGCGCAAGGATGGAAAGTTGTACAAGAGCATTTACAAGTCCCCAGTGAAGGATCTAGGAGAGTTCTATGAGCGAGCTGCGAAAGAGATTAGGTGGGAAGAGACCTTCGGCCCGAAGAAGCAGAATCAGAAGAACGAAGCGGGCAGTTCTAGCCAGCCAAAAAGGAGAAACAATGGCAGGAACGAAGAAGGAAGAAATAGTGGCTCAAGTAACCAGATCGTCAAAAGGGTTAGGAGAGAGCCAAGATACGAGCGACCTCGACGTCAAGGTCGTTATGAAGGATACAACGTCCTGACGGCTTCACCGGACAGGATTTACACTGCAGAAAGAAACAGGGAAGATTTTGGGAGGCCCAATCCCTTAAGGGCTCCTGTTCAGCAAAGAGATCAGAGCAAGTTCTGTGCCTATCATAATGAGGTCGGGCATAGTACTTCAGATTGCTGGGCGTTGAAAAACGCCATTGAGAAATTGATCAGGCGAGGTCGCCTGAGAGACTATGTAGCAAGACCCGCAGACTCGCGACCTCCACAACAACGACCTCACCACCAACAGCCAACACATCAGCAACAGCCCCAACGAGCTTCCGAGCCAGATCATGAGCCTGCGGTAAGAACCATTTTTACCATTCATGGTGGCCCCCATATCGCAGGTGACTCCAACAGATCGTATGAGAGATACGTCCGAGAGGCGAATCATTCGTTTCAGCTCAATGGATCGGAGGGACCGACCAAAAGAGCAAAGCCGACCTCGGACGAGATTGTATTTACAGATGAAGATGCTAGAGGAGTGATCTGGCCTCATAACGACACGCTGGTTATACGAGCCAAAATTAGCAATGTGGAAGTTAGGCGCATCATGATTGATACTGGAAGCTCGGTTAACATGATGTATAAGATCTGTTTTGATCAGATGGGGCTTCGAGCAGAACAAATGAGACCGTCCCCAGAGCCTTTATATGGTTTCACTGGAGATGCTGTAGTACCAGTGGGCCAGATTAAGCTGCCATTGACTCTTGGGGAGGCAGGTCGTCAAACAACAACCCTGACAGATTTTTTGATAATTGACTGCCCATCAACATATAATGTGGTCCTGGGGAGACCTGCCATGAACGAGTTGGACATGGTTACTTCGACTAGAACTCTTACCGTTAACTTCCCAACTCCCAATGGCATCGGATGTGTTCGAGGAGAGCAACACTTGGCCCGGCGTTGCTATGAAGACGCTGTGAAGATGGGCGTGAGAGGAAAGAAAGTAAACGTGGTCTCAGGGGGCGAGCCACGAGCTATGACTGAGAAAGGAGTTAGTCACGACCTGGACCCTCGCGAGGTAGATGCAGACCGAGCTACCGGTCCAATTGAGGAATTAGAAGATATACAAGTCAGCGAGGTAGATCCAGAGTGATGCTTGAAGCTGGGAAGAGGATTAGCTCCGGAACTGAGAACCCAGCTCGCTGACTTCCTAAAGGCGAACTTGGATGTGTTTGCATGGAATCATGAGGACATGGTGGGAATAGATCCAAAGGTGATGTCTCACAGGCTTAACATTGATCCTCACTTCAAGCCAGTTCGCCAAAAGAGAAGGGCAATGACAGGGGAACGTTACTTAGCACTGAAAGAGGAGGTAGACAAGCTGCTGGTTAACAAGTTCATCAGAGAAGCTTACTACCCGACCTGGGTCGCCAACCCTGTGCTAGTGAAGAAAAAGAACGGAAAGTGGAGAACTTGCATCGACTTCACTGACCTGAATAAGGCATGTCCAAAAGATAGTTTTCCCCTGCCAAGAATAGATCAGCTCGTAGACGCTACTGCGGGAAACGAACTCCTGAGTTTCATGGACGCGTATTCAGGATATAACCAGATTCCCATGAATCCTGAGGACGAAGAGCACACCTCGTTCATGACTGATTGTAACTTATATTGCTACAAGGTGATGCCCTTCGGGTTGAAAAATGCTGGAGCGACCTACCAACGCTTGGTAAACATGATGTTTGATGAGCAGATTGGAAAAACCATAGAGGTCTATGTTGATGACATGCTAGTAAAATCCAAGCAGATAGGTGACCATGTTCGCGACCTGGGAGAGATGTTTCGGATTCTGAGAAACTACCAAATGAAGTTAAATCCGCTCAAATGTGCATTTGGAGTAGCTTCTGGGAAATTTCTAGGCTTCATGGTCAACAGTAGAGGAATTGAAGCAAACCCTGAGAAGATCAAAGCGTTGATCGACATGAGATCGCCAACCAGGGTGAAAGACGTGCAGAGCCTCAATGGCCAGGTCGCAGCATTGAACAGGTTCATTTCGAAAGCTACGGACAAGTGTGTCCCCTTCTTTGATATTCTGAAGAAAGCAAAGAGCTTCGAATGGACTGAACAGTGTGAAATAGCCTTCCAACAGCTGAAAGAATATATGGGGCGAGCTCCACTTCTTTCCAAGCCCAAAGAAGAAGAAAAACTGATCTTGTACTTGGGAGTGTCACAACAAGCTCTGAGTGCTGCACTAGTGAGGGAAGAAGAAAAGACACAGCTTCCAGTATACTATGTAAGTAAAAGGCTGCAAGATGCTGAAACTAGGTACTCGCAGATGGAGAAGCTTGCTTATTGCCTGGTGATCGCATCGAGGAAGCTGCGACCTTATTTTCAGGCTCACACAATTGAAGTCCTCACCCAATATCCGTTGAAACAAGTCTTGCAAAAGGCAGATACCTCAGGTCGCTTATTGAAATGGGCAGTGGAGCTCGCACAGTTCGATATCCAGTTCAAACCAAGGACCGCTATCAAAGCTCAAGCCCTGGCAGACTTCATTGCAGAATTTACCGGACCTATGGATGATGAAGCTGAATCTTCTGAAGGTCCAGCCTGGGAGCTTTATGTTGATGGATCATCAAGCGAGCAGAGAGCTGGAGCTGGGATTCTGCTGATCAGTCCTGAAGGCCACAAAATCCTTTGTGCCTTAAGGTTTGGCTTTCAGGCAACAAACAATGAGGCCGAGTATGAAGCTCTGCTCGCGGGTCTGCGTTTGGCTAAAGAGATCCGAGCTGAACGATTGAAAGTCTTCAGCGATTCACAGCTCGTTGTGTATCACATATCAAGGGAGTATCAAGCCAAGGGACCGAAAATGGCCCTTTACCTCCAGAAAGTTCACGAGCTGCTAGGTGCATTTCAGAAATACGAAGTGAAGCAAATCCCACGGGCTCAGAACTCGCATGCAGACTCATTAGCTCGCCTCGCGACCACACGAGATGCAGATTTCCTTAGGGCAATCCCAGTTGAATTTCTACCAGCTCCAAGTACGGAAGACAAGAATTCACTGATGGCAATATCTGTGCAGCCCGACTCCTGGATGAGCCCAATTCTCAATTATTTGCAGGATGGAAAGCTGCCAAGTAACAAGCTGGAAGCCCGACGTCTACGAGCTAGAGTAGCCAGGTATTGCATCTATGATGATGCATTGTACAAGAAGGGGTTCTCAACTCCACTGTTAAGATGCATTGATGGCCCTGAATGTGAAAAAGTATTAAGGCAGATACACGAAGGCCATTACGGGAACCACGCTGGGAGGCTGTCTCTAGCTCAGAAGGCACTTCGTCAAGGCTTCTACTGGCCCACCATGAGGCAGGATGCCATTAATTTAGTGAAGAAATGCGACAAGTGTCAGAGGTTTGCCCAAATTCCACGAGCTCCACCAGCTTATCTCCAACAGATGGTGAGCCCGTGGCCCTTTGCGATTTGGGGGATGGATTTGATTGGACCTCTACCAATGGCTCGTGGGAGATGCAAACATGCAGTGGTCGCAGTGGACTACTTCACCAAGTGGGCGGAAGCAAAGGAGTTAGCTGAAATCTCTACAACAAAAATTGAGAAGTTTGTGTGGAGTAATATCATCTGTAGATTTGGGTTCCACAGCAGATCGTGACAGATAATGGGACCCAGTTTAGCAGCGACTAGTTTCTTAGGTTCTGCAGCGACCTCAAGATCGTAAAAAGCTTCTCAGCAGTGGACCATCCACAAGTCAATGGTCAAGTTGAAGCTGTGAACAAGATTATCAAGCAGACCTGAAAATGAAACTGGAAGCAAAGAAAGGAGCATGGGTAGATGAACTCCAGAAAGTATTGTGGTCTTACAGAACCACAGCTCGCAGTTCCACTGGCGAGACCCCATTCTCAATGGTGTATGGATCTGAGGCTATGATCCCAGCTGAGTTTGAAGTCACCTCGCAAAGAAGAGCAACCTTCAATCCAAATGACAACGATCAGCTACTTGCAACAAACCTGGACCTGCTTGAAGAACACAGGGAAACGGCCAGGTTAAGGGTAGCTGTCTATCAGCAGAGAATAGCGAGGTACTACAACAAGTATGCTCGGATTCGCAAATTCAATGTTGGAGACTTAGTTTTGCGTCTCATTCTGCCTGGAGCCCGCAAGCCAAGTGATGGATCCTTAGGCCCGAACTGGGAAGGACCGTATGTTGTCAAAGCAAGCTTGGGGAATGGGGCTTATCATTTAGCTAATGAAAATGGAGCTGAAGTCCCTCGAGCATGGAATGTCGAACATCTGCGTCCTTATTATCAGTGAACTCTTTGTAATATGTAATTCAAAATCATTCTAGTTAATGAAAGCTCCATTTTCCCAGCTTGTGACTCAACTAAATTCACTAAAGCTAACGGGCTCTGAGCTTAATAGCTCGCCAAATGAGCCGAAAAAGCAGTCGAGGTAACGACCCGCTGCATAGCTCGCTAAAAATGAAAGAGCCTAAAAAGCAGGCGAGGTAACGACCCCTGCATAGCTCTCTATTATTGAAAAGAACCTCAAAAGCAGATGACTAAGTGTCTCTGCATAGCTCGCCAAATGAGCCGAAAAAGTAGTCGAGGTAACGACCCGCTGCATAGCTCGCTAAAAATGAAAGAGCCTAAAAAGCAGGCGAGGTGACGACCCCTGCATAGCTCGCTATCATTGAAAAGAGCCTAAAAAGCAGATGGCTAAGTGCCTCTGCATAGCTCGCCCAAGAGCCTAAAAAGCAGATGGCTAAGTGCCTTTGGATAGCTCGCTACAATACAAAGAGCCAAAAAAGCAGAGGTGACGACCCCTGCAAAGCTCGCTACAAGAGCAGGAGTGGTTGAGTACCCCTGCATAGCTCGTCAAACAGTCTAACTGATCAATTGTTTATTAATTAATTGAGTTAAGCGATTGCTTTAATTATTATCAGATTTTAAGCTCGTTAATGATCAGTTTGCTAGAAAATTGACAACTCTCAAGTTGAAGATCACAAAATATGATATGACATATGCAATAACTCGAATGCATTTAACACAGAAGAAATAATGAAAGAAATTTCGTTAAGTATAAAAAGTTGTTTACAAATTGAAAAGCTGAAAAAATACAAGTAAAAAGAAAAGAAAACAAGTTCTTAATCTTGAGCTGAAGGGCCTGGGCCTGTTAGAGGGTCTTCATTAGAAGGAGGCATTCCAGGAGGATCGAGGTCGATAGCTGGCTCAGTTTGGGAGGTCGCACCAGGTGCTTGCTCTGATAGGAGGATTGGATCAACTGAAGTCGAGGCAGCCCTTGTTTTAAAATCCTCTACAGTTTCAAGTCCTATATCCCCAAAGATGGAAAAATCCATGTCTGGATGGGACATCCACAGCGTGTAGAGAAAATCGCGACCTGTTGATTCCTCAGCCTCATCATTGGCTTGAGCAACTTGCACTTCCAATTCTCGAGCAATCTGCTCTCTGAAGACTGTTAGCTCCTCGAAGGCATTATCAGCATGACGGTTAACGACCTCAGCTTCTTTCTGCATGGCCTCTGTTCGCTTCTCTGCAGCCTCAGCCCGCTGTATGGCTTCCCCCACTTGTTGCCTAAGCACTTCGGCTCGGCTTTTTGCCTCTTCAGCCCGTTTAGTTGCAGCCTCCTCAGCATGTTTAATAGCGGCTTCTACCTCTCTAGTTCGCTTCTCAACAGCTTCAGCTCGCTCCACCGCAGCCTCGACTTGACGATCGAGCACTTCGATTTTATCCTCGACGGTTACAGCTCGCTGCTCGGCCAGCTCAGCCCGCTGCTTGGACTACCTCAGCTCTTCTATTGCTGCAGTTAACTGTGCCTTGTGGTCCTCGGCAGCTTTCTGGGCTAGCTCAACCCGCTGGTCAGTCTGCTCCAGCACTTCTCTTTGCATGTCGCGCTCTTGTTGTATTTCCAGCAGAGCTTTTTCGGCAGCCTGTTTAGCCTCATTCGCCGCAGCCATCTGAGCCTCAAAATTCTCAATGGTTCGCTCAGCCAAGGACGCTATCTCATCGTTAGCGACCTCCAGCTCACTTCGCAGCTTCATTATTCGATCTTCATTGATCTTGGTCATCCTCCATTGCTTCATAGCAGCAAGGACAGCCTGAAAATTTTACGAGTTAATATGCGATGAAGAAAAAGAGGCCGGAGGATAAAGAAAAATGACTTACCAGCATAGAATGACGAGCTGCGAATTCATCCAGCTCCAAACCCTGAAGGGACTGATTCTCAAAGACTCTTGCATGAGTAAACATAATGGATGCCCAGTTATCAATGAAGGAAGTCAAATATCTTCCCTCAGGCCCGAGCTCGGTTTCCGGTCTTGTAGGGGAAGAAGTTCTTTCACGCTCCGGGAGATCAGGCACATTGGTTGAGTAAGTACCACGTCGCGAAGCAACAGTATGTCTAGTTACATGCCCGCTGGGGCCATCTCGGGTTGCCTGGGAAGCGACCTTGGGAGGAGCATCTCCTTTTCCAGGCTGTGAACTGGAAGCTGGAACCAACTGAAGACCTGCGAAAACATTTGAAAGCCACACCTCGCTGGGAACAGCGGTTGAAGGAGCAGTGGCCTTAGCGGGCACCTCGCTGGGAACGGCAATGAGGGAGCAGTGGCCTCAGCAGCAGCAGGCACTTCGCTGAAAGCAGCGACCGCAGGAGCCTGGTCCTTGGCAGATGATTTTGAGCGTTTTGAAGGGGCGGCTGGAGTGGCTAAGGCCTCAGCAGGCCGTTTCGTTGAAGGAGTCGAGGAGGCTAGAGATATGGCAGGACTTGCAGGAGGAGATTTCAAAAGAACAAGTTTCCTCCTGTTGGCTGGAATTCGCCCAGAGGAAGGAACAGGGGCTGGAGCGCGAGCTGGAAATGGCAGTGAAGCCCCTGGGATAGATGTGTGATATGGGGAAAAGGATAAGTCAACTTGTACAGTAGGGGCTGGATCTAATCCTGTCCGAGATGGGGCAGGAGTCGGAGAAGTAGTTTTTCGAGATGCGCCCTTTGATGGGGTGCGAGCTGAAGACGATTTCGCCTTAGGTGAGGCGCGAGCAGGAGCACCTTGGTAGAAGCCTTCCGAGCTGGAGAAGGTGAACGAGTTGTACCCGCTGCTTGTGTAGAGACTGGTTGCAGAGGTCGGGAAGCAGACGTGTCCCCCACCTGAACTGGAACTTCAAAAACAGAAGGAAGTCTAGGGTTATCGCTGGTCTTGCCTATGTCCTCCTCAGATCGCAGAAGAGGGGATTCCTTAGGAGGAGCAAGGCCATAAGCTCTAAGGACAACATCGTCAAATTTACTGCTGATTCCCGCGTCCTCTGAATTTGCGAGCTTGTCAAGAGCTCGTTTTTCCTCGCTGCTAAGAGGGGACTCGTCCATTTTCAGCGTTGCAAAGCAAAATATTATAATAAAAAATAATAATAATAATAATAATACAAAATAAAATCAGCTCGCTATATTTTCTTTATGTATACCTGGTTTCAGGACGAAGCTGAAATTTTGGAGATCTGCAAGGGAGGGACACGAGACATAGAACCAGCTCGTCTTATACGGCCCGACGTTGGACTTGCCCTTCGCTTCTCTTTTGGGCAAGAGATTTTTGTATTTCGACGGATGGGCTGTGAGGTAATAAATGCCCTCCGGTTTCTCTCATTCTGCTGCGCTCAGAGCCTTGAAGGAGTAGAACTGCTGTATAATTTTTGGAGTAGGGGGAAGAAGGCCGTTCCTAAGGAAGGCCACAGCCAGTGAGGTCAGCTGTGCGTAGGAGTTTGGAGTTAACTGGAATGGCGCGAGCTTGACCTTGTTGAGAAATGCGATCAAGTACGGTTGAATGGGGAACCGTATCCCCTGCTCGAAATGTTGAACACTGACGGCGACGTATCCCCTTGGTGGATAACATGCATGATTCTTTGAATCAGGTAGCAATGCACGACAACCCAAAAGGATGTGGAATTGAGTGACAAGTCCTTCCACCTCAGGATGCTTTAACGATGAAGGATGATGAGTGAATGCATCCCGAGCTTCTCTTCCCTGTCTAGCATGTGCTCGGGCTTCATCTCGCTCACGAGCTTCACTGCTCGGAATAATTCCCTTGCGAGCTCCGCTTGAGGACATCTGAACAAAAGAAAACAGTCAGACTATGCAATGGAGGGTTCAGTCAACAAAAGCAACGACCTGCGAGCTAACAAGACTACAACAATCCTAAATCAACAGTCAAGCATGCATTACAAGTCACAAACAGTAGTCCAGTCGTGAACAAGTAAAAAACCAGATCAAACCAACAGAAGTTGAAAAGTCACGTTCAAACAAAGAACCCATAGCAACGAGATTCAACAATGATCAGAAAGACTCGACAACAACAAACATGCTATGTTCAAGTGATATTCAAGCAACAGCAACAGTTTGATATCAAGAGCATAACATATTCAAACCATCACATACACAAGGATGATCAGATACAAGCACGACTCAATATCAACTCAACGAAAATAAACCAAAAACAGAAAGTTTGAAGAAAAAGATGCTTTACCTTGAATCGTTGATGAGAGTGAAAAACGGCGAATGAGGATGTTGATTTTGTGAAAAGGCAGTAGGTCCTGGTTGCTTGAATGCTTGAATACTTGATTGCTTTGAAAGAAAATGACAGATGAAAGAAGAAAATGAAAAGGGTCCATCAGTTTATATAGACAAGCGAGCTTGAACCCCAGCCATTAGATCTATCTGCTATGTAACCGTCATTAATCCAACGGTGCAGCGCGAGGTACGGCCTTGTAATCATGTAGCCGTCAGTTGAAAGACGTGCACATTAAATGCGCGTGTAAGGGACGTACATGCGTCGTTTCAGTTACCTTCTGCATGACTGCCACGTGTCGCAATTGAAAAGGTGGAATTTGAAAAGGTGCAGAGGCAGTTACTCAAGTTAGCGTACCAAGGAAGCCAGCTTTTACCAGTAAGCTCGAGCTCCCAGCTCGCAGAGCGAACTGAGAGCTGGGGGGCTAATGTTGTATGTATTTTTCGGACTCATTAATTGGGCTGGTAAAAGTTCAATTCAGGCCTGATAGAAGGCCCGATAAGGTCAAAGCCCAGTCAAAGTCCATCAGATGAGGCCCAGATGACTCTAAGCCTAAGCAAGCTCTTCAGCTCGCATAAATAGCTTCTTCAGATTATATCAACGAGCTCATGTCAGCCAGGATTCAGCTCGCTTTATAGTTCGCCTCAGTCATAGCTCTCTGACCAGCGAGCTCAAGCTCACAGACTGCCATAGACGTCAGCTCGCTCAGAAGCGTAATAAATGCAGTATCTTCCAGAATAGGTAGTTACCTAATTCAACTATGATTCTCTCTCCGAATATGGTAGTTACCCAATCAAACCGTGATTTCCTCATCAGATACGGAAGTTTATTCAAATTCAAACCGAATCAACATCATCCCTGATTTTATGGAAGCAGTTTCCTGATATTATTCAAACATATTAGGAAGTGTAATTAATTTATAATTTTTTTCCTTATTTTTTCTGATTATTTGGGAAGTGTAATTAATTCAGGATTCTTTTCCTGATTTGCTACAACCAGAATTGTAACGCCTCTTTCCCTATAAATAGGGATTAAAATCATTGTAACATGATCAGAGAATAATGAATAATACACTGTCACTCTGCAGAATTTAAGAGACAGACAGTCGTGGACGTAGGCTTATTATTGCTGAACCACGTAAAAGTTTTGTGTTCCTTGTTTGATTCTCAGTATTTGTCTGTGTCCTTTCTTGGTATTTATGCTTTCTCACATTGATTGCAGGTATTGGGCATTGATTACTCGTCGACTGAAATCCAACGTCGACAGGAGCGTATATTTGTCTTTTCACATTATTTAAAAGCAAAAGAGGGTTTCTACTTCCTAGTAAATAGTCTAGCAATCGTATTTTGGTTTTTCAGTGGTTTTGGCACAAAACTACTAAAAAATTAGATAACAACTATTTTTTGGACTGATGGCAAAAGGTTTTTTGGCTAATATTTTCAAAATTTGGAGTGAACTAACAATATTTTTCATTTTAAGAGATTTTTTTAGATTTTTCACTTTTTAAATGAATATTAAATAAAAAAAAAAATCTAATTGAAAGACTAATAGACAATGAACAGACAACCACAACTTAAAAATCAGAACAATTTAATGCTGTAAAAACTTGAAATGCCGTTCTGTAATCCACTGTAAAGAGACGGGTCATCACTTAAGGAGTGATCCTTAACTTATTTTTTCTCTTTTCCTGTCAAAATCAAAAGTGACATATATATATATATAGATGATACACATAATTTATATATATTTATTATCCTTAAATATAGATTTATTAGTCCAATTTTATGCAATATACACATCCACACACATATGCGCAAACACACACATATAGATTTTGATGCTCTATAACATATACGGTGTGTCCATGCATGCATGATAACCACAAAAAGAACAAAAGAGGATACATTTTGTTTTACTTGTAAATTAAGCTGACGAAATCCACTATAATGGTTGTTATATGTTTGCGACTAGCCATTATCATCTATTATGATTCTTGTTATAAGGTCAATCAGTCAATCAGCATCAGGAAGAAAGGAAAATAAATTCAAAAGTTCCAATATGGCAATGTTACAATGATTAATTAAAGGGGTGATGCTACATTTGTATTTGAAACCTAATTGTTCCATTTCAACAAATTTTCATTTATATGATCTATTTGACATTTGACTTTGACATAGAACCAGGGATAAATATTGTAAATTTAAAAATGGTAAATTTATTAATATAATAATTAAAAGATATTTGCATTCAAAATAAAGATAGAAAAGTTCTCACAAACACCAATAAAAATACTAATAAATATATGGTTGGATTAGAGAGTAAGAATTTTCTATTAATCTTTTGTTAGTGCTAAGTTTTTTATAAGATGAATTTATGTTTGAGTGATGTATGAGAAAGAAAAAAATCTAACAATTTTTATCATTCACTTTTTTAAATGTGGATGTACCATTAGATTATTAAAAAATTAACCCAAAAAAAAATGATGAGAATCCTTGTTCAAGACTCAAACATTTGTCATCATGTGAAAAGTAATCTACAAAATTAATTAATGTATATTAATGTACTTCTTTACGTATATACCCATAATTATATTAAATAAGTTATTTCATGTTAAATTATATAGATTCAAATATTCAATAATACTGGTGTCCATCCTTTAAGGACTGTCATTATTAACAAGAGTTTGGTGAAACTGCAAATCATAGATAGGTTTGTGGATCACATGGAAGAAACGCGGAAATTAATGGAGGGAGCCCATTTAACAAAAAGGCAATACAAAAATTGGGTGCATGCACGTGAGCTATGGCTCGTTGTCCCATAAGTCACATGCACCCTATTGAGCCACCAACTGCTGTCAATGCACCACCACCTCCACCACCATAAGCACATCTGGGTGTGCTCTGCTCTCTGCTGCATGGTTATTATTCTATAGTTGACTAAGTTTACATAAATTTGTTTTAAGAAACCATAAATGAGAAATAAACATAACGCATAAATGTAAAGCACCTGCTTCTTGCCCTCAAAATGGATACTCCATGTGGCATGTGCGTATGCATTTCTATACCTTTCTTTTATCTGTATAATTATAATCTATCATTTCAGTTTTTGGATCATGTCTGCCTGTCGGTGGGCTATAGTTATTTTCGACACGTGATAATGATAATAAGTACATTATGGTCTTTTTCTTACCATACTGACTTCTTGTTTTGCTTTTGTACGTGTTTTTTCACTCTATGTAAATGGTTAAATTAAAGCCAAATTCACTCATGTAAATGGTTAACCATTTTGTTTTTCCTTTAATTTGAGAAAGATAAAATTTGAACTGAGAAGCTTTGCCGCTGATCTGTATATGTATCCAAATATGTTGTGGCTAAAAATAGCACCTGGACCTAAAGTCTAATAAAGTCCAAGAAGGTCAGAAGCCCAGCAGAATGACGTAGTAAGACAGCCCACAAAATTTGTTACTTCAGCACATGTCACGTCAGCATGATATTTTATAGTTGAAGCTCTAAATACCCAAGCAATGGAATAACGAGCAGCAAGGTAACTCGAATCAGACAGTCCGCATGCTCAAGCAGTCCACATTCATTACAGCTCGAATGACAAAAATTGACACATTTCCTTATTCAAGCAAAGTTCTTGGAAGCGAAAAGAGATCTCCATTAAACATGAAACCATACAAATTAGGAAATATCCATAATTATAGTTTGATATGAAATCTAAATATTTAATGTAGATTAACGTAAAATAGGAAGGAAATCTTAATCCTCCCAACATTTTAGTGATCTAATTTTACAAAAATAAGAAACTCTAGCATTATAAATAGAGTTCTTTACACATGAGAAGGGGATCCCAACAATGGTTATCCCATAAGAGAACTTTGAAACCTCATCATCTCCCTCTTTACAATAACATAACCATGAACGTATGCTTCAACTTAGGGGTGGGCACAAAAACATGGAACCGATCCGAACACCCTGATCCGGTCCGATCCGTGGGTGTTCGGATCGGATCACATGTTCAAAAGTAAGGTGTTCGGATCCTCACTTGTGAAAACATCATGTTTCACGGATCGGATCGGATCGGGGTTTTCAAAACCGATCCGATCCGTGAACCCGTGAACAATGATACATACGTAATTTCATATGTCTCTATATAAAGTCTACTTAAGCTAACCCTAACATCCATCTCTCAGTCTCTTTCACTCTCATCTCAGTAGCTTGGTGAGTCTATTTGCAGCTTTAGCTTGATATTTATATGATTGGGTGTTAGTGTTTTAGTGATTTCTATGCTTATTTGTTATGTTCTGTTGTTGAGTTACATATTTCATTTGTTGATTATATATATATGTTATTATTGATATGAATAAATGGGAAAAAGTATAAAGAGTGGTGCTAGTGGGATTTGAACTATGATTTCCATTAATATAAAGATGGGCTTATTGAAATTCAGAAGACTTGTTGTTGAAAATGACCTTGAAAACCTAGTGCCCAATTCTCCTATTTATTTTTATTATTATTCTGAGTGGGTAGTTGTCGGTGGTGTTTGATGTTGGTAGCCGGCAAAGGAGATGTTACACGTGTTTGATGTTGAGTAATTTGTATGAATGTTTACAAAATTTGGGAGATATGTATTACAATTCACGAAGGTACACCAACAAGATATCTCTATTTATCTTTTTATCATAAGTTGAAATTGAAAGTAGGTGTTCTGATCCGGTCCGATCCGGTCCGATCCGTGAACTAGGTGTTCGGATCGGATCGGTTCCTTCTCCTTGATGGATCATGTTTGGATCCAAAAATGGTGATCCGCGAAGTTACCATGTTCGGATCGGATCCGGTTGGAAGCGATCCGAACATGGTGTTGCCCACCCCTACTTCAACTTACTAAATTGAATCACGTTAAAAACTCTTTTATATTTTTGTTTTATTGCTGTCATATTACTGCCATAATTGCTTTTCTTATTTATTAATTTTGCCTAAATTGCGTTAAATCGGGTGTGGGGCGATTTTAGTGGTCAACATAACCGAGTATAGTTTAGTTGATTTGTTAATCATGTCAAAATTTCATAATTTAAATTTGATACAATTTTTATTATCATTTTTTCATTTGTGTTGTGTTAATGAGTAATTGTATAAAACATGTCAACCCTTTACTTTATTATGTGTTCAAATGTAATGATTAAAATCCAAGATTATGTAGGTCAAGATGATGAATGAGCTGATGGTGAAATATCAAAATTGTACATCTCTCCCCGTCAAAGAAGACTATTAAGTTAAAGAAGACCATTAAATTATGTCTGTAGACCTTTTTCTTATGGTAATACGGAGCTTTGAAAACTTAATAACACAACAGTATGAGCCAAGATGTAAAATATAATTGAAATCTTCTCCAATATTGGTATCTCTTATTGGCCTAAAATGCTGAATGACAATATAATGGATATGAAAAACAAAGAAAAGAACAGAAAAAAAGTAAAAATAAAAAGACAAAAATTTCATTAATTGATTATATGCATCATTAGATTTGTATAGGGGACAGAAGGATCAACTTAGGAAAATATGGAAATGATCATAATAGATGGTGTTTTATATTCCTTGGAAATGGGCCCTTATGACTTGGGACCTGACATAAATAGTGAGCCCAAACAAAATTGGAT
Organism: Litchi chinensis; assembly: GCA_019925255.1. Lineage (NCBI taxonomy): Eukaryota > Viridiplantae > Streptophyta > Magnoliopsida > Sapindales > Sapindaceae > Litchi > Litchi chinensis. Next base: position 600,925 of record CM034466.1, on the reverse strand, counting down.
GGAGTTAAATGGCCTGGTTACCAAAAGCCTATTGGATTTGATGTCTAGGCACTTGTGACACTTTAAGGACTAGTAACAACATACATGGAGGTCAGTTTGTAGTTTGAGTGGCCATATTTGCATCCCTCAAAATTTATATGTATACCCCAAATTAATATTTTCTTAAATATATAATATTTTCCTTGTGTAAAATAATTGAAGGAGTAAATTTCTTTGTAAGTACACTCATAAATTATTAATTAAAATATCATGTATACCATAAAATCCTTTTTATTCGAAAACCCTAATTTTTCTTCTAAATAATAATCTTAAACATCAAACTCTTTTCAAAGAATACAGTTTGATTGTAAAGTATGAAGAATAATTTTTTTTTTAAATGAAATTAATTGTGAAAGGATAAAGTTTTAAATTAATTTTTGTTGTTTTTATTATAACAACAATAGTTTTATTTGTTGTAAACAAAGATATAACTTTATTTGTTTAAATTTGAATGAACAACTTTCATTGTTGTTTAAAACGTTTTAATTTAGATTCTAGTCTTACATAAACTCTTCAATTAAAGATTAAACATCGACATTCTTGGTTTCAGAGAAACAAACATGGTGATGATTCGAAGTTTCTTTGGAAATCGACACGATAACAACCTATTCGATCCCTTCTCTTTTGATGTCTAAGATTTATTCAAGGACTTTTGTTTTTCTCAAGAAACATCTGCTCTTGTTAAACTCCCATGGACTGGAAAGAGATTTTAGAAGCCCATGTGCTCAAGACGGATCTATCTGTGTTGAAGAAAGAGCAAGTGAAAACGGAGATTGAAGACAATAAGGTGCTTCACATTAGCGCAGAGAGAAATGTAGAGAAAGAAGACAAGAATGATACATGACCAGGATGTAGCTTGCCTGACGCCTAGCGCTTTTTGAAACATTGTCAAAATTAATTAAAATTTTATTTTATTTTTTTAGTATTATTTGTTTCATGTTACGAATAATTCATCATCATTTTAGAATTTACTTTTGATTGAATACCTTCTCTATTACTTTGAAGTCAAAAACAAAACTTTTATCTATTATATATATAAAAGGTGTGATGAAGGGTGATGAATAGGACGTAATTCTAGACCTTTGAGAAGTGATTTTCAATTTTACTCTCATTTTGTTTGAAAATATAATTACAGCTTTACCCTTTTCATTCACACTCTATAAACAGAACGTACCCTTTTATGTCATCTCCAAAAAAGATAAAATTAAAAATTAAAAAAAAACAAATAATTTGGTTTTCTTCACAATTATCACCACCTCCAAACCAACAACACTGTTGTTCATCATCACCTATAATAGGTGTTCAACACCCATCACTTACACCACTAAACACTAAACCATCGTCATCACCGTTCATCATACACAACAATCATAAAACTAAATTAATTAAATTAAATTTATTAGTATTTAACAATAAAAAATTAAAAATTAAAAAAAAAATACATGATATTCTGGATGGATCTAGAAGGTCTCCATCTTCTGAATCCAGAAGGATCTGATAGGCATGCAAAAGAGGACGATACCAGAGGAAAGAATGCGTTGGAGGGTGGAGAATGAAAAGAGAACGATGTTGGAGGGTGGAGATATTGGAATGGTAGATCCTGCATAAATGAATGGAAAAATGAGAAGAAGAAGGAAAGAAGATGAAGGACGCACAGGGATGGTGGAAGAACGCACAATGGTGATGGAAGAATGCACGGCGGCGGGAGAAAATAAGGAGAAGAAAAAGCAGAAATCATTTGGTGGTTTGAGAGAGAGAGAGATAGGAGAGAGAGGGGGATAGAGAGTGGCAAAAAGAGAAGAAATGGTAGGGCGTGTGTGTAAGATTGTATATATATTAAGGAAAATTACACAAACATCCCTAAGGTTTGTTGAAATTATACTAATATTTAAGTTTTGATCTTTAATATTAAAGAAAATATCAATTTAGGCTCTCTAATTTTGAAAAATAATAAATTTTCCTTAAAACAATATTTACTAATTAATTATCGATTACTTGTCGAGTAATCGATAAATCACTAACTGCTGCCCTGCTGGTCGATTAACGAGTAACAATTTTTGGAACCATGGTGATGAATGAATGGGAAGGGTTGGTGAGAATAAGGGTGATGATAGAATTGTGATATTTATATAGATGGGCTAGACAGACGCTAAGTGTCATCATCCAAACCATCCATAAACTTAATAGATCAATGCCAAGTATCTTAATCCAATCCATTTATTTTTGTTTAATATTAAATTAAAATTAAAAATAATATATAATTACTTAAATACCTTTACAACTAACAGATATCTCATTTTCGATATGGAAAATATTAATTCACTAACGTTTGATTTATTTTTGGATAATAGTTTGGAAATTAGGGGCGGTTGACAATAATTTTCATTCCATAGGGTAAAATGATAATATCACATATTTTTTATTGATTTTAATATTTTATTTATTTAATTTTAAAATATCTTTGAACATAACAGTTAGTACAATAATATTTTGAGGGCAAAGAGTCTTTTTGTAATTCTACAATTATCAAAGGGATAATTGAGTCTTTTCATATAATGGGTTAGCATTAGACTATTAATTTTTTCACCTATGTATAACAAAACAAGGGGTAAAGTGTTTAATATTATCTGTTATCATAAAGTTTAATTATATCAAAGGTTTAGTTTTTTGTTTTTGAACAAATCAAAAGTTTAGTTATTATTAGCACAAATATGTCTCTTTATATCAAATGTTTTATTATTATCTGTTATTACCTAAATAACTGGAGGATTAGCAATATTTTTTTTGCTTACATTGTTATCATAAGGTTGAACTATAACGTTTAATTTAATTGTGAAATAAAAATGAGGATTTAATACATTTTTATCCTATAAATTAATAAAGCTGAGTGATTATAAGAATTACATAAAATATTTTATACTTAAAATGAAGTAATTATATAATTAATCATAATAAAGAGAAAACTTATTTACAATTAAATTTAGAATTATTATTTATGATATTATATATATGATAATAATTTCAGTAAAAAAAATATCGTTAATTCGAAAGTTAATTTTAAACATCCAATCATATCAATTATAAATAATAATATTTAATTACTTTAACTTTAAAATCTATTTGATAAGAAAAATAAATATAATTTTAAGCACGTGTCTTACACGTGCAACCAAAACTAATAGTAATAAAAAAAGGGTAAGGGTTTGTAATCACATAAAAGAATGAGTAATAATATTTGAATTTAAAAAAAATTGATTTTTAGTACTTTTAGAAATTTTTTGTTCTTTTTAATAATTTTAATTAAAGTTAGAATTATTAAAAACTTAAAATGAAGTGAATAAAAGGATATTTAATACATTACTGTTATGAGTATTTTTCGGATTCAATAAATAGGCTGATAAAAACCCAACAAATCAACCTAATAAAGTGGCCCAACAGACAAGACCCAGTTCATCAACACTTCGCCCATGCGAGCTCTTCAGCTCGCACGAGCGAGCTTGCATTACCATTGTTACAGGTCGTTGCTAGTATTACTCAGCTCGTACTATTCACAACTCGTTACTCAGAGCGAGGTCTAGCTCGAAATCGTTTAATGCAGTTTATAGCTCACACAATGACCAGTTCAATAAGAAAATCTTCCAGAAAGATAGTAACCCAAATTAATCGTGATTCTTCCACCAGAATTGGAAATAAATTCAAATTCAAATTTAAACTTTGATAAATCTGATCCCTGATTTAGCAAAACCGATTCTTGATTCGGTGCCAACTGATTTGAAAATGTAGTTAATGTATGATTCTTTTCCTATTTTACTTCAACTTGAATTGTAAACACCTCTCCCTATAAATAGAGGCTGAAACTCACTATAACAGATAGACACAAAAAGACAATAACAGACTGTTTCTCTATAGAAATTATTGAGAGGAACAGTCGTGGACGTAGACACACTTGTTGAATAGGAACAGTCGTGGACGTAGGCACACTTATTGAACCACGTAAAAAATCCTCCTTGTGCGTTGTTCTTCTTCTCTGCCTCCAACTTTTCTCTTGTTTTTGCTTTGTTTTACATTGAGTACAGGTATTGGGTTTGAACCGTCGTCGACCAGAAATCAATGTCGACATTTTGGCTCTAAAAGGAGGGCCTAGACTGTAATATACAATTCTTTTCAGTTTTCGAAAGATATAACGAGAACAAGAACAACTAAATATGTGGGCTCGGAGGTTGACTAAGTAGAAAGTCAGACAAGTCAGCACCAACATAATACGCAACTAATGGAAGACACACCTATGCCTGTAGCGAGCACGTCTCATGCCCAGATTGTTGGTGTTGTAGCAGGCACGCTAGGCATGTCCCTCGCCAACCAGTACCAATCGCCTCAACTGAGGGGCTGCAAGCGTAGCATCAAAGGCAGGAGGCGTTAGAGAATACAGTTTGACAGCATACGGATACAATAAGGGCATTGGCACAGGCCCAAGCACAGAACATGCCCAGGATTGAGACTACTGCTTTAAGGCAAGCATATCCGCAACATGAAGGAGTGTCGGCGCCAGAAAGGCCATTTAAGGAGGTGCTGCGACCTACTGGGTCAACTCACTTTTCTAATTCGCACTCTAGAGCTGGAGGTCGTCAAGCTCATGAAGAAAGAGAAGTTGTGCGTCCTGCAAGCTTGGTAATAAGAGTGAGTCAAGATGAAAGCTGCTGTGTGGAAGTTGACCATGATCGAGTCTGAGCTGCATCTCGACATGAAGAGGACGAGGTAGATAATCAATGACATGTAAGGTCGCACCGGGCTGGCGGCTCATTCAGAGAGACCAGAGATATGAGTCAGAATGCCGCTCCCCAAGTTGTGATCACAGAAGAAGACAAAGGCCCCAAGATCCACAAATAGAAGAGTTCTTTCAAAGGGTACAACAGCTCAAAGCGCGACCTGGCGCCCCAGACCAGCGTGATTATTATGGAGAAAGGACTCTATTTTCCAAAGAGATCGAGACGCAGTGTCTCCCTCTAGATTCAAGGTCCTAAGTATCCTACAGTACAATGGAGACAGCGATCCCTACGACCACATTGATGCATTTAATGTCTAGATGGACCTTCAGACGGACAAGCTAGTGGTGAAGTGTCGTGTCTTCTCAGCCACCCTAGGGGACATTCCGCGGACTTGGTTTAAGAATCTTTCAGCTCGTAGCATAGAAAGTTGGAAAAATTGCCAGTAGAAGTTTGTTAGCCAGTATAGGGCTTTGAGTAGGCAGCTCGCACCATTCTGCCATCTGGCCATTATCTTCCAGCGTCATAATGAATCTTTGAAGGATTACATCATTAGGTTCAAACGCGAGGTCACCAACGTGGAGAACCTATCAAACGAAAGTGTTTTGACTGCGATCTCAGTTGGGCTTCATAAGGATGAGAAGTTGTATGAAAGTATTTACAAGTCTTTAGTAAAAGACCTAAGAGAATTTTATGAGCAAACTGTAAAGGAAATCAGATGGGAAGAGACCTTTGGTCCCAAAAAGTCAAATAAGAAGAATGAAACGGGCAGTTCCAACCAGTCAAAAAGAGAAGTAATGGTAGGAATGAATATGAAAGTCAAGGTAGTGGCTCAAGCAACCAGATTGCCAAAGAGGTTAGGAGAGAGCCAAGGAATGAACGACCTCAGCGTCAAGGTCGTTATGGCAACTACAGTATCCTGTCAGATTCACAAGACAAGATTTTTACAGCAGAAAGAAATAGGAAGGATTTCGGAAAGCCACATCATTTGAGAGCCCCTATCAAGCATATAGATAGAAACAAACTTTGTGCTTATCATAATGAGATCGGACAATACTTCAGATTGTTAGGCGTTAAAAGACGCCATTGAACGGTTGAATAAGAAAGGTCGATTAAGAGAGGTTGCTTGAGAGATTACATGATAAGACTAGCAGACTCACGACATCCGTGACAATGACCTCAGCAGCAACAACAGCTAGCATAACAACAGCCTTAGCGAGCTCCCGAGTAAGAGCATGAACTTGCGGTAAGAACAATTTTTATTATTCATGACGGCCCCTATATCATAGGTACATTAAACAGGTCGCATGAACGATATGTTCAGGAAGTAAATCATGCCTTACTCACAAGTCAAAGTGAGTTGGAAAGACCTGCAAAGAAGGCTAAGACGACCTCGGATGATATTGTATTCACCAAGGAAGATGCTAGAGGCGTATGTTGGCCTTATAATGATGCACTTGTCATCCGAGCCAAGATCAGTAATATGGAGGTGTGACGAATTATGATCGACATTGGGAGCTCGGTCAATGTCATGTATAGAGGTTGCTTCGACCAGATGGAGCTGGGAGTAGAACAATTAAAGCCTTCCTCAAAGCCTTTTTATGGCTTCATTGGAAATGCCATCACACCAATGGGCCAAATTAAGCTGCCACTCGCACTCGGGGAATCAGGTCATCAAGCTACTGTGTTGGCAGACTTTCTGATCATTGATTGCCTATCAGCTTATAATGTGGTCTTGGGAAGACCTGCAATGAACGACCTGGATGTAGTCATCTTAACCAGGACCCTCACAATCAAACTTCCAACCCCTAATGACATAAGATGTGTTCGAGGAGAGCAATATTTAGCCAGACGTTGCTATGAAAATGCTGTGAAGATAGGCGTTAGAGGAAAGAAGGTGAACGTGGTTTCGGGGGGCAAGTCACGAGCTATGAGTGAAAAAGGGGATAAATCATGATTTCGACCCTCATGAAGTGGATGCAGGCTGAGCCATTGGGCAAATCGAGGAGTTGGAAGATGTTCAAGTCAACGAAGTAGATCCTGAGAGGTGCCTGAAGTTGGGAAGAGGCTTAACTCCAAAAGTAAGAGCCTAGCTCGTTGACTTTCTTAAGGTGAACTTGGATGCTTTTGCTTGGAATCATGAAGATATAATGGAGATAAACCCCAAGGTCATGTCACACAGATTGAACATCGACCCCAACCCCAAGCTAGTTCGTCAAAAGAGGAGACCTTTGACGAGGGAACACTACTTTGCACTGAAGGAAGAGGTAGACAAGCTACTGGCAAATAAGTTTATTCGCGAAACTTACTACCCAACTTGGGTCGTCAATCTTGTGCTAGTAAAGAAGAAGAATGGGAAGTGGAGAACCTCTATTGACTTTACAGATTTAAACAAGGCATGCCCAAAGGATAACTTCCTCTTGCCTAGAATAGACTACCTTGTGGATGCAACAGTTGGCCATTAGCTCTTGAGCTTAACGGATGCGTACTCGGGCTATAATAAGATTCTAATGAATCCTGAGGACGAAGAGCATACCTCGTTTGTAACCGATCGTAGCCTATATTGTTACAAGGTGATGCTCTTCGGGCTGAAGAACGTAGAAGCGACCTATCAGCGCTCGGTGAATATGATGTTCGAAGAACAGATTGGGAAGACCATAGAGGTTTATGTAGATGATATGTTGGTGAAATCTAAACAGATGGGTGATCATGTGCGCAACCTAGAGGAAATATTTCAGATTCTGAGGAGCTACCATATGAAGTTGAACCCGCACAAGTGTGCATTCGGGGTAACCTTTGGAAAATTCCTTGACTTCATGGTGAATAGTAGAGGAATCGAGGCCAACTCAGAGAAGATTAGAGTGTTGATTGATATGAGGTCTTCTACTCGGGTTAAAAACGTACAAAGCCTCAATGGCCAAGTCGCAGCACTTAGCAGGTTCATCTTAAAGGCAACAGACAAATACATCCCATTCTTTGATGTTTTGAAGAAGGTAAAGAACTTCAAGTGGACTGAACAATGCGAGATGGCTTTTCAGCAATTGAAGGAATATATGGGACGAGCTCCACTTCTTTCTAAGCCTAAAGAAGGAGAGAATCTCATTTTATATTTGGAAGTGTCTCAGCAGACTTTGAGTGCTGCTTTGGTGAGAGAAGAAAAAAAGACGCAGCTTCCTATATATTATGAAAGTATGAGGCTGCTTGATGCTAAAACCAGGTACTCGCAGATGGAGAAGCTCACCTATTGCCTGGTAGTCGTATTGAGGAAGCTGCGCCCTTATTTTTAAGCCCACAAAATTGAAGTCCTCACCTAATATCCGTTGAAGCAGATTTTCCAGAAATTAGATACCTCAGGTCGGTTACTCAAATGGGCAGTAGAGCTAGCGCAATTTGATATCCAGTTTAAGCAAAGAATGGAAATCAAGGCTCAGGCTCTAGCAGATTTCATCGTAGAATTTATAGGGCTCACAGATGGAGAGGCCGAATCCTCTCAAGATTCGACCTGAGAGTTATATGTTGATGGGTCATCGAGCGAGCAGAAGGCCGGAGTTGGAATTTTGTTAACAAGTCCTGAAGGCCATAAAATTCTTTACGCTTTAAGGTTTGGTTTTCAAGCCACCAACAATGAAACTGAGTATGAGACACTACTTGCAGGTCTGCGTCTGGCTAAAAAGATGTGAGCTGAACGATTAAGGGTTTTCAACGACTTTTAGCTCATGGTCTGCCATATACAGAGGGAGTATCAGACCAGAGGACCTAAAATGACTGTGTATCTCCAAAAAGTTCATGAGATGCTAAGTACTTTTCAAAAGTACGAGGTGAGGCAGATCCAATGAGCTCAGAACTCACATGCAAACGTACTAGTTCATCTGACAACCACTCGAGATGCAGACTTTCTAGGGGCAATCCTAGTGGAGTTCCTGCCAGTTCCAAACACAGAAGAGAAAGATTCAATGATGGCCATAGTCATATAACCTAACTCCTGGATGGGCTCGATTTTGAGTTATTTGTAGGATGGAAAACTGCCAAGTGATGGATTGGAAGCACAATGGTTGTGAGCTAGAATAGCCTGATATTGCATCTATGATGATGTATTATATAAGAAGAGGTTTTCAGCTCTGCTTTTGAGGTGCATTGATGACCAGGATTGCGAGACCGTGATGAAGCAGATATACGAGGGTCATTGTGGAAATGATGTCGGGGGGCTGTCTCTAGCTCAAAAGGCACTCCGGTAGGGGTTCTATTGGCCCACTATAAAGCAGGATGCTATCAACTTGGTCAATAAGTGTGACAAATGCCAAAGGTTTACTCAGGTTCCATGAGCTCCACCAGCCTATCTCCAACAAATGGTGAGCTCGTGGCCCTTTGCGATTTGGTGAATGGATCTAATTGGGTCTCACCAACAGTTGTAGAAGATGCAACTATGCTGTAGTTACAATGGACCATTTTACCAAGTGGGTAGAAGCTAAAGAGCTGGTAGAGATCTCCACGACGAAGATAGAAAAATTCGTGTGGAATAATATTATTTGCAGGTTTGGGGTTCCTCAGCAGATCATGATGGATAATGGGACCCAATTTAGCAGCGACCAGTTTATCAAGTTCTGCAATGACCTGAGGATCGTCAAAAGCTTCTCAACAGTAGACCATCCACAAGCTAATGGCCAGGTTGAAGCCGTGAATAAAATAATAAAGCACACCTTGAAGACAAAGCTGGAAGCGAAGAAAGGAGCGTGGGTGAATGAGCTACAAAAGGTGTTATGGGCTTACAGAACTACAGCTCGCAGCATTGCAGGCGAAACCCCTTTTTTGATGGTATACGGATCCGAAGCTATGATCCCATCAGAGCTAGAAGTGACTTCGCAACGTAGAACAACCTTCAATCCAGAAGACAACGAACAGCTACTTGCCACAAATCTTGACCTACTTGAAGAGGCAAGAGAAGTAACACAGTTGAAGGTAGCAGTCTATCAGCAAATGATTACGAGGTACTACAACAGAGAAACCTGAGTTCGAAGTTTCAACGTGGGAGATCTAGTACTATTTCTTATTTTGCCTGGAGCTCACAAAGCCAACGATGGGTCCTTAGGTTCAAACTAGAAAGGTCCCTATGTTATCAAAGAGAATTTGGGAAATGGAGCCTATCGTCTAGCAAATGTGAATGGAGTTAAAGTTCCTCGGGCCTGGAATACTGAACATCTTCGTTCATACTTTCGGTAACTCTGAATACATATGCTCAATTTATAATTCAATTATTTCAAAGTCAATGAAAGCTCAAAGTTCCCATATTGTTTGAGTGATTGCTCTAATAATTTATTTACATGTTCTTCAAATTTTATGAGTTATTAAGCTAGTAGGTTCCATCCTATTAGCTCGTTGTTACACCCACAGCTCGTAAAAATATAGTTATGGCAGGCGAGGTTACGACCCCTGCATAGCTCGTAAAATTATTGCTATGGCAGGCGAGGTTATGACCTCTTGCATAGCTAAAAAATTATTGCTATGGCAGACGAGGTTACGACCTCTTGCATAGCTCGCAAAATATAGCTATGGCAGGTGAGATTATGACCCCCTACATAGCTCGTAAAATTATTGCTATGACAGGCGATGTTATGACCCCCTGTATAGCTCACAAAATTATTGCTATGACAGACGAGGTTACGACCCCCTGCATAGCTTGCAAAATATAGCTATGGCAGGCGAGGTTACGATCCCCTGCATAGCTCGCAAAATTATTGCTATGACAGACGATGTTACGACCCCCTGCATAGTTCACAAAATTATCAACATGAAAGTCGAGGTTGCGACCCACTATCCAACTCAAGATTATTATATTCTACTAGTTTATCTTTGAGTAAATTGTTAAATGACAATTTTCAAGTTTTAGCTTGTTAGAATCAATAGCTTCACGATCTTGGGCCAGGTTTTATTACCATAGGTTCAAATGGCCTACTTTTTAGCTCATTGGGAAGTTCCACAACTTAGAAAATGAAGATGTAAAGTATGTGTATGTAACAACAAGTATAGTAATTTAAGCGCATTCAACATGCAAGTCATAATAAAGAAATTTCCTTGAAGTTAAAAGATTCATTACAGATGACCTCAAATGACAAGACCCAAACCAGACTCTTTCTAATCTCTTATCTGGAGGGTCCCGTCGGGCACTCCGATGAACTTATCTTGATCCGACTTGTCGGATTAGAGAGATCCGCGAAGTGAACCCCTTAATCTTACCCGATTCCTTAACTCAATTCAATTGTATTCTTTACTTTTGTAAATAATTTGGGTGGATAAAAAATTTTCCGTAATTTCATTTTAAAACAAGTTTATAAAAATTTTGACAATATAACGACTGCATTTTTTAGGTTTTCAAAATTTTTATCTACAATAAAATACACTTCGACACTATTTCCCATTTCCACCCAACTCCGTTTATCCACAAACATACATTTTCACCATGCTTTTTCACAATCAATACGCATGAACTCATAGTGGGATGTATATAAATATATGTCAAACATGAAAATTCACAACCATTTACAACATAGCCAAATCCAAAATGCAAGCTATCAAATCATTGTGTAATACATGTTACACACGTTTTAGGAATTACACAACCATGCATATATCAAATATACATAGATACGTTAAGTGATAAATGTGGATCATGTGCAAGTGTTCAAGTATATATACAAATCAAAATCATACTACAATTTTCCAATCATAAAGTACTTTAGTTTTATTATTTACAAAGTCAAAATATATCTAATGTTTATGCAATTCATCCACTTGACGCCCACCTAAATATGTAGCGATGACCTCTTTGTCCCACCGCTACCTACAATGGCACCCAATAGTATATACGACCTACACAACAATTCGACACGTTAGTACAATAGAACAACGTAACATAATCATATAATTATGTAAGAATTCATAAACTAATTTAACCTTAAGATTTTCGATTTTTAAAGTTTTTCTTTTTAAAACTCCATATACACCCCTCAAGTACTCAAACTATCACGAGCGATTTTAACTAACGCTAACGTGAAACTATTGAGATATCTCAACCATCACGATGTGAAATTTACTGTGGCGCAATGTAGTATGAAATAATCTCGTATCTGAGCAATTACAATACGGAATTTTTTGTGTCGCAACTGTAATGCTATAACTCTGGGCAACTACGAGCGGAATATACTGTATCGCTACGTAGTGCCAAACTATGAATCTAAACAACTAAGTGCGGAATTGTCTGCATTGCAACGTAGCGCTGTAGATACTATAGAAAACTGAGCAACTACAGACGGAATTTTCTGCGTCGTTACGTAGTGCTAAATACTCTGTAGGCTGAGCGACTATGGACGAAATTTTCTGCATCGTTATGTAGCGCTAAATCTCATATAATTTAAGGGTATATATATGGGTTTCGAAACTAATTTCGTTAAGTACAAAAACATAAAACTTCTTACTTTTCAACTCGAAAAATTTTCTCGATTCGAATATTTTAAAAGCGACTTTGTGTTGATTCCATTACTTTATGAATTTCATAAGGAACTCACATGTTCAAAACTTGAAATTTGGAGCTTGAAAATCATTTTTGTTTTCATTTAACAATTATACGCAAGATTTAAAATAGAAATAAAAATAGACGTAAGTGGTAGGACACTTACCTCAATCCACGTAAGCCCTAGTCAAGCGTCTTAACGAGTCTCTCGTGCCTCGCTCGCTCGCTCGTCACCTACATATCAATTTCTTATTATTACATGTTCAATTATATAACTCAAAACTCAAAATAACTTTTCCATTACAATTCTCTCTATTGACAACTCTTTACACTATAACCTTTCCAACTCGATTTTAACTCAATCGAGACTCTATAATTCCAATTTCTTCACACGACCCTTAATTATTATCACCTAGGGACACTCCGGAAGGCTTAAAATGGTCGCCGGAAGCTCGGAACGCAAAATCACCGTTTTTGGATCCCCTAAACCCGAGGCTATGCTAGGGCCCATTCTAGCGATTTTCTTCACTCCGATTTCACTCTAATCATCTCCCTAACTCGCACTTAGGTCACCCGTAAAACGGCTTCGAAAAATTCTAGGTATAGGGGATTGAAACCTATAAAAAACGCCTATTTTTCAACATTTTTTTACGCACATTTTTGCATCAAACAAGCGACGATGTTATTTCTTTCGTATCTAAGGTTTTTTTAACTTAATTATGATTAATTACATTCATTTCATGCATTGAACATCGCATTTACATTCATATTTTACATTACGACTTCATATGTGTACTATTTGAGCCATAACTTGCTCAATTTTTATTGGAATCGTTCCCTTCCAATTTTTATGGTTTGTTATGACACTTAGACATGTTTTGAGGTCTAGAACAACCCCAAATAAGCTCGAAGAGTGCAAGTCTCTATATTCCTTTCAAGTATCTATTTTCTCATTCTACTACTATTTCAATCTTTACTAGATTGTATGCCATTATGTACCCATATTAATCCATATTAATTACATTAATTCCTACTCATTCATGCATGTTTTTAGGACTCTAGATATATCATAAACATCGACGAAATACATGCATAACCTCTTGCCCTTCATCAAGTCAAAAAAACATATTAATCCATATTAATTACCTTAATTCCTACTCATTCATGCATGTTTTTAGGACTCTAGATATATCATAAACATCGACGAAATACATGCATAACCTCTTGCCCTTCATTAAGTCAAAAAACATCAACAATGCAATCTAGTATCCCTTGTTAATTCTAACACTCCCATATGATTTTCTAATATTAAATATGCATATCTTAGTGCTCAAAGGGATCAAAACACAATAGTATCACATACCCCTCCTGTGGCCGTGACACACACATGCTTTCAACATCATCTTTCACATTTTTATAACCATTAAATACACTAAAATCATGTTCTTAACTTATCAAAACAGCTTGAACACAATTAGAGGTTCACTTGAACTTCAATCAAAATTCCACCTATATTAGTGTGCTCATTAAATCCCCATAACATCCTAACTTAATTCCTATAAAATTTTGAAGTCTAAAACTACTAAATCCATGCTTAAGAATCTCAATAAATTCATATGTATCTCACTTGGAACTTACATCAAACACCACACATACAATTTCACATAACTCATGAATAAAGTTTGCAAAATAACATTCTTACCCTCCAAAACTCTTTCCATGCATAACTTTTCATTTAATTACATCAACACAACTTGAATCATGTATCATCTTCCTTTGCCATGTAGCCCATCACATATACATCATGTTTTACTAAAGTTTTTGACTTAAAATTCACTCAAAACAACACTAACAAACATGGCAACAATTTATCAACTCAAATCACCTCAATTCAACTTCAAATCAAGAGTTCACCTTGCTAAAATACTTATCAAGCTGCCTTGAACCCTTGCTTTGCTTTCCCACAAGATTGAAGCTTTAAAACCTTAAATCCATGCATAAAATTGCAAACAGCAGGTGGATAGCTTTGCACCCAGATTTTGACATCAAAACATCATGAAAACTATGAGTTTTTCATTTGAAAATCACTTACCCAAATTATATAACACTTCTAGGCTTGTTTCCCACCTTTTATTGGCCTAGAACCACTTGAAAATGGGCTGTTTTATGCTCATTCCCAACTTCATCAAACCTCTCCCTCATTCTCTCTCAATTTCTTTTTGAAATTTTTCTAAGTGTTGGAAGACAACCCTTCTATATATAGGCATGAGTTTATATAAATGCCCTTGAAGTTTGTTAGTTATTTACATACTATGCCATCACATGAAATTTAACTAAATAGTCTTCCAATTATGCATTAAATTCATATACTCCTCACTACTTTTATCAATTTGCACAATTCATGCACATAATTTATTCTATTCACTTCACTTTTCTATAAAATATTCACTAAATTTATCATTGACCAATTTGCCCTTATTTGATATTGATCTCTTTATTTGTAGAGAAAGACTATTTTACCCTTTATTGGATTTTCTCATTATAAATATTTACCATTCCTATACTCTAACTTTCAATACTAGGGAATGAAATATTAAGAATAGGGGTTTACACCAAACGTCAAAATAAATAAAGCACAAAGCTTAATAAAATTCAAAAGACAAGAAACAAGGCGAGTTGCTAGTTGCCTTGATCATGAGGAGTTGACCCTGAAAGAGACTCATTGCTAGAAAGCTCAGTGACCTGAGCAGGCTCGGCTTAAGAGGTCGCACCAGAAAATTCCATAGCTAAGGGAAGGGTGTCCGACAAGACTGAAGATGAGGTAGTTTCAGCTTTGAATTTTTCACCTCTTGGAGTCCCCCCCCCCCCGTAAAGATTGAAAAATCTAGCTCGGGATGGACCTTCCACAAGGTGAAGAGGAAATCAATACTTGTCTCTGTTTCAGCCTTAGCTCTAACTTTAGCAATCTGCTCCTCCGCCTCTTCCTTGATTATGGAAATTTTTCCTCCCAAGGTAGCAATCTCCCTATTAGCCGCTTCTGCATCACGCTCGATAGCTATAGCGCGATGTAATGAGACCACATTTTTTGATTAATCGCTTAAGCCTTTTTCTCAACTGTCTCAACTCGTCGTAACATAGCCTCTGCTTGTTGTTCGGCCGCCTCAGCTCGCTTCTCTGAAGTTTTAGCTTGCTGTTCAGATCATTTCAGCTCGTCCTTTACCTTGCTCAATTCATCTTCACTGTTACGGAGCATAGCATTGAGATGCGACCTCGAAACCTCATAACTGCTTTCTGCGCGTATTAAGGCCTCCTCGGCTTCCCTTCTAGCTATGTTAGCATCCATCAGCTGTGCCTCATAAGCTTCTTGGCACCTTTTAGCGTTTAGAGCCTCTTCGGTCAAGAACTTGAGCTCTTTCTTTGCTTTCTCCAACTCATTCTCTAATCTCATTATTCGATCCTCGGAGGTTCTGGTCTCTTGTCCTTGCTTTATTACCCCCAATGCGGCATGAAACACAATGAGTTAGTATCTAACAAAGCAAGAAGGTGAAAGATGAAAAGGAAAGTTAGTTACCAGCATCGCATGACGACCTAGATATTCAACTAGGTCTAGACCGCTAAGGGCATTATTCTCCAAGGCCCTAGTGTGGGTCAGCATGATGTCGGACCAGTTGTCAATGAAGGATCTCAAGTATTTTCCCTTTGGTTCGCTTTCAGATTGAGGCCTAACTGGTGGAACAGTTCCCTTCGCGACCTGTGCGACCTCAGGCTCTTTGCCTTTATCTACGCGACATCGCTTGGTCGAGGTAGGATCAGGTGCTGACTTTCTCCTTCCATCCCTATTGGAACTAGTCTGGGTCTCACGAGATGGGGTCTCAAATTGAACTTCCTCCACCTTAGGTTGCAAGCTTGGGGTTGGAACTTGTGGAGAATTTGCTATTGATGCTGAATGCGGTACCTGGCTGGGAGCAGTGACTGAAGAAGTTTTGGTCTTAGTAGGTCGCTTAGAAGAAGTAGCTGGAGGGGCTGTAGGGTTAACAGGTCACTTCCGAGGAGCTTTTAAAAGAGAGAGCTTCCTTATCTCTAGAGCTCGGGGAGGAATAGGAGCTGGAATTATATATGGATTTGTGTGCGAAAGAGCTAAAACTGAAGCTGCTTGAGTTGGAGCTGCTTAAGCAGAAGCTGGAGCTGGAGTTGGAATTACTTGGGGGTCAAGAGCAGGAGCTTGATCTGCTGGTGAAACGGGAGCAATCTTTTCCTTGCTATTAGTTTCAAACACGGAAGAAAGATCGAACTCTCCCCTGCTTCCTATGTCTTTCTTATTATCTAACAGCTCGCAGTCACGAGGTGGAGCTAACCCATAGGTACTAAGGAGGTCGTCATCAATCGCATTGCTAAGGATTGCCTCGTTTGAATCTATAAGCGCCTTGAGGATTTTGTCCTCCTTGTTGCTGAGGATGGGCTTATCCCCTTTGATGTCTGCAAAACAAAGAATGTTAGCTCGTAAAAACAAAAATAAAAAAATAAAAAAATTCTCAGCTCACAGGTGTTTCCCCTTCTATTTACCTGGACTTAAAATAAAAGAGAAGTTATCAAGATACCTAAGGGAAGGGCAAGAAATTAAAAACCAACTCATCTTATAAGCTCTTGCGTTCAACTTGCCCTTTGCATCACCTCATGGCAGGAGATTTTGACGAGCTGCGAGGTGGTAGATTCCCTCTCGCATTCCATTTTTTACGCCATCAGCACCTTTGATGCTGAAAAGGTGGCTAAGAATTTTTGGAGTTGTGGGAGGAATGTTATTTTTAAGAAAGACCAAGATTAATGATGTCAGCTGCGAATACGAATTCAGAGTCAGTTGGAATGGTAAAAGTTTGAGCCTATTCAGGAACTTTATAAGGTAGGCAGGAATTGGAAACCTGAGCCCGTGCTTCAGATGTTGGGTACTGATAGCGATGTATCCCTTTGGAGGATAGCATGCGTGGTCATCAGTAGCAGGAGATATCACGTGGCGACCTTTAGGAATGTGATATTGCAAAATGATTCCCCCCATCTCAGTATGATCTATCTTGAAGGAATGGTAGATGAACATCTTGAGAGCTCGCCTCTCTTCGTGAGCTCGTCACTCTTCAATGAGCTGTCGGGTTATTGCTGGATTAGCCCGAGCTATGAATTGCTCTACAACCTATTCGCTTCGAAAAGTTTCCTCACCAACATTACGTACTCCACTCGAAGCAAGCTCTTCCGAGCTAGATGACTCATTATCTCCTACTCTGTGTGTTCGGCGGTCGCGACCTAAAGCCATCTACCTATAAAGGGGGTACAATTAGCTCGCAGCAAGCAGACCATGTCCAAATGACTAAAAAAGTTCCTTACTCTACAGATCGCAAATGCCACATAGATCGCTAATATAATGAGAGACTTAACTTATGAGGGGACGACCTACGAGCTAATGATCCATAGGTACCTTATCCTACAGTTCGCATGCATGATAAGTACAAACAGTAAACATATCGCAAATGAACAAGCAACAAGATAAAACAATAGGAAATAAAGAGTCATGATCAACAAGAAATGCAAGGTTGTAAAGACTCAACATCGAGAATACGAAGCATTCAAACTCATTTCAAGCCCAGAAAGTATAATACAAGCACAACGCAACGCAACACACACACAATGAAAATAGACCAAAAATCGAAAGCTTGAAATTAGAAATAGAACTTACTGTAAATCCTCATCAAGAAATGAGAAATCCGGCGAATGAAGATACAAAGTCTGAGAAGAATCAGTGCAAAAGTGCAGAATGAAGCTAAAGAGACATGGTAGCTGGAGAAGACAATGATAGGGTGAAAAAAAAGTGAAAGGGCTCCACCTATTTATATGGGCGGCTAAGCTCGCACCCTGACCATTTGATTTGGAAGTTGTGTAACCGCCTTGAATCTAACAGTGCAGCACAAATTACGGCTTTTGTAATCATGGGTCGTCAGTTGAAAGACGTACGCATTAAATGCACGTGGAACGAGACGTGCCAATGCCGATTGAGCTATCGTTTAAATCGTCGTCACGTGTCAGAATTGATGAGATAAAATTTGAAAAGGCACAGGACAAGTTAGTTTTTACCAGCGAGCTCGAGCTCCCAATTCGCAGAACGAATTGAGAGTTAGAAGGTTGATGTTATGAGTATATTTTGGATTCAACAAATGAGCTAGTAAAAGCCTAGTAAAAGCCCAATAATAGGAAATGAAGAGTCGTGATCAACAAGAAATGCAAGGTTGTAAAGACTCAACATCGAGAATACGAAACATTCAAACTCATTTCAAGCCTAGAAAGTATAATGCAAGCACAACGCAACACAAACACAATGAAAATAGACCAAAAATCGAAAGCTTGAAATTAGAGACAGAACTTACTGTAAATCCTCATCAAGAAATGAGAAATCCGGTGAATGAAGATGAAGAGTCTGAGAAGAATCGGTGCAAAAGTGCAGAATGAAGCAAAAAGAGACTCGGTGGTTGGAGAAGAAAATGATAGGGTGAAAAGAAAATGAAAGGGCTCCACCTATTTATATGGACTGCCGAGTTTGCATTCTGACTGTTCGATTTGGAAGTTGTGTAACCGCCTTGAATCTAACGGTGCAGTACGAATTACAACTTTTGTAATCATGGGCCGTCAGTTGAAAGACGTGCGCATTAAATGCATGTGGCACGGGACATGCCAATGCCGGTTGAGCTATCGTCTAAATCCTCGTCACATGTCAGAACTGATGAGATGAAATTTGAAAAGGCGCAGGGTAAGTTAGTTTTTACCAACGAGCTCGAGCTCCCAATTTGCAAAACGAACCAAGAGCTGGGGCCTGATGTTATGGGTATATTTTGGATTTAACAAATGATCTGATAAAAGTCCGGTAAAAGCCCAACAAGTTGATCTAATGAAGTGGCCTAGCAGACAAGACCTAGTTCATCAACACCTAGCCCATGCGAGCTCCTCAGCTTGCACGAGTGAGTGAGCTCGCATCACCATTGTTATAGGTCGTTGCTAGTATTACTCAGCTCGCACTATGCACAACTCGTTACTCAGAGCGAGATCTAGCTTAAGGTTGTCTAATGTAGCTTATAACTTGCACAATGACCAGTTCAATAAGAAAAACTTCTAGAAATACAGTAACCCAAATTAGTCATGATTCTTCTATCAAAATTGGAAATAAATTCAAATTCAAACATTGATAAGTCTGATCCCTGATTTAGCGAAATCGATTCCTGATTCGGTGCCAATTGATTTGTAAGTATAGTTAATGTATAATTCTTTTTCTATTTTACTTCAACTCGAATTGTAAACGCCTCTCCCTATATAAATAAAGGTTAAAACTTATTGTAACAGATATACACAAAAAGGCAATAATAGACTGTTTCTCTGCAGAAATTATTGAGGAGAACAACCATAGACGTAGGCACATTTGCTAAGCCATGTAAAAAATCCTCCTTGTACATTGTTCTTCTTCTCTGCCTTCTACTTTTCTCTTGTTTTCTGCTTTGTTTTACATTAATTGCAGGTATTGAGCTTTGAACTGTCGTCGACCGGAAATCAACATCGAGAATTACCAACATCATTCTTAATTCGACGAGAACAAAGAAAAGTGCTTTTGCAGATTTAATTAAAGGAAACATGGATTGATATAAGTAAGACTTCCTTTTTTTTTTTTTTTGTTTGTTTTGTTTTCTTTTTCTTTATAAGAATAATTATTATTTTTATATTATATGGTGTCTTTTTCTTTTTCTTCTTGTTGATCGAAATGGTGGAAATTAGCTTGGATTAAATTGGTTTTTAATCCAACATACTTTCACCTTATGGTCAGTGTTCCAAAACTTGCTACTCGCGACTCGACCGGCGACCTAGCGAGCAGCGAGTAATCGGTAACTCAGCGAGTAATCGGCGAGTACTCGGAAAGTACTATTTAGGGGTGAAATTGTAATTTTTAAAGTTTCAATGCATAAACTGAGATTTTTGTGAACATTAGAGACCATGGTGAAATTATCCACACCCTATATAAAGGCTGATTACACGCTCAAACCCTCATTCTCTCTCTTTCTCCCCCTTCTGCTCCCTCTCCCTTGTCTTCTCTCATCCCTCCTCTCTCAAACAGGCCGTAGCCGTCGCCGTTCTGGTTCAAGTGCGTCGTCGCCGTCGCCGTCGCCGTTGCCTTTCAAATGTGTCATCGCCGTCGCCGTTTCAAGATCAAGAACAGTTGCCGTTGCCGAAGCCGAAGGCAGTCCATCTTCATCGTCGCCGGCGAATCTCCTTCTTTCTCCTTTAAGACCGATCAAGTCTCCTCTCTCGCCGGCGAATCTCATTGTCTTTTTCCCTTCAAGTTATCGCCGGCGACAGTGAGTGGTTGTTTCTCGAATTTGTCTTTTGTGTGTTGTTTGTTAATATTGTTGGGTGATTTTTGTTGTTTGTTTATGCGGGAGTTTTGAGGATGATTGTTGGGTGATGTTTGGGATGATTTTTGGCCGGTTTGGTGATGATCGGACTCGCCGAGTTGGGTCGAGTTAGGCCGAGTTGGGCCGAGTTGAGTTGAGTTGGGCCGAGTGTCCACCTCCGGCGAGCAATACTTCCGATCTAGGGTTTCTCGGATCGGCAGAGTGCCGATCTGCGAGAAACCGGCGAGAACTCGGCGAAACTCGCCGAGTTTTTAAACAATGCTTATGGTAGACTGATACCCAGATATAAGTTTCAAATTTTCTTTTGAGTTACACTTCTGTTATTTATTTTGCTCAAATCTCAATTTAAATTTTAAATCTTACAATGTCATTCAAGTCTAACATACATCAATCATAATAAAATTCCTATAATATATTATACATATAAAAATTAACATGATCACTTAATATACAGGAAAAAACTAATTAAATATTTTAAATTAATATTTCATACTTCAATTGTAATTAACATGTTATGCTTGTTATTCACACATGTCATATGACATAAATTGAATAGAAGATTTAGGGGTCGTTTGTTTTTTCCACTTATGATTTAATAGATTTAGGGGTCAAACCACTTAAAATTACTAAAAAACAACCGAAAAAATTAAGTAAGAATTTTTAATTTTTCACTTAATTACAAATCATTTAATGACATCTAAAAGTTTTTATTCCAAATCTATCCTCCTTAAAATAATATAATTTCAAAATTATCCTAATTTTATATTATTCAAATTTTTTTTTTCCCTTGATATTTACAAAAATATATTTGAAAAGTAAAACCTAAATACATTTTACCTCAAATTGTTTTGAATTGAACTAATATATTTTAATTTACAATTTAAACATTCATTTTTTAGTTGTTTTCTTAAATATATTAATATATTTAAATATAAATATGACTAATGCTACTATATATTTTAATCATATTTTAATTATGAATAAAATATTATTAATATGTACATAAAAAATGTTTTATAATTTATTAAACTATTTATTTTTAAATGTTTGTATAAAATTAATTAAAATTACCAACTTACTAGTTTTCAGACAATTTTAAAATTAAAAAACAAACAAGTTTACAAAATATTCAGAGGTAAGGGAAAAAAAAAACATATTATTCAGATTTCAGATTTCAGTCACTATTCAATTTTCAGTATTCAGCAGTATTGTTCAATGTTCAAACAAAAAAATAAACGACTTTTTAATGCCTTTTAAATTATTTTGATAGAAGAGGAAAAATGAAAAATTGATATTTATGAGAAAATCTTCTATGAGGCACTTAATTGACATGTTCTACTAATGTTGGTATGTCATTCCAATAACAAGTATAAAAAGTGATATTTTTCTTTTATAAAAAATTAATGTTAGTGTCTTTCTTCATTTACGAGAAAATTTTTATTTAAAAAGCAATGTCACGTGTAGTGTTGTTATTAGAATGTCTCATTAATATTAATTTTTTATGAAAAAAAAATATGTCACGTTGTTATTGAAATAGTACACTAATATAAGCATGACACGCTAACTAAATGACCCAAGGAAGATTTTCTACCCAAATTAGTGATTCTCATAATTAATCTCAACTTTAAGTTTATGATGTTTTCTTCTCTAATTTTATCTTTACCATATCTTTATATATTGCAAATCAGCTTTGTAGTAGTGGTTAAATTTTTCGTAGTCTAAATTATTGAGCCCAAGTATCGATTTAGCTGGATCCAAAAGCCTGTAGGATATAACTTAATCAGCCGACGATCAGTAAGTGAATTTCCTATATCGAATGGACTTCTATATTGGAAATACATATGCATAAGAAAAGTATTCAAAGGGAGAAAATCTCTCATTGAGAGAGGCTTGACAGTAAAGGATCCCTTAATTCTCTACGGTTCACCAATTAGGAAATGCCCTATTTTATAATCAATTGGAGGTCCTTGTCACAAAAAGGAGAAGACCCCGACAGCACGTGAAGGGGGAAAAGCATTCACGCTTCATCACGGTTCTCTTTCAATGCTATAATTCTTCTCCTAGACACATTTGACAGCCACCATCTCTCTCAGCGTTCCTGCTACTCTTGTCGCCGTCTCATTCACTGAACCACCTGGCATGGCCTGGTTCAACCCAACAATAGAACCTGGACGTGAAGAAGATGATGCAAAGTTGGTCTGCAGCCTGTCGCGTTCACCGTCAGGTGTGTAGTATCCTTTGCACCGCCATCTTATTGACCTTCGACCAATCGCGCGAAAGTTTATCTCGCTGTGATGACGTCACTATCTGGACTCCGGTTCGGGTCGTTGCCGCCGTGCAGTCTTCCGCTCCCTTACCTGCAGGACGGCCATCACTGCCGCGCCACCTTCATCTCAGCTGGGTTGTGTCACGTTGCCACATCACTGGTCTTCTCCACCACTGTTGTCATCGCCTAGCAGTTCAATATCCTTTTATAGGACCCGATCCGGATTCCTTCTAAAATATCCAGCAGTCCTGCCGAACACCCCACGAAACATATCCATAGTCTAAATAACAAGACTCAAAAGGGTGTCGTGGAATGAACCCTTAACTATTAAAGATTTGCTAAGCATAAGAATCATACATTTTAAAATTCTCTTTTCAAATTTTCAAGTGGATTAAAAATATAATTTAAAGTATCATCCTCAATATTCAAATATCTAAAACGTGCATGGATTCTCATAACATAAAAAGTTTACAAAATTCGTTCATAATAAAAAATTCGCACAAACGTATAATTGATATCTAAATCACAATGTTGATAAATGAAACTATGCAGCATCATCGATCGTCTTGGCCCACCTTATCAAAACAAGGCAATCTGGTGCCCTGATCTTCTATTCTTGCACCTGAGAGGTTTTTATAACATAAAACCAAAACTATTATGGGCTACAAAGGCTCAATGAATGTGTATGCGCTCTATTTAAACTAATTTTTATAAAATTTACCTTTCAAAAAACCTTTGAAAAACCTTTTTCTTTAAAACTATTTTATTTCTAAAAGCGTGTTTTATTTGTTGTGAAGTTTCAAAAGCTCTTAATAGATTGATTTCATAAAATGTTAATAGATTGATTTCATAAAATGTTAAACTATCTCATAATTTTTAAAATATTTTTAAAACATTTTCTTTCTAAAATTCACTTTTAATGGTATGTTTTTCTTTCTAAAAATACACTAATAGGAAACTCAAAGAAAGCTACAACCATATGAGCGGCCAAACCAGCTCCGCTTAATGTGGGGGGTCACGTGGCATAAAAGCTAGCATCGCACACTGTGACAAATCTATAAAGACATCCCGCTACTATGTGGCGGAATTACCATCGCACATCGCGTAACAAGATAATACCTCACAAGTGTAGAGGGCGATACTATAGACATGACAGACTCGATCCCCCACCTCCTTCCCCTCCCTCTTCTCCCCTCTCCCGATGTTAATAGGACATGCCCTCCCAACACTTATCATACATTACGGAGTATACTGATCGGGTCTGAAGCTATAAGGTCTATTTATAAGTTTGGGCCGTCCACTAGCTTTTGGAAGTCTTTTTTCTTTTCTATAATTCAATATGAATTCCTTTTCATAAAATATACTAATAAGTTGCATACCATCACATACATAAACCATTTCCTTATTATCTTATAGCATAAAGTCATTGATAAGCTAAAAGAACGAGAAATGAAAATATGTATGAGGTTTGCAAAATAAACTAAAAAATATTTAAATATATTTTCACACTCACTGTTCGGTTCTCAGCTCACTTATATTCACTTCTTCAGCGATCTCTTTTAGCTCGCTACGCCCTCTTCACCTACAGTTGAGATCTCCACTTAGAACGCATAGAATATCAAACATCTTAATTTCAAGTCCATTATATTATAATTAACTTATGATTCTATTTAAGAAGTAACGGACTACACACTGCCCAGTCCCGCTCGAGCTGCGAGCTCGCACCCTAGCTCATCTTATGCGAGCTCTTACTTCATCCAACTCAGCCTGATTTGTGGCCATCTATTAACTCTAGTGACCTCAT
The DNA here is from genome assembly GCA_019925255.1 of Litchi chinensis. Lineage (NCBI taxonomy): Eukaryota > Viridiplantae > Streptophyta > Magnoliopsida > Sapindales > Sapindaceae > Litchi > Litchi chinensis. The sequence goes on along the minus strand of CM034466.1, from coordinate 576,114 downwards.
TCAACTTACTCTTTCAACGAGCTGGCACCTTTTAGCTCAGCCGGCTTCACATGCACTGCCCAGCTCGCCCTTTTTGCGACCTGATGCCTTAGTCAAGCTCGGACAGGCATTATAATGAGCTATGACATCACTCAGCCCGCTCTTTGCTAGCTCGCTCTCCAGTCCAATTCGACTATTGAAAATGGGCTATAAGCATTATTCAACTGGCACCTCGCGAGCTCCCACCTTAACTCATGCATACTCAATTCTAACAATTTTTTTCCAGGTTCTATACTCTTACAAGCATTAACATACCCTGACCTCACGAAATCTCACAAACACATACTTAATCAATATTTCATCAACTTCTTCACATAACCTAGGTCGCAACCACAATAGATGGTCCAACGGAAATCTAACATCCTAAAACACAAACAACCTTTTTCAAATAAACTAATTTTCTTAGTTACTTCACTTACCAATTACTTCTAAGTATTTTGCCTTACTTTCTCACTCGACTGCTGTCTTAAATCTCCCGATCTATACACATAATTCTTAAAAATGTCAGGTGCAGTTCACGGACTGCTTGATAGACTTCTTATTAAAAGAACACCATGAAAACTAAATCTTACCACCTGATTTGTACTAGATCTGGCTTGAAAATGTTCTCAGACTTGTTTCTTACCTTTTTATGACTGAATCTCTTCGAAAATAGCGAGAATCTAGCTACTGCTCGCTGATTTGCTTTCCCTTCTTGCTTGTCGATAGCTTTTTCTCCCTTTTTGCCGACAGTCTTTCACTCTCCTTTCTAGATTTTCTTTAACTCTCTCTCTCCTACTTACACAACAACACTCACTCATCACACACATATATTTATAGGTGTGGGCCAAGCTTCACCTTTACCCTTGAACTTTCTTAAATTTACAATTTCTGCCATTTTCTAGAAAATCCTTTATTTTCCATATTTATCCTTGACATCTCTCTTTATTTAACATATTGCCACTCTTCTATAAAATTTTTTTATTCCACTAATGCCCTTTAGATTTTATAATTCAAATTTACTCCCGATCCTTCCGAAAATTCTATGAAAATTGAATTTCATCTTAGAACATTTTAAAATCCCTTTTACTATTTCAATAACGAGAGTATATTAGTACAACGTATCATTCCGTACATTTGTACAACAACAAAATCAGGAGGGGGTATTACATACTCCGTCGTCGACCGTGCTTGCTCCTTATCATCAATGGAGCCCAACGGTGGTGATGAGACTCTGTCACATGCCACCACCTTAACTCGGTTGTTGTGGTTGAGCCATTCTTGTGTCGTCTGCACCTGTCATACCCATGTGGATGCATGGCCGACATCTTGCCTCCTGGGTTATTTTACCTGGTCAGTTAACATTCCACGCTAACTTATCACTTTATATGATCGTTATTGCTCATTATATTATTATATATGGTTTTGCCTATTGCTACATGATCATGCTTATTACATGGCTATGCTTACTATTATTTAGATATTCTATTTAATATGCCATTGCATGATTATTATATTATTTTCGTAGTATACTATTATAATATTATATTATGATTGCATGCCATAATATTATATCATGCTCATGGTTTCAAAACTCGGCCGAGTTGGCCGAGTTCTCGCCTCTCGGTCGGGTTCCGAGCTGAGAACCCCCAGATCGGGGGGTTCAACTCGGATCCTGTTGAAAATCGGCCCAACTCGGGCCGACTCGGTCGATTTTTTTTTAAAATTTTTTCAGCCAAAACGGAGTCGTTTTTGTCAAGTAAAAACGATGCCGTTTTGGCGTTTGCTATAAGTAACACAGAATAGAATAGAAGGATTTTCTTCTGTTCTGCTCTACACTCTCTCTCTTTGGTCTGGTCGTCGTCGTCCTTGTCTCTGCTCAGCGTCAGCGCTCTCCGCCTCTCCAGATCTGCACTTCTGCTACCGTCTTCTTCTCGCCGTCATCTGTCACTCCTCGTCCGTCGTAGTCTCCATCTTCGTTGCCGTCTCCATCCGCGTGACCGATCGTCCGCGACTATGAGTTTTTTTTTTTTATTTTTGTTTTCATTTTGTTTTTTGTTTTTTTTTTTTTTTCATTTTGCTTTTACCACTCTTTTGGTTTTTCACATATATTTATTTAGGGGTGGATGATAAATTGTTGATTATACAAATTAGATTTGTTTAGGGTTTTATATACAAACTATATTTGTTTAGGGGTGGATGATGAATTGATGGTTGATGAAAGAAGGATGAGAGATTTTAAGTAGTTTAGATATGATAGATTTTTGAAGTGTTATTATTTTCGTGTATTGCAGGTGGAATTGTTGAAAATATAGTCGTTATATTGTCGGAATTTTTAAAATTGTAATTATGTAATTGTGTTAAAGTGGCTTTGGAGATTGTATGAGATTGATTTTAAGAGTTTTTATGGTCATATGATTATATTTTAATCATATAGAAAATTTTTAAATTTTATTTTTTACAGGTTTGACCGTGGGTCAACGGGTTGACCGTTGACCGACGGTCAAACCGAGTACTCTCCGAGTTGCCGAGTACTCGCAGCTCGCTGCCTCGCCGGTCGAGTCATGAGTAGCGAGTTTTGGAACATTGATCATGCTACTATAATATTATGTCATGAATGCTAGTGGAGCTATGGTTTGGTGTTACAATATTATATCTTGGTCATAGATAAAATTATAGGAAACGTCATATGGATCATTCTACATGATTAATCCATCTCTGCTTGTAATCTTGCATAATCGGTTAGCTTATTATATATTGTTGTCAACCATCATGAGTCTATTATAAGCAATTAGACGATTATATATTTATAAGTAGAAATATATATAAATTTGGTCTATAATAATAATCTTTGCATTGAGCTCACTTCATAAACATAGTCTTATTTACATTATCGCCTGGCTTCTGGATCCTACAAATACACGATCCTATGGGCACTGGACAATTACGGTCTTTATAAGTCAAACGACCGCCTTCACGCTAAAAGATCTCTCTTGACAAACTCAGAAAAACTCATTCCATTAACATAACTCTGCTTTGGTGTCGGACCACTATTCATTGATCACCATCAGTGCACTAGCGCCTTTGTTGGCCTATTTTTCATTTACCTATATTCTAAGCGTAGATGGATGTCTATTGTCTATTGTTATCTTTACTGTTGTTTACCCACTTTTACCTATTTTTACACACTTTGTTGACTTGAGAATCGAAGTGTCTTCGACCGGTATCCCATTAGTGTCGAGATCACCAACGCCCTCTTTGTTTGATTTATGAAGGACACAAGTTTCTAGGTTCTAAGAAAGTTGACCGACGATACCAGCTTTAAGTCAATATATTGTGGTGTTGACCCACTACAAACTTTCAGTTAGACTATTTTTTGATCACCAAGAATATTGGTCTCTCTCTCTCTCTATATATATATATATCTATTAGATGTAAAGTAATATATACCAAGTGTAGAACATCCATACAATTTTTATTTTATTATATTTGTAATTCAAATAATTGGTTACATAACCACTTGTGAAATTTAAATGCAAACGTTATAATTTGAAAAGAAATCTACTATCGATTGCTCATGGAAGAAAATCTTTTATGTTTACATTTGATGTGGTGAGACAGATCCATGGAAAAGGTAAGAGAAAAGGAAAAGATCAATAAAAAAGATAAGAGAAAAAAAAATGACTCTATTCAATTGGTCTGTCTCATTATATTAGCTGTGAGATAATTTTATGTAAGATTTTCTTCTCTTTATATAAGCATGATATTAAAATCAAGCACTCACATATATTTATGAAATATTGCTCAATGTACAAAATAAAACAAAACATGTGGACAAGAAAGCTCGTAGTACTCACAAATCCATAACTACGAACAACAAACAAATTATTGCACAAGATAGATTGATTAAAACACAAGCTTTATAATTTCAAAAAAAAAAAAAAGGGAAACAAACAAACACAAGGTTTATTGATATATTATGACCAGACTCCGTTAATTTGTCTTCTGATCTCTAGTATACTTTGTTGAACCTTTTCTTCCTCAATTTTACTCAGGAAGCACTGAGTTTGAAGCTGATCTAGGCTGTTGTGATGACTGGCTAGCACCATCAGGATTTTCCGGTTTGTACTTGTACCACATGGCAAAGTACAGGTAAACAAGCAAGTTGAGAACACTAAGAATGGCCAAGAACCAATAGAAAAGATTGACATTGTTCTTGTTTATGTCCATCCCATGTAACCATCCCTGTTTGCTTGGAGCTATTCTCTTTGTCACAGAGTTTATGATACTAACAAATGCAGTACTTAGAAAATACCCAAGTGAAAGTGAAAGCCATGTAAATGAAGTGGAGAGGGATCTCATTCCTGAGGGTGCTTCCTTGTAGAAAAATTCTAGCAACCCAACAAGAGTGAACATGTCTGCTATTCCAAATATACCATATTGAAATGATAGCCAAAATAGACTTATAGGCTTCATTTTGTTTTCATTGGCTTGGTTCCTTCTTTTGACTTCAATGACACCAGCTATGGCCATTGAGATGGCTGATAGAACCAACCCAACTCCAACTCTTTGGAGTTGTGTGATTCCTGAGGGGTGTTTGGTTATTTTTCGAGCGAAGGGGACAAAAAGGAATTCGTAGATGAGGAGAAGAATTGTCATGAATATTAGTGGAATTATTGGAATCGAAGGAGCAGGGACTTTAAATGAGCCTAAATTGCGATCCATGTTATTGCCTTGTGCTACTGAGAAGGTTTGTAGTTGTGCCATGCAAGTGTTCATAAGGACTGTACTGGCTAAAATGGGCAACATTCTTGCTAGAATCTTCACTTCTTCAACTTGGGTCACTGTGCAAACCTTCCATGGTTGTGGTTTTGAGTCTTTTGGAACAATTGCAGCTTTGTCTAGCCACCTGAGATTCAATAGATTACAAGCATGTCATGGATTAGGAACGTATGTTAATATAACAGAATCATCATGTCAAGTGAACATGTATACTTGTTTTATTTTGTTTGATAGAGCTACATACACATGTAGGTAGCTAGCTAGCCGACAACCTACTTCAATGAATCAAAAAAGTTTCATGTCAAGAATGAACAACATATTTAAATATAACACTTATAAAAACAATTTTAGTTGCTCATGAATCATGTACCTTATTTTATGACATTATTAATGTAAAATTGACGGGCAATGAAAGTACAAGAAAAAAAAAAAATAGTATTCAAGCACACGTTTTGAGAAAGTCAAGCTCCTTGGGCGAGTTCAGGGAGGCGTGTCTCACGGATCAAGTTGCAAATTGTTGGTTTATGGGTTCCATGATTGGATGCTTGTTTAGAAATCTTAATTATTTATCCATATTATGTTCCTCCCATTTCACATGATAGATTTTTAAGTGTGTGAGCATGAGTCATACTATACTACTAAAAAATTTCTCTAAATTCATTGTGCAAATAATGTGATAAACTTATATGTAATTACTATATTATCAATACATCATCCCAAAATTAATGTGGTAGTTACAAATTAACTTGTCACATTATTTGAACAAAACTTTAGGATAAATTTTTAGAAAATATAATATTATTCATGTGAGCATACCATATTAATTCTATATTTATTTATTGGTTATCTAGCTATTGTCGTAATTGTTTGGTAGTTCTTCAAAAAATGGTGTATATACAATAATATTTTCTCACATATATATATCACGTCGTAAGCACGTATTCTAGTTAAGTCTTTTGGGTTTCAATAATTTGCATATATAATAATATAAAAATATTACCTAAACTGATTGGTGTGTGTGATACTTTCTTCCATCGAAAGTCTATCTTGCTCATTGATCTCATATAATTCTTCTGGGTTCTCCGGCACAGAAATCTTACGGTTTTTGAATGCTACAACTATAACCTGTTAATAAATAAACTCATACTTTTAGCATAAATGTATGATGTTTATAAACTGTCTTGAATGTCAAAACTAAGTCATGGAACATGTATAACTACGAATTAAAATTCATATTTGAATGAATACAAAAATCCAGGCATGTATACAGACATGTATATTTATAAGAAAGAGAGGGACTAAACCTAAAAAATCCTTGTGAGGGGGCTTTGAGACGTGATATATTTATAAGAAAGTGAGGGGACTGAACCTGCAAAATCCTTGCAATGGGGCTTTGACTGGGAGGTTGAATGCGGTAGAAAGGCTTGCCAATGGCAAGAACAAGACAACCAATAAAAGCAGCCAGAGTTGATATGAAAAAGCCCCAGTACCAAGCCTTTTCAGTGCTGACATACACAATCCCAGTGACTCCAATCACAGCTCCAAGTGTATTACCAAGCATAAGATAGTTGAAAAAGCTTGCGAGGGCCATGGCTTCCTTGGGATTCTTCTGGTCGAACTGGTCGGCTCCAAGTGGTGGAAGAGACCCCTTGACTCCCCCGGACCCCAACGCTATCAAGATCAAAGATGCATAGAACATGAGTGCTATACCACCTTTGACACAGCTTGTCTTCCCACAAGCACTTGGATGGAGATCTCCTGAATATCCTTGAACTGTTAACAACACCAAACCCTACAAATATACAACCTCAAATGGTATCATTACAAAAACACAAGCTCAATAGACTACTTCTTCTCTCTCCTTTAGGTAATAGAACAGAATTTTGTCATAATTTGGCTGTCAAATATCACTTATAGTATTTTCTCTTTATTTTCAAGTACAAGTATAACGTTCGTTACACAATTACACAAGAATAGGAGAGAAGATACAATCTTCAATGACAGGTTGCTACATGAGGTCCTCTATTAAGGACAAGGCCAAAGAAACCAGTTTATGCACCAAACAATTCTTCTTTTTGAAGATGGCTACATTTATAGAAACTTGACTCTTTGCAGAAAACCTTAATTTTATCAATACGTCCAGGTTTCATTAAAAGTTTGAATAAGGTTATATATTTGTATATAAGTTATAATTGTTTTCATATGTTATGTTTATCTAACGTTAAAGAATTTGAGGTTTGAAGTTGGAATATTATTGAATCATACCAGAAATTCGATTGCTCCAAAAAGGAGAGCGGTGTGAAATCTGCTAATGTAAGTATCGGAGATGAAGCCGCCAACAACAGAGAGCAAGAAAGCTGAACCCATGAAGTTTGTGAGGGTGTTTGCAGAACTTGATAAGTCGAAGTACATTACTTTCATGAAGTACAACACAAGACTTATCATGTTTGCTACGAATCCCATGTTTTCCAATCCGGACAAAACTTCAATCAAACAACAACAAGAAAGAATTGATCAAATAAGCTAATATAAATCAATCGATGTTCAAGTATTAAATTGTATACAAAAGTTGGTGGAACATAATTAATATTACTCACCAAAAATGAAGATGCAAGCTCTGAATCCACCTTTTCTTCCATTACTGGCAATATTGATCTGGGCCTCTTCCTGCTCCATGGTGATGATGAAGAAAACTTTGCAGAAAATTGATAAAATATTCAGAGAGAAATGGTAGGGGAGGATATATATGTACCTATATATAATGCTGGGTATATAAACATTTTATGTGTACTCCAATAATAGTTTAGTCCCACATAATTATAGGCATTGTTTATGATTGCCATTAGTTTTGTTTTTCTCTTATATGACTTTGTTTATCTCTAGCTGTATCTCTCTCCTATGCAGCTTGCACTATGTACAGTTAATTATTTATACGTGTTCTTGGTAATCATTGGCTAAGGTAATGCAATTTTGTCAAATTGCACTAAAATTTGTGCCCCTTTTGAGGGTGACACTCATTTATATATCAAAGTATTGTAAGTACTGTAACTTCCAAATTTATCCTTCATTAAAGTAGCAAAACTCTTAGTGATCATCTCGTTCGTTATCTCTCATGATTTTTTTTTTTTTTCTCTTTTCAGAAATAAAAGAGATAAAGAGTTAAAAGTTAGTTAGAGAAATGAGCGAAGTATCCATCCAAAGTGACTAGGATTCTGATGATGAACTTTTCATTAAGATGGTTCAAACCACATATTATTGACATTGTTTGCTCTCTTCAAAGCCCTTTGAAAGTATCATACATCAATTACAAAATCAGTTTACAAACAAAAGAATGTAGTTTACTTTTTGAACTATCATACATCGGTCACAGAATTAGTTCACAAATAAAGGAAATAGTTCATTAATAATAAAAAATAGAGTCAAATTTACTTTTATCCAAAAATAAAAGAAAAAAAAATTGTTTTTTACCCATTTTTTATAAAAATTTAGTTTTAACTCCTCAAACAAACTATTTTCATTTTATACTTATGTTTACCAAACTACTCTTAAGTTAAATTTTAAAAAACGTGAAATTTAAACTCGGTATCGAGTTTTGTGGTCCCATAAAATCCACCGTACCAAGTTTGTGAGGCCATAAAACCCGATAGATTTTATAGGGCCATAAAACCTGGTATCGGGTTATGTGGGGCTACAAAACTTGATTGTCTTTTTTGATGCTACATCTCATCGGAAACCTCTGGAAATCTTTATTTTCAAGTCAAATCCAATTAGGTTCAATCAAATTTAATCAAATCTAACCCTAAACATTAGTACTCAACATCCAAAATACAAAAAAATTCAAAAATCACCAAAAAAAAAAAAAAAAAGAAAAATCTCAACAAAACTCAAACAATTAATAAAGAAGTCAAAGATCTCATATCATGAACAATGGAAGAGGAGAACAAGGTAAACAAGGGCAATTCGAGTAAAGTGTGTATGCTACAATTAATTTGTTTGAGAGGTTAAAAACGAATTTTTAAAAATTGGTGGGTATAAACGAATTTGCAACTTTTATGGTAGGCATTTTTGGTATTCTTCACAAAAGAAAAAAAAAGTTAACAAATAAAGAATTCGTTCGTGAATAAAGAAAATAGTTCACAAAATAAAAAATTTGCTTATGATGAATAAATAAATAAGTTTACGAATAAATAAAATAGTTCATGGATAAAACATTAATTCACTAACAAAAAATTGATGATATATTAGCATGAGATAATATCATAGAATTTTGGTCCTATTTGTTGCTTTCAAGATTGAAGTAATGACTAACAGAGACAATTGGGGGTATATGTAGTTCATAGTTAATGGTGAAATTTTTAGATTTGTGAAAGACACATATCTTTGAAAGCTTTTGCTAAGGATATTTGCATTAATTAAGAAAGAAAATTAAGGGAACGGTAATGATCAAATGTCATCTTAGTCTCAACCATAAATGACATCGACAAGCATATGTTATTTTTAGCTAAAGCTTTAAGTCTTTGGGTTCCAAGGAGAGAAAGGTCACAAGGCTAAAATTTAAAAGAATTGATGAAATGGCAGTAGTACTATAGTGGAGTTTGTGTAATTATGAAGAAATATAAAATGTTGTACATATTTTATTTATTTTTTATTTAAACGTTTAAAAATTATAAACTCTTAATACACAAACTCTATCGGATATATCCTTTGTAGCAAATAGATTGAGTCAGTTTTTTAAGTTTCCCACTCAAGGTTATTAGCAAACTTGCAAAGGGGTACTTCATTATCTTAAAGGGACTATACATAAAGGGTTGTGTTTTAAACCAGCTAAAAACTTTTACACAAGGTATACAATGATGTCAATTAGGCTAGTTATCTTGAAGAAGACTACTAGAGGCAGTTGTGTTTTCTTAAGAGGCAATTTAATTTTTTAAAGTTCCAAGTAGTTGCTCATTCTAGTACCTAAGCTGAATTTAGGTTAATGGATCAGTTGGTAATTGAGTTACTTTAGTTACATTCCTTGTTTACGGAGCTTCATGTCTTTGTTTTATCATTTGCTATCGTCTGGACTGATAGCATAGGAGCTAATACTTTAGCTCAGAATCCTATGTTTCATGCCAGGACTAAATATATTGACAATGACACCTATTTTACTAGAGAAAAGCCTACCAAAGACATCAAATCATGCCATGTTGCTATTGATTGTCAGGTAGCTGATACCTTTAATAAAGGTCTTCTGAAGGATCATTTTCAGTTTCTTTGTTCCAAGATCAACTTAGTGATCTCACCTTAATTCAGCTTGCAGTGGGATGTGAAGAATAATCTTAGTGCGTGTGTGAATTTAGTGCATGAAGACAAGCCTTCAATAATCACATGTGTGAGTAGCAAGTATGATGATCAAGATGATCATCATATTGAAATGCAAAGCTCATATCAGTTATGGGGAGCTTTATCATATCATGTTGCTCTAGTTCATTATGAATCAAGAGATGACAATACATGGACTAGTAGTAATTCAAGTTGTGATTTCAAGGTCCATTCATATAAGTAGTGAAGTTAATTAGAATTTAGTTAGTTGTTATGTTGAGATAGCAAGTAGTTTGTTAATTCTGTTAAAGGTCTGTTTAGAGTGAGATCAATTTGGTGATTCTGATATAGGTGTGTTTAGTGTGGGATGATCAATTTCTAGAATTAGCTGTTTAGGTGATACTTGCACTAGTGTAAAAGAATTACTTTGGAATCAAAATTGTTAAGAAATAAAGATGAGAGCCTTAAGATCATCAATGGTTGCTTCATTGTTTTCTTTGTTCTTTCAAGCATTTTAACAAATACTTTTATTTCTTCATCTAACACTTTTGTTTATTTTATTCAATATATGTGCATTCATATAATATTTGTTTTATACAAATATCATGAAACATTCATGATTATTTATGTATTTTCAAACTAAGTATATAGTATATAAGTATTATACACAAGATGATTTAGTTTGAGATTAGTAGCTAAGTACTTTATTTATGGTAAATTTATAGTTAAAGTCCATTTTATATTTGATACGATGATCTTATCCGGGATCGTTCATATAGCAACATGAAAATAGAGATACTTTATATAAAACATATTATAAATTATTGAACTATGATAAAACTAAAATTTTTATTAATAAGTGTTAAATAAAGAAATTCATATTTATTAACTTGATGATTATACATGGATTGATTTTAATCTTGAATGTATTATGGACTCTTATTTATTGGATTATATCTTTTGATTTATATGGATGAGATTGTTATAGAATTATGGTCAATAAGCTTCATACTTATGAGATATGATTTAATAAGTGGCTGAAAACATTCTACATAATAGTGGAATCTACTCATTTTTGTGAGAAAGTAGAGGGGTAGTTCTAGTAAGTGTTGATTCGGATCTTGAACAATAAGAGTGCTCAACTTTTTGTTTATGAGTAAATGGAAAGATAAATTCATAAATTGTTATGAATATATTGTTTACTGGAGAATCAATGATACTAACAAAAACAAATTATAATTAAAGAGGTATACCGAATTTTATGACCTAACTCTAATTATGAACTATTTGTGGAGGATTGAATCATATGCAATGATTAGATTGGTAGATACCGAAGAATTTAGATTGTGTAAAACATATGCAATTTTGAGATAACAACCTTAAATTTTTAATGGAGTAACTCTAAGGTTAATAATTTTGAATTATTTAATTAAAAAGCTTTAATTAATAATTTCGATATAATTGGAACTCAAAATTATAAGTCTATTTAGTTCTTTTGCTAGCTTGTATTCACTACAGGAAATGAGAAAAGAAGACTATAATTGGAGTGTCCAATTATGTTACACGTGCAACGCAATTATGTTCATGTAATATTTAAATAATGTTAATTATTTAAATTAATTTATTAATTAATAATTATGAATTGTTAATTATTTAATTATATGCAGAGGTTATGTGTTCAAATCTTTATGATATAATTAAATGAAGAACGATTTTGAATCATTTAAATTTGAAAAATCAAAGTCAATTAATGGAAGATTATGAATCTTCATTATTTTGGAAAAAGGATAATCTAATTATGAATTAGATTTCCAATTGGAAAAAGAATAATCTAATTATATATTAGATTTTTCAATTTGGAAATAAAATCATCTAATTATGAATTGGATTTTCTAATTGGAAAATAAATATTGTAATTAATGAAGAAATATGTTTCCTTGTCAAATATGAAACCCTAAATTAATTAAATATAAAAGGATGTTTTATATCGAAAATCAATTGATCATTTTTTTTTTGACTTGATACAAATTTCCTCGCCTTAGTCGTACAACACAAAAGAAAACATAAAACCTTAGAAGTTTAGGGCTGACTGTACACCATAGAAGGAGGGTTGGCCGAACTCTCCCTAGTGTATAACCATTTACAATTTTCTTTTGTTGTAGGTTTTCTTTTGTGAAAAGAAAATGAATAGATTTTTTAAGATTGTACCCATACACGATTTCTTGGTGAAGAATCAAAGCGAGAAAGTTCAAGTGGTGAAGAATCTATGAATAAAAAAGGATCGATTCAATCTTTATGCAATGTAAGATTTAACCTTATTATTTTGAATTATTGAATTATTATTATTAGCATTGATCAGATATGTTTTTATTTGTTTTTTTTTTTTAAATCCACATTTAATTATAATCTTAAATCTATTTTTTCCTTTAATTAGTATTAGAATCCGGTTTCTTTAGTTTAATGATTAATTCAATAAGTAGTGATTTCCCTTTGATTATGATTTTTCATATGTCATAGAGTAGGCACTAATTATTTGATGATATCACATTTTTATTTATTCATGTTGATGAATGAGAATTACATGGATTTATCATTAATTGTATGGTTCTTTGACTAATTTAATATTATTAAATTTGTAAGCCATTTGTGGCTTTATTTTTCATTGTAGAATCATAATTTTAGGCTTAGATTTTTCCAAAGATCAAGTGCAAAGAATGAAACGAAATGTAGTCTAAAATTTTTATTGCTGCAATTGTTACAATTTTTCGTAAGGCCATATCCCATTCATCCACCCTTGGATTGGGTGGAATTTTGTTTAACATGTTAAGAACTTATAGAGCTTGAGTTTGAACAATCAGATCATCGATTGGAGCTCCTTGTGGTAAGTTCGGCCTTCAAAATAGTAGTGGTTGAAAAACTAGGACTAAACTGTGTAATCTTTATGAAACAATAATAACTCATTTATTTAACCGTTGGATCAAGCTAAAATTTTGAAAACAGGTTTAGCAGACATGGGGTTTCATTCTGATGATTGGATAGTTGGTTACACCATCCAATAAAGAGATTTGCCTATGACAGCAGCAGTTGTAGATTTACTATCACACTAAAGCAACCACCGTTGCCAGCCCTAGTTATCCGCGTATGGACGGCAACTGCAAGGCTACTGTGCACACAAGGACAACTATGGGTTGAGCTCGTGACGACCTTGGTTGTGTGCATGGTTGATGCATACGTTAAGGGTTTTTCCATAAGCAAAGACAATATATGTTAGGTCCAAAAATCAAGAAATGGGTTTTATGACCTAATCCATTATATGGATGTTAGTTGCAGTCAAATTGGATTTAATTTTGAGCCCAAAAAAGCCTATCAAGACTTTGAAGACTACAATTGAAGACCAAAGAATATCTTGGATAAATTTTGTAATTTTTAAAAATTAGTTTTAGGTCATTAAAGTCAAAAAATCTAGTCAATCACATATTGTTTATTTAAATTGTTTATCATGTGATGGTTGAATGATTTATTGATAACATGATCATACATTAAAATATGTCATATAGATTATAGAGTGTCTACTCGTTGCAAACATATATACATGTATTATTATTTATTTTTTTCTATTAAATAGTTTATTATAAAAATAGCGATAATAATACATAAAATAACAATTTCATAATTTGTTATGATTTTAATTGAAAATCATGGGTTCACAAATTAGAAATATATGATAGCCTTAATGTGATTAAAATAGATATATTTTGAATAATTGATATTCATGATGTGATTAGATTTTAAGAGTTAAAATTGGGTAATTTACATTATTATTGTCAAATTAATTTAATTAAAGAGTTTAATTTTTTAAGATTAGTAAACCAATTAGAAATATAGTTTTAATATGATTAAAATAAATATATTTTGAATAATTGCTACTCACAATTTGATTAAATTTTAAGAGTTAAAATTAGGTAATTCACATTATTACAATATAATTTAATTAGTTTAATTTATTAAGATTATTAAACCAATTAGATATACAGTTTTAATTTGATTAAAATAACTATATTTCGAGTAATTAGTATTTATAATGTGATTAGATTTTAAGAGTTAAAATTGGGTAATTCACATTATTACTAATCAAATTAATTTTAAAGAGTTTAATATAATTATATTAGTAAAGCTATTTAGAAATAATTTTTAATATTATTAAAAATAATATATTTCACAATTGGCTCATAACGTAGATTAGATTTTAAAAGTTAAAATTAGTTAATCTCACATTAAATAATAAATTAGATTTATAAGAGCTAAAAATACAATAATTTATTAAGTATTAATAGGATAATGATTCTAGCAACACACTAATTCTTGGTAACTTGGATTGCACTTCTTAACTGTTAATAATCTAAAATGATGGTTAGAAATAATAAGTAGAAAACCTTAATTCTAAAATGGTGAGTGGAAGAGAGCTATATAACAATATATCTCGCGGTCTCCATCATTAGTTTAATACCGTGCAATTTGAATGGCGCTTTGAGATGACTTTGTTTTTTTTCTATTAAGGGTGGTGTCCATTTAGGTCAATATCATGATTGACTTCCTAACGAATAGAATTTTTAGACGTATTTTGAGATTGACCTACTCTAAGGTTGGCAATTCTCATGTGAAGTCCGAGAGATCCAAGGTGATGAGTTACACTCATAAAAGATTTAATTAACTGGTAAGTTAATTCCTTGATTGAAATAAGCGGTAGTCAATAAGAGTTATTCAGTTATATTATTTTACTAAGAATTTTTTTAATCTAACATATAAATATTTGACATATCCTAAGATGGCTTTTATCTATGACATATTAGATTATTGTGGAATAGTAATTTTTTTTAGGGTATTTCTGATTCATTATTTATGTATCATATATCGCGTTAAATTTTATATCGAATTTATAATATTGTATGAATGAAGTCTGAATAAAATGTTTTATTATTATTTAATGCAGCAATATTGTCACCCATAGTTTACTTGCCAATGATAAATTAAATGGAGATAACTATGTTAAAATAAATTGAACGTTATTCTGATCTGTGAGGACCTAAAGTTTGTCCTCATGAAAGATTATGCTAATGAGCCATCGACAAATGCTATGCGTAATGTACGCAAACCCTAACAAAATTAGGTTAAGACTAATGATAAGACCCACTTGCTAGCAAAAATGTTCAAAGTGCTTACAACAAATAACGAGATAATGAGAATAACATATGAAATGCTCAAATAATTGAAAAGGATGTTTGGGAACCTTCTGAGCAACAACTCACGAAACTATTTGTAATGCGATGATTACTAAGACAAAGGAGACTATATTAGTTTGGGAGCATGTCTTGAATGTGATGACTTTAACACGATCGTAACTCATGGTAGGGCGATCGATTTGCCTAGCCATGAGCATGGTACTGGTGACTCTTTCGAAGAGTTTAATACACTTTAAAAGAAACTATATTATGTACAAGTTCACCATGCATGTTGGCACCGGGAATGTCACGGTTGTAACTCATGGTGGGCTGAGATCACAACATGAATTACTATCACTTCATGTGTTGCCATCCCTTGATTGATAATGAACTAAACCGGCATGATATGATGAAGCTTCGTATAACTGATCTAAGTTTTGCATTTCAGTATGATGATCTTCTTGATCATCATAGTTGCAAAGTCACACATGAGATTCTTGAAGGCTTGTCTTCATGCACTATATTCAGATAAGCACTGAGATTATTCTTCACAAATTTACTCAACCCAAGTAAATTTACCAAGTCGAGATGTAGTAAAGGCTAACCAAATTGAGAGCTCTTTCTTTATTCTTTTAGTGGTGGTGCATGACCATGCTTAATTGGGTCTAGTTAGTCGTGTTATCAAACCGAGACTGTAGTCTAGATATGCGAAAATATTGCTTTGCAGTTATATTTCTTAGAGGGAATAAAGAAAATAGTTAAAAAAATGAAAGTAAAGAATTTTTGGCACTTCTAATAAAAGGTGTAATGGCTAATTTATGTTGTTTGGTTGTAAAACTTTTAATAAAATTCATTTTACATAATAAGTACCGGTTAAAAGGAGACAACTTTTAAAAAGTGCAATTCAAAAAGGAAAAAATTCAATTAATATGGAGTATCTTTCTTTTTTCTTTTCTTTTGATAAAATATGTAGTGTCTCTCCAATTTGCACATATCTATCCTTTATTTTCGTATGGCTCTAAATCATAATATCAATTATTTTGGTTTAGGTTGTGACTTGTAAGATCAGGTGCATGTACAGCAAACATTTGATAGTTGTCATATATTAGTTAAGAATGTTAATAAATCAAGGTGGGGCAGAAGAGGCAAAGCAATTTCACGTGTTGTCGCAAACTTTTCAAGAGGTTTACTCAATATAAGATAATTGGCTGGTCAAGTCCTATCTTAGGCTGTCCACTTGAGATAGCATCGAAATTCGGGAATAAAGTAATTGATTAAGTAAATGGTGAAAATCAAACCCAAAGTGTTAATTATATTCCATTGGATCAAAGACTTTGTCTTTGTGATCTTGGACTTAATAGAACTAAATAATATATTAAAAAAATGAAGGAATTTCTGGAATTTCTTTAGAAGAATGCAGTCAATTAGTTACTTTCTTCTATTAAGTTAAAGACATGTTGTCATTGGAATATTATTACTTTGTACTTAAAGACATGTTGTCATTGGAATATTATTACTTTGTACTTAAAGACATGTTGTCATTGGAATATTATTACTTTGTACATCAAGCTAAGAGTAACCTCCTTGTTCTTTTCTAACATTAATTTTGTAATTTTATTTCCTAAGAGGAAAAATAAAGGGTTTTAATATAAAACTACTAGCATTCTATATTGCTTTTCCGGCCAATGTTTATGAAAGTGACATGTTACAGGCATATTACATCACTATGTTTCACGCCTTTTGGGTGCGTTTAGCCCCATTTCAAAGTCGAAAGATTAAGAGGTCCATATATATATATATATAAAAGATATACCGAATATCAATATACTTAATAAAAAAGGAATTATTATATTATAAAATTATTAATTATAATTTATTATATTTTTATAGTATTTGATTACAATAAAATAAATCAAATTATATTTACAATAATTAATAAACAGAATCATATTTACTTATTATAATTAGACATATTTAACTATAATAAAGATATTATAAATTATAATCGATAATTTTAGAATATAATTATTATTATTATTTTGTTAATTTTATTGATATCCGAAGTGTATATGTATATATATAAAACCAATGACGACATTGCTTATTATTGCATTCGTTGTCCTGCCTGCTTTTGGTGGAACATAAACAACATCCATAGCAAAGCTGCATCATCATAATCAAGTTATTAAATTGTTTTCTGAAGAACATTTGACAGGTGGTATTGTATGATGAAGCCCAGGAATAATAATTGCACCTTCACCAACATAGTACTATCAGAAGAGCTGTTGACAGGTTAGGTTCTGTCCAACCTTAATGTTATTGTATTGTAGTTAATATTTTTATATAGTCTGGTGCCTCCTAATAAGTTAATGTTATTCACATCCAACCGCAAATTCTCAATTCTCATAACCTCAATTTAAGCTTATGATTTTTTTTTAATTATCTATAATTAATCATATCACATTTGTCTTATATATCCTCATATATTAAATAAAAATTGTAAATCAACTTTTAATTAAAACTCACAAATCTGTATTAGTCATCAAGAATATCGTGCAAAATTTATATTACTAGATCAAAATAATGCGCAAATATTCGCATAGCTTTTGTCTTGTCACACAGTTTAAATAAAATGAAGAACGTTTAAACTTGAAAAAAAAATTATATATGTTCCTAAATTTAAGATATCAATTAAAACTAATCGCTTACATATATTTTAAAAATATTCCTCGATATATATAAACAAAACAAAACTTTTAGACAATAAAGTTTGTATCACTCACAATTACATATGCGTAGCTACAAACAACAGCAAATCACCACACAAGATAGATTGTTTAAAACATACAAGCTTTTCGAATTTCTTATGCAAGATTTTTTGGACTTGATATATCATGATTAGACTCCATTGTCTTCTGATCTCCACTACTTTCCTGAACCTTCTCTTCATTCGACACAAGAAGCACTGAGTTTGAAGCTGGTTTTGGTGGTTGTGATGACTCACTAACATCATCAGGATTTTCAGGTCTGTATTTGTACCACATGGCAGAGCACAAGTAAACAAAGAAGTTGAGAACACTAAGAATGGCCAAGAACCAATAGAAAAGATTGACATTGTTCTCATTAAGGTCCAGCCCATGTGTCCATCCTTGTTTGCTTGGAGCTATTCTCTTAGTCACAGAATTAATGATGCTAACAAATGCACTACTTAGAAAATACCCAAATGAAATTGAAAGCCAAGTAAATGAAGTGGAGAGAGATCTCATTCCTGCGGGTGCTTCCTTGTAGAAGAATTCTAGCAACCCAACAAGAGTGAACATGTCTGCTATTCCAAATATACCATACTGGAATGATAGCCAAAACAGACTTATAGGCTTGGACAAGTCTTTATGAGCTTGGTCCCTTCTTTTGACTTCAATGACCCCAGCCACAGTCATTGAAATGGCTGATAAAACCAACCCAACTCCAACTCTCTGGAGCTGTGTGATTCCTGAAGGGTGTTTAGTTATTTTTCGAGCGAAGGGGACGAAAAAGAATTCGTAGATGGGGATAAGAATTGACATGAATGCTATTGGGATTACTGGGACAGAAGGAGCGGGGACATTAAGCGAACCTAATTTGCGATCCATGATATAGCCTTGTTGTACTGAGAAGGTTTGTAGTTGTGCCATACAAGTGTTCATGATGACAGTACTGCCTAGAACGGGCAACATTCTTGTTAGAATCTTTACTTCTTCAACTCGGGTCACTGTGCAAACCTTCCATGGCTCTGGTTCTAAGTCTTTTGGAACAATTGCAGCTCTGTCTAGCCACCTGGTTCATGAATAAATCACAAACATATCATGTATTGATCAAAACCTAATTTTTTTTCTTTGTGAAGTATTGGACGTAGTTTATATGTATGTTCATATAATAAAATCATGTCATATATTTTATATGATCTACTTATCTAGCTAGCTAGGTAGCCAACCACCTAGTTCCATGAATCATAAATGTTTCAAGAATTAAGAAAATAATTAAATCTAATACTTAATTATAAGAACAAGTTTATAGTTGCTTCTATATCAAGTACCATAGTATACATTTTGAATATAAGGTTGACAGACAATGCAAGTACAAGGAGAAGTATTATTAAGCATAGGTTTTGAGAGAGTACGACTCCCCATCACTTTGGGTGAGTTCAATAGGTTATATAGTGCCTAGGTCATTACGGTAGATATTTGTTCATGAAGGGTTTTGGCCTTACTCCAAGAGAGATTGTGATGGAGACGAGACACTGTCATGTCCATATTTGCAATTAAAATACCTATAAGTCTTTATTCAAACCTTGAAAAAGTTATCTTACTTGTCTGTGGTTGAAGGAGGACTCCGGCTATGCCTGACCTTTGCTACACCCCTCCGAGAGCCAATTGCCGCCTTTGTGACCTAGTCACTACAAGGCGTGTCTCACGGATCAAGTAGGAGCTTGTTGATTTATGGGTTCCATTGGATGCTTGTTTAGGAATAGTTAATTTATCCATTAATTTGTTTGCTCCATTTTACAGGACAAATTTTTAACTAGAGTTAATCTAATGATAGTTTATTCACCTATTTAATCTCGTGATTATCTCAACTACTATCATAGTTTGATAGTTTTCTAAAAAACATGTATGCATATGGATGTTTCATAAAACTTAAACATGTAGTATATTACATATAATTTACTTGAATCTTCATTTCAGTAATTTACATAAACATTACCTAAATTGATTGGTGTGTGAGATTTTTTCTTCTGTAGAAACTCTATCTTTTTCATTGATCTCATACAATTCCTCAGGGTTCTCCCGCAATGAAGTCTTTCTGTTTTTAAATGCCACAACTATTACCTGACAATATAAAAAGTCATTTTTTAGCATTGACGTCTGATGTGTATAAATTTTTTATTTGAATGTCAACACTCAATCATTAGGTATATTAGCTACACCTGGAAATTCAGATCCAATTAAACGAAAAATTTTAGGTACATAGACATGATATATATATCAAAAATAGAAAGAGGGGCTAGACCTGAGCAATTTTGGTAAGGGGACTTTCACTGGTAGGTTGAATGCGGTAGAAGGGTTTGCCAATGGCAAGAACAACAAAACCTATACAAGTAGACACAGTTGATATGAAAAAACCCCAATACCAAGCCTTTTCAGTGCTGACATACACAATCCCAGTGACTCCAATCACAGCTCCCACTATTGTACTAAGCATAAGATAGTTGAAAAAGCTTGCCAAGGCCTTGGCTTCCTTAGGATTCTTCCGGTCGAACTGGTCAGCTCCAAGTGGTGCAAGAGACCCCCTGACTCCACCTGAGCCCAACGCAAACAAGCTTAACGATACATAGAAAATGATAGCTATTCTACCTTCCACACCGCTTGTCTTCCCACAAAAAATTGGATGGAGATTTTTGTCAGATGCTTGAACTGTCAACAACACCAAACCCTACAAAATACAAGCTCAAATGGTAAGCCAACTATTTCTCCAAAAAAAAAAAAAAAAAGAATGGTAGGCCTACTAATACTTCTTTCTACTGTGGGTTATAAATTCGGTTGTCAAAAATCAACTACTATATACATCCAAGTTAATTCCTTAAACTTTTTATAAGATTATATATATAGTCATTTTCTCGTCAGTATGCATGGATATGATAGTTTCAGTTTCTCAATTATTATCCATCAGATTCATTTATTTCTATTTATTTTAGCTTGATCAATATCCATTTAGGTTTAAAAACAACTAACAAGTATCTAATATCTAATTTTGAAGGATTTTTGTTCGGATCTTAGAATAGTGAATCTTACCATAATTTCGACAACTCCAAAAAGAAGAGCTGTGTGAAGTCTGCTCAAGAGGGTATCGGAGATGAAGCCGCCAACAATGGACAGCAAGAAAGTTGAACCCATGAAGTTTGTGAGGGTGTTTGCAGAACCTGATAAGTTAAAGCACATCACATTCTTGAAGTAGAGCACAAGACTTACCATGTTTGCTACGAATCCCATGCTTTCTAATGACACCAAAACTGTAATCAAACACCAAAAAAGAATTCGTCATCTGATCGAATATATATAATCAGTGGTGGAGAAGTATATATTAAACTGTGTACAAAAGTCGGTGGAGTGGTAATTCATAATTCAGTATTTGCTCACCAAAAATGAATGTGCAAGCTCTGAATCCACCTTTTCTTCCATCACCAGCAACCATGGTCTTGAGCTTCCCCTCCATTGTATGATGGTGAAGATAACTTTGCAAGGGAAAGATATATATTTACGCATATGTAATGTTGGGGCGGGTGTGTAAACATTTAAATACTCTAATATAAGTGAAGTCCCAGATAATCAAGGGGCATTGTTTATAACGTTGCTAGCTATAAAATCATCGCCATTTGTTTTTTTTGTTTTTTTTTTTTTCTCTCCTTTTGTGAATCTCCCATGCCGCTTTCCATATACTTAAATATTTTTATGTATGCGAAGTAATCATGAATTAACATACTGTTGATCTAAGGGGTCGAAAATTACCAAATGTGGATAGTTTTTCTTAAATTTAATTCCGATCCCTTCCTTCACCAAAAAAAAAATAATAATAATGTACCGTTCGTCTTGGATTGGGATGAGTTGATGTAATTATATTGAACTGGACTAGAAATCCTCCATTTTGTATATATTAGTATTAGATTGAATTAAAATAATCAAATTTTATTGGAATAACTTAAGAATTCTTTTTCAAGTTTTTAGACAAAGTAAGTTACAATGATTATAGATAATTTTATGATTAAATAAAATATTTGCAAGTAACTTTGAAAAAAATTTGACATGAATAATATTTTGAAATATTTAATTCATTATAAATGATGATTAAATGAATAATATAGTGGCAACATAAAGTTAAAATTTTAATTTGAATATAACTTATATATAAGGAAAGTGGAAAAAAAAAACTTATCCAATTAAAAAAATTAAAAAAAAATTCATGTTAATTAGTTTTCAATCCATGCTTGTGGTATTTGTTCAAATATGTGGGTTTGTTGTTAAACCGCAAGCATTAGATTTCAAACACAGTAGTTAAAAGTCTTTAGCCAATCCAATGCCATGCAAAGAGGTTGCTTTTTTAATCCCATCACTTGTGCATGTTAGTGCTATAAAGGTATGTTTGGTATGTGAGAAATGAGATGGGATTGTGATTCATTTTTTCCTTTACTCCTACATCTCACATTTGGAGCCAGAGAAGGAAATGAATTTTTCATTCCCGAACCCACCTCCATTCCCACTCAACATGGGAAATAGAATCCCAAGATGAAGCTTGGATTTCCAAGCTTGGGAATGGGAATCCTTTTATTTTTTTATTTTTTATTCAATCCTTCCTCTCTTATCAAACAGTCTCTCTCTTCAATCACACAACATTTCGTCTCTCTCTCATCTCCATAACACCTACTCACCATCACCACAAACCACTATTTATCTCTCTCATCTCCTCCTCTATCCATGCTAACTAACCATCAAGCAACCGAGAACCAACCTTCTCTATTTTTTTTTTTTTTTGGTTGCAATCATTTAAATTTGATTGGAGCATAGGTGAAGAGTTCTTCATTTGGGTTCAATTGGAACCCAGATGAAGAACTTCATTTGACTTCTATTGAAACTTAGATGAACCATTTTCGGTTCATTGTAGAACCCAAAACTAGCTAGTTTTGAGTTCGATGATAAACCCATAACTTGAACCCCTCTTTAGTTGTTGGTTTTTTTTTTTTTTTTTTTTTTTTTGTTTGTTTTTGTTTTTAAGCTCATGTTTTGATGTGCTTTGACGTTTGGATGTTGTAGTTGATGATGTTGATGTTGATGTTGTTGTAGGAGAAGATGATGGTGATGAACTTTGGGTTGATGATTGATGATATGGATGAACTTTAGTTGATGATGTTGAAAACGCTAATGAACTGTGGGTTAGATATTAACTTTTTTCAATATTTTATAAAATTAATTTTATATAATAAAAAATTTAAATTAATTTTAGTCAAACTCAATTCCAACCTACATCAAACATGATATAATATAATTTTAATCCAATTCCAATTTTAACCAAATATGGGATAGTGATTTTTTAATCTAATCCATTCCATTTTATTCTATTCCAATCCAATTCATTCAATCCTGCGTGTTAAATGGAGCCTAAATGATTTTTCAAACATAGCAACAGAGTACTTCCAACCTTGTCTATATAGTTCATACTTTCATATAGTTCCAAATCACAAAATCAGAATCAATTATTTTGGTGTATGCTATTAGATTAGTTATTCAGATTTACTGCAAAAATCGTGACTATTTATAGTTGAAAAAAGAAAATGTTGTAATTGGTGGTAAATGGATACTGTGAATACTGCCACAACAAAAAGTTTTATTGCATGTTACAATCACTGCAATTTTATTTTACACTTCGACACATATCTGACAACTATCGGGATCTCTATCTAATATATATAAGACTCTAACCTGAAGCTTGGATTGCTACTTCCAAAATAGGAGAGGATGACACACATGATAATCAAGTGAGAAAATTGCCTCACAAGTTGGAGGTCCTAGAACTTGATCCTACCAAACTCTTTAGAAGTGGGCAAGGGAGTTGTGACACTACACCAACTTTTGAGTTCTACGACTGTTGGTAATTAAAAACCTAAAATCTGAGATAAAAGATTCAAAATTTTTATATTTATCACAATTATTTGATCTGTAATTTTTTTCTTTAATTTTTTTAATTTTAATTTTAATTAATTTATTTTTTTGTTTATGAAGGAACAAAAATCATACGCACGATACACATTTATAGTTGGCCATAGTATATAACTTCTAAGAATAATGTATAACGAATGAGAATAAATTAATGCGGGGAGAAGAGAAGGGGCAAAGCAAGCTCACTTGGTGTTATCGCAACTCCCAAGCAACCTTTGTCAAGATGTCTCCTTCATGTGAGATTGTTGGCTGGCCAAGTCGTAGCTTAGGTTGTCCATTTATGTCAGATAGCATCAAAATCCATGAATTAAGTATTTGATTAAATAAATGATTAATGCTAAACACAAAGTGTTAATATATTCCATTGGATCAAAGAATTTATCTTTGTGATCTTCACCCAATAGAACTAAAGAATATTAGATAAAAAGTTAAGGACTTTACAATTTCTTTGGAAGAATGCACTCACTCCCTTTTTACATTGTTGTCATTGGAATATTATTACTGGTCTTTATCTAGCTATGCAGTAAGATGTGCAGTTGCAGCCTCTTAGTTCATTTCCAACAATTTTGTCTTTTTGTTTTAGGGTTTTAATATTGCACTTGTAACACTACAAATTATTTTTATCTTAAAAAAAAATTCCAACTTATTTAAGTTTTATATGCGAAATGACATGTATAGCCTATATATAAGGTTTTTTTTTTTTTTAATTTTCATTTTTTTAAGGTAAAATATGCAGTAATTTCATTAGAAGCAAATAGACGAGAACCTCAGTACACCTAATTCAACCAAATACAATAACCAATTTGGTTCGTGACCAGACTCGACAGTAGAACCACGACTGCCCACTTGACTAAACCATAAGCAACTACATTAGTTGATCTGGGGACATGTTGCAGGGAACAAAAGTTAGAACAGTTTAAAAAATGCCTTAATGTCATGAATTATATTGTCAACATCCCCTCTAACCTCTAAAGCCCCTTTACGCATGTTTATAACGGTCAAAGCATCAGACTCGACCAAAACCTCACTTAAGCCTCTGCCAGCAGCAAATTGGCCAGAGCCCTTTAACGATGGCTGAAGCTTTTACAATCTCTGCCGTAGGTCCGCATTTTACACTGAAGTAGTAGCTGCCATGCATACACCACCTTCATTCCTAACAATGAAGTCTAGCCCAACCTTGTTTCTTACAGTATCCACAGCAGCATCAACATTCAATTTTAGATAAGAAGGGGAGGAATCCAATGACCTGCTCTAGAAGCTGGTTGTGGGGGAGAGGAAAAAGTTACTGTTGGTGAGTCTTTCAGGTTACGAATTAGATCAACTACTTTTCCCCAGACTTCACAAGTTGGACCACCAACTAAGTCCCGAATTAGGAAGTTCCTCCTCCTTCCTATCAGCCATGAAGCTACCAGGAAAACTCTGACCTCCTCTTTGCTCCTTGATGCTAATTTGTTGACCCTATCAAAAATAATTAATGAAACTACAATTTATTAAGTCAAAAGAAAAATTACTGCCTCTAAGCATCTCACAATGGTGTGCTCCACAGATTCTTTTTCCGTTGCAAAGGAAACACATTCCAAAATTTGAAATACCCGTACCAGCAATTAGGTTTCGAGCAACATGGAACTAGATGGACGTTGGGGTTTCTAGATCAAAACACCAATGTCAATCTAGGTTTTTTTATGGAAACCTAATTCGGCATATGGGTTTTTGGAAACGTAGAAGCTGGTCTGGGTTTCTAGATGGAGATTTGGGTTTTGATGAACTAGATTGTTGATTTGGCGAAGACCAAATCGTCATCAATATGTTATTTTAAAGAAAAAATGATTTTTTTATTTGATAATCTTATTTTTATTTTTCAAGTTTATTTTAATTATATTTAATCTTTACCGTTTATCTCATAGATGATAGAGGTGAAGATCTATCTTTGATTTTTTTTCTATTTTAATTTTCTGCATATTTTAATTACGTTTTATCTTCACCGTCCATCTCAATGATGATCGGTGGAGATCTATTTTATTTTTAAATTTTTTATTGATTTTTTTTTGTTTTAATTACTTTTAATCCAGCCAATACATGTGGCATTCTTTTGATGTTGATAATGAACTCTATTGATCAAAGTCAACTTAATATTTGACTAACAATGGACTAACAATAATGACTAATTTGATGCGTTTTAGAAATTTCAGGAAAGGTTTGATAGATTTTTAAAATATAGTTAAAAATATGACACATCACCTCTTAATTGAAGTGATTGAGCACTTCCCTTGGGATTAGGATATTCTACCATCTTTTTATTTGTTAATCTTTTAATCAGATCATGACATGTGACAAACATAAAAAGTGAACGATCCAAATCAAATTGATTTCCCTCTCCCATTTTCTTATCACAAAATGACAGTATTTTTGCAACTTTGAACTCCTGTCCTTGTCATTCAAGCATTTGTTGGTCACTCTCAAACAATATTGAACCAATGACTTGGAATAACCATAAAGTAGTTCATCCAAAGAGGCACAACTCCATTAAGGCAAGAATTTGCCATCTACATAAACTAGAAAAATCAATTCCTTTTAATAAAATGTGATTAACAATAATTCTAAGTTTTTTTTTTTTTTTATCCCTTTAAAAATCATATAATGTCTGCTTTCCCAATAACCATAAAAGCTGAAAATATTGCAATCACTAGACTTCAAATATTAGGACTAAAACTCAAACTCACGACCTATTCCAAGTATTTGAAATCTAAGTCAATGAATAGTTTTACCTCAAATAGAAATAGGGAGGGAAAGATAGAAACTAGCATAGATACTTGCATGGACAAGCCCTTTTCAGCAAAAGGTAGTTGCTCATTAAGAAGAAAAGATATATTATTTTAATAATTGAAAACTCATTTGTTTATTTCTTTACTTTAACTTTGGTTTTATGCTTGAATGATAGACATGAAAGGCGGCTTAATAATTAGTTTTTATTGCTCTATTTGAATTCCTTTCCCTATTATTCACGCATAGAGCCAAACTTGAAATGGTTTTCACTGCTTTGGTTGAACTCCCTTCCCTATTATTCAAGCACAAAGTCAGACTTGAAATGGTTTTCATTTCCTATCGACTAATAAGATGCAAGCTTACTCATATGTTTGACACTGCTTTCAATTTCAATTCATTCAAGTACAAATTCTTGCTTATGAAATTCATACTATCTTTTACCCATTAAACTTTTAAAATGGTATATCTCAATGACATTATCCCAATAACAATGAATGTTCAATTTTTAAATTCCAATTTAATCCCAAAAGAGAGAAAACATATCAGTTTAATTTTGTGAGATGAACCTAAATTAATCCATATTTCTTAAGTTTAAAAAAAAAAAAAAAACAGTTATTGGAAGCTTGAGAGTCTTGAAATTCAAAGGAGAAACTTGTATTGTTTTTGACAGGCCCCTTTTCTTTATACTACTAGACAGCTCGCCTGGCAACCCCACGGTGGTCTTCCAATCAGGATCTGCACCGACTGAAAGATTCCCGTGAAACTAAATCTCTTACTTTTTCTGAAAATCCTTTTTAAAACTCTTAGAAACCCATTTCAAACGGAAACGGATGGAAACTTTTCTTTTTTAAGTAAGCATTTGCAAAACATGGTTTATGAAATTCCAACAGCATGACGATTGCTTTTTTAAAAATTCCACCCTGTAAAAACGAAATATAAAACCTGTACACTTATAAAATCATACAAATCTCAACCTCTGGCCTCAGGCCCTCATTCAATTTCACAACTAATCACAAGTATGATTTCAAATCGAAAGAAAATTTAAAACTCATTAAACTTAAATAAAACATAGTGCACATATAGTTTAAAATACAATGTAATAGCATAAAGTTTGTATCCTCAAAATAGTATTACAAAACATGCAATGAGTTTAAATAGTTATGCAAGTACATGATAATTCAAAGGTAAACAAACTAGTGCAATAGCGTTGCGTCCTCAACTCTTTTGCACGCTTGACGGAGCTCCCTCTGATCTTTGACTTACACCTGCACCTGGGGAGAACTTTTATAAAAACACGAAAAGAGTGGTAAGTATTGACTCAGTGAGTGGGTAACTTTTAGACTTTAAAATTCGCTTTCGAAATATACATACATCCTTTCAAAATAATTTAGAAAACTAATAATTTATCTCAACCTAATAAAATATAGATTGAGCATATAACATATAAACATTTTTGCTTGAAATTGATAATAATTTTTATAAATTGTAAAGTTTTCTTGTTTTCTAAATCTCACGTCTAATGACGTGCTTTTCTTTTCTGAAATTTGTTTTATAAGGTAACCTAGGAAAACTTGTCCTCATGCGACTGTACGTCTACACGTCATGGAACTAAGACTAATGAATGCTACTTATGTAGTCGTACAGATGCGGGAACTCTGGGGTCGTGATTCTCTCCCTAACATCGGTGAATCTACACTATTGTATACATGCAGATGGTGACATACTGACTCAAATTCTGCCAAGTTAGTGACTCTCCTAACCAATCTACCATAAACGCATATGGTACTACGGCTCAGTATAATTGGGGATTAAGGTAAGCCCAAGGCATCTGAAACGCTTCAATATGCTTAAAACTTTCTTGCTTTTATCTTATCTTAACTTGAAAGATATTGATCTTGCTTGTAAAAATTCTTTTCTTTAGCATACGGTATACAATCGAAATATTTTCTTTCTAAAATAAAAGCCTAAAGCTTTATTAAGTCAAAAAGCCCAAATTTTCTTTCTAAGGCAGAAATTTAAACTTTTGAAATTTCTTAGCATGTCTTTTTCTATGCATAAATTTCTTTCAAACTTTCTACTTTGCTTTGCTTCTAAAATAAATATATTATAATTATAAATTCAAGAAACTATTCATGCATTAAAAATAAAAACGGTGACATACTAAAAGCTTGCTCGATAACAACATATTAACTTGAATATAAAACATGATATTGCAATTGTAAATAAACAATTAATATGATTCATAAAAGTTTTGTAAAAATTAACACTCACAACTTGCTTCCTAATTCAATAATCACTCTTCCTGCCCTCCGTTAGCTCACCGCTTCACCTACACTTAAATACAAATACGATTTCCGAGTCATAATGATCCTAATTACACACATATGCATTTCATTTAGATTTTTCAATATTCAAGCATGCAAAACACCTCAATTTCAGTTGTAAAGGACTTCACGAGCTGCTACTGTAGCCGCTTAGCTCGAATTATGGGCACCGCCCAACTCGTCCTTTTTATGAGTTGTTGCTCTATCCCAACTCGGATAAGTATTGTAACGGACTGCGGGCATCACCCAGCTCGTCCCTTTAAGAGCTATTGCTCTAGCATAACCCGGCCCGACTCGAATTACGGGCACCGCCCAGCTCGCCCTTTGCGAGTTGTTGTCATAGCCCAATGCAGATAGGTACCGTCATCTCCTTAGTTGAACACTTCATGCAACACATTTTAATATACTTATAAACAATTTATGGTAGCTCGCATTCTTAAAACTTGCTTCAAACCTTAACATCACATTTCCATTCTCTAACATATCAACATGCATGAAACTATCTAAATAAATCAAATTCAACTTGGAATATTTATTTTTTTTCTTGGCTGAACTTATATGCATACACAATACACAAATTTTTCTTCACATCTACACTTACATACTCATCAAAAATCAAATTAAAAAATCATGGTAACACAACCAAAATCACTTTGAACCACTAATTACTCCTTTGGCCGAACCTACATGCATTCTAACCATCATATTTCTTTCAAATCTTACACCAAACATTACATGCAATCTCATATTTACATTTTGAGACCTTAAATCCATCAAATTCTAACACAAAATCATAACCCAAACATAAATATCACACCAGCCTGTTTAACAAACATGAATCCAACATTTTTACACAAGAAAAGTCATGAAATCTCACACTAAATTACCTTTTTATATCAACTCCAAATTGATGGATCTTCCTTCTAAACTTGCATGCGACCTCAAAATGGCTAGGAAATCACTCAAAAATACTCTCAAAACGAAGAAAATTAGTTGTTGTCCGTGTTCCCTTTTCCATGGTCGTGACACACCCTTAACAAAACACCAATATTTCATCAAATCATTCATATACAACATAACAACTATTACCTTAAGGTCATAAACCCTTAATTCCTAACATAACGTTACAACTAGTTCCATCAAACTTCAAACATGACATCATAATAGCCCATCAATAAAATAATTCATCATTTTCACATAAGAAATCATGGAAGCTTGAACTTACCTTTTTAAATGGACATGCAAAGGTCGTCTCTTGGTCATAAGCTTGCATGCAACTTATTCTTGGCTTGAAATCCCCTTAAAACCACTTCAAAACCATCCAAACGAGCTATTGCTCGTCCAGGTTTCTTTTTCTCAGTAAAACACTCCTTTATGGCCGAATTGTTTCTCTCTCTCTCTCTCTCTCTCTCTCTCTCTCTCTCTTCTGTGTGTTTGACCGAATTGCTTTTCATTTCACTTATATATTTCATGACTCACACCTCCACACGACACACATTCAAGGCTTCATTTCATGCTTGAATTACACATGTCAAGCTCTCTTACTCTCATGTCTTGCATAAATCCCACATGGATTCCATATGTCTCACTTTATGCATGACACACTTTCCACATGTCAAGCATGCAGATGTTCTCTTGTCCATTTGTCTTTCATGCATTCTCCTTCTCTCCCATTTGCACACCACACGTCCTCCATGCATTCTCATTTACGCCCACTCAACATTCCACTTATACTTTTTGTTTTCCAAAATGCCCTTATATTTATTGTAAACCCCTATTCTTAATATTTCATTCCCTAACATTAGAAGTTAGAATATAGAAATGGTCAATATTTATAATAAGAAAATCCAATAAAGGGTAAGATAGTCTTTCTCTGTAAATAAAGAGATCAATATCAAAGAAGAACAAATTGGTTACTGATAAATTTAGTGAATATTATATATAAAAGTGAATAGAATAAATTATGTGCATGAATTGTGCAAATTGATAAAAGTAGTGAGGAGGATATGAATTTAATACATAATTGAAAGACCATTTAGTTAAATTTCATATGACGACATAGTATGTAAATAACTAACAAACTTCAAGGGTAATTATATAAACTCATGTCTATATATAGAAGGGTTGTCTTCCAATACTTAGAAAAATTTCAAAAAGAAATTTAGAGAGAGTGAGAGGGGTGCATGACAATAAGGAGAAAAGGGAAGGAGAAGAGATCCAAGCCAAATCCAACAATTTCTCAAGCTTCCAATCAAGATTCTTAGATTAAGGCAAGAATAACAAACTTTAAGCAAAAATAAGGTAAGGTTTTCATGACTTTGTCTAGAAATAATGATAGTTAAGTTCATGATTGTGTTGGTTGATTGGGTTAGTTTTGATGTGTAAATTAATGTAGATTTTTATCTAAAACAATAGTAGAACCATAGTGAGTAAAAAGGAAAGTTGAAATGCAAGAGACCATGCATAAAAATAGATATTAAGGTTTATGTAATAGAAACCCCAACTTGTGATTTAAACTAGTGAAGAGTTAAATAGGTTGCCTATAACTTGTTTGATGAAATGTTTGAAAGGAGTATATTATGAAAAATTGAAAAGAATGATATGTGAGTGCATAGTATGTGTCACGACCATAGGAGGAGTGTGTGATACTATTGTGTTTTGATTCCTTTGAGCCCTAAGATATGCATATTTAATGTTATAAAATCATATGAAAGTGTTAGAATTAAAAAAAAAAAAAAAGAAACTAGATTGCATTATTGATGTTTTTTGACTTGATGAAGGGCAAGAGGTCATACATGTGTTTCGTTGATGTTTATGGCATATTTAGAGTCCTTAAAATGGGCATAAATAAGTAGGAATTAAGGTAATTCAAATGAATATACATGGGTGCATGAATAACATACCAACTAACAAAGAATAAAATAATAGTAGAACGAAAGAATAAGTATTTGAAAGGGTTATAGAGACTTGCACGCAATGAGATTAATTGGGGTTGTTTTAGATCTCAAAACATGCATAAATGTCATAGCAAACCATAGAAATTTGAAGGAAAAAGTTTGGATAAAAATTAAGGAAGTTATGACTTAAATAGTGTACCTATTTAGTCGTAAAGATAAGTTGAGAGTGAAAATGCATTCTTTGATGCATGAAATGAATGTATTCGATCATAATTGAGTAAAAGAACCTTAGATATGAAAGAAATGACATCATTGCATGTGTGATGCAAAAATGTGCATAAAAAAGTATCGAAAAATAGGTGTTTTTCATAGGTTTAACCCCTCGATACTTGGAAATTTTCGAAACAGTTTTACGGGTAACCTAAGTGAGAGATAGGGAGGTGACCCAAGCAAAAATAGAAGCGAAACAGCCAGCGGAATGAGCTGTGAACAGTATTCTGTTTTAGGGGATCCAAAAATTTTGACTTTTCATTCCGGGTCTCTGAAAATTATATGGACTGCGTGGGGATGTTCTTAGGGGTATATAAGTTAAACTTTTGTAAAGAAATCAGAATTTGGAAACCTCGGTTAAGTTAGAATTTAAAAGAGAAGGTTGTAGTCAAAAAGACAT
Organism: Litchi chinensis; assembly: GCA_019925255.1. Lineage (NCBI taxonomy): Eukaryota > Viridiplantae > Streptophyta > Magnoliopsida > Sapindales > Sapindaceae > Litchi > Litchi chinensis. The sequence goes on along the minus strand of CM034466.1, from coordinate 543,393 downwards.
TGTAAAAAGTTGTTAAGGTTGAAAGCAATGTGTATAGTTTTATACAACACATTGTAGCATATTTTAAATAAAATCATGTAATGCAGGTGACGAGCAGGCCGGTGGAGCACAAGAGGCTCATTGATGAGTATAGCTTGCTTGGTGAAGTAAGTGTCCTATCACTTACAATTTCCTTTATTTATACTTTCAATTATGAGTTATGTAATTTCCAATTCTTTTAAAAACGATGAGTTAAAACCTTGACAAACGATCTCTATATCGGATCTTAAAAGAGTTTTTGAAACGAAATTGTTTTGAAAAGATTCGAGTAAGGAATAGTAGTTAAAGGTTTGGAAGAAAAACAAATTTTGTGCTAAAGATACATAATAGAAAAGAGTTTTGAAAAACCATGTATATACCCTTTATTTATATGAGATTTAGCACTATACGACGATGTAGAAAATTCCATCCGTAGTTGCTCAGTTTTTCAGAATATCTAGCACTACATTGCGATGCAGAAAATTTCGCACGTAGTTGTTATTGGCACTGTGTTGCGATGCAGAAAATTTCGCATGTAGTTGTTATTGACACTGTGTTGCGATGCAGAAAATTCCACTTGCAGTCGCCCAGAGTATAGTTCATACATAGCACTACAATGATGATGCAAAAAATTTCACATTGTAGTTGCTCAGATTTAAGATTGTCTCACACTACGTTAGCGATGCAGTAAATTCCGCTCGTAGTGACTGAGATATCTCAACAGCTTCATGGTTTGTGTTAGTAGAAAATCGTTACAAAATGGTTAAAGTACATTAAGTGTATACATGGTATTTCAAGAAAGAAAAGTTTTCTAAACAAAAGATTTGAGATTTAATTAAGTTTATGAATCGCTACATAATTATACCTTATATTACCTCATATAATGAACTAATACCTTTGCTTTCATGTAGCGTGTATATTCTACTAGGAGTCTTTGCAGGCGATTTTGCATCTAGGAAACCATCATCGGACAATTTAGGTGTTCGATAAACAGCAGATGCATATGTAACGTATGTTTATATTTTGAATATATTGAAATGAGAAAATACATGTATCATACTAAAATCTTGGTAGCATGCATTTTGAGATTGTAAATTTGTAAATTATGTTGTAAGTAGTTATGGATTTTCATATACGATATATATATATTCTTCTATGGGTGCATGCATGATTGTTGAAAAAAAAAAAAAGTATGATGAAATTGCATGTTTGATGATAAAAGAAGTTTAGGTGGTGATTAAAAATAATTCGAAGTGTTTTCTTTTATGCAGGCAAATTTTGGAAACTTTAAAAATACAACCGTTATGCTGCCAAAATTTTGATAAAATTGTTTCAAATCGAATTTTGAAAAATTTACACCCACCCAAATTGTTTACCAAAATGAAAAGAATACTTTTAAATCGAGCTAAGGAATCAACCAAGATTAAGGGGTTCGCTCCGCGGATCTCTACTATTCGACAAGTCGGGTTAAGAGAAGTCCATTGGAGTGCTCGGCGAGACCCTCCAAATAAGAGACTAGAGAGATTCTGGTTCGGGTCTTGTCATTTATCTTTTATAACTTAACATATTCATGCCCTTTTTGGTAATTTTCTTTGACACTAAATTTTATTCTAATCCTTAATTAATCTCTACGCCAATTCCAAGTTCAAAATAAATTTACAGTCCGTCCAGAAATTTTATTATAATTAAATCAATTGACAGGCTTTTCTTTCTTATACTATTAGGCAACCCACTCTGCAACTCCACGGTAGCCTTCCAGTCAGGATCTGTACTGGCTGAAAGGTTCTCGTGAAGTTAAACCTCTCACTTTTTTGAAAACTTTCAGAAGACTATTGGAAATTCTTTACAAATAGAAACAGGTGGAAACTTTTTAGTTTATAAGTAAACATTTGTAAAACATGGTCTAATAAAATTTCGATAGCACGACGACTACTTTTCTGAAAATTCCACCCCGTAAAAATAATATATAAAACCTGTGCACTGCTAAAGTCATGCAAATCTCAAACTTCGGACCTCAGGCCCTCATTCTATTTCACAACCATTCATAATTGCAATTTCAAGTCAAAAGATAATTCGAAAATCCATTGAACTTGAATAAAATAAAGCGCACACATTGGTTTCAAAACATAATACAAAATGCACAAAGTATGTGTTCTCAAATTATTACAAAACATGCATCATGTTTCAAAGTCATGTAAGTACATGATATTTCGAAAGTAAACAAACTAGTGCAATAGTGTCTCACCCTCAGCCCTCTTGCACACCCAACGGAGCTCCTTCTAATCTCTGGCTCGTACCTGCACCTAGGGAAGGTTTTTATAAAACACAAAACGAGTGATGAGTATTAACTCAGTGAGTGGGTAACTTTTAAATTTTGAAATTCGCTTTTGAAATATATATATACACCTCCCAAAATAGTTTGAAAATAATAATAATTTTTCTCAAATTGATAAAAATGTAAATCGAGTATATAAAATAAAGGTACTTTTATTTGAAATTGATAATAATTTTCATAAATTGTAAAGCATTCTCATCTTCTAAATCTCAAGTCTAATAACGTGTTTTTCTTTTTGAAACCTACCTTACAAGGTAACCCAGGGAGACTCATTTTCACATGACTGTACATCTACATATCACGGAACTCGAATTAAGAAATGCTACCTATGTAGTCGCACAGATGCGAGAACTTTGGGCTCACGATTCCCCCTCTAACATCATATAAATCTACACTACCGTATACGTACAGAGGGTAACACATTGACTCAAATCCCCCTAAGTTAGTGACTCTCCCAACCAATCTACCATACACATACACTGTACTACAACCGAGTATAACTAGGGATTAGAGTAAACCTAAGATATCTGAAACTCTTCAATATGCTTAAAACTTTTTTACTTTTCTCTTTATCTTAGCTTGAAAGTATATTGATCATGCTTGTAAACTTTTGTTTTTCTAGTATATGGTTTGTAAATCCCTAGTCTCGATCCTTAACCTCCTAGTGTTAGAAATTAAATTAGGAAGTTTATAATAAATCTAGTTAGTGTTAATTTAAACTGAGTCATCAAAGAGCGAACGCTCGTTCGAGAATTCCACAATAATTAATTTAGTATGGAAAAAGTCAATGAAGAGTAAAAGAGTTCATCCGCAAATAAGAGATAATTTAAAAAAAAAAACAATATGAGTGAGTGCATAAATGAGAATTTTAAAATTTGTTAGTTAGATGAATAGCTAATCACTAATTTAAATTAAGGTAAAAATGTTGATGATAGTCAAAATAAGTTAAGGGACAAGCTTGGCATTCTATGAAATGTTAATGAGGTGAATAAACAAGACTTAAAACACAATTGAGAATGAAGAGTGCAAAGCTGTCAGGAAATTGACAAAAGAAAAGAGTGCAGCTGTGATATGTTAGAAAAGGAGAGGAAGTGGCGTGAAATAGAAAGGATTGGGGGCATGGAGGTCATTTGGGAATTGTTAATGATATAAATATAATACTTAGAGTCAAAATGATGAAGCAAAAACAAGAAGAAGTCGTGAAAGAAGAAGCAGCCAGCAGTTGTCGTGAAAGAAGAAGCAGAAACGAGAGAAGAAGCAGAGCAGAACGTGACAGCACTGGGTGAAGTGAGATAGGAGGAAGATCAAGCCATTTTTAATCCTCTAATCACCCCTCTAAAGTGTTTCCAAGCTAGAACCACCCAACCTAAGCAAGATAAAGGTAACCCTCATAGTTTTCTTGAGTTTAGAGTTGTCTTGAATGAGCAAAAGCATGAGTATGGACTGTTGTGGGCTGATGAAAGTTGTATGGATGTTAGTAGGTTGTATTGGGCGTTCTACACTTCAAACAAGTGTAGAACCCTAACTAGATGATGTAGAGATTTAAATGTTAAGTTGTTGTGAGTGAATGATAGGTTGTGTAACATTGTATTTTCTTTGACAAAATAAATAAATAAATAAAAGGGGTTTATTAAGAAGTGAAGCCCAATTGCTAGCAAAAAAAAAACCCTCGGTTTCTCTTATAAATAGAATACAAAAGGTTTGTAGACAAAAAGGAAAAGAAAAGAAAAACAATATATTGATAAACTCTCTATTTTTTTTTTATTCAACAGTAGGTGAAGGAGATTAAGAAGGGTTTATTTGATTTAAGATTTGGGTAAGTTTTCTTTCTTCCTTTAGTATGATTATATAGGAAATTTATTTAGAGTATAGAATATATTTTGCTATAAATATTGTATGTTGATATTGTAATTCTTTTGAAAGATTAGTGATTTTGATTAAGGATTTTATATGAATGATGTTAGGAGAGGCATTTAGAGTTTTTTTGTGATAAAAAGTTTCATTAACCTATGTTAGATTATTGATTTTCAAAATCAAGGCATCTGAAAGGTTTCTTTTAAACTAATAATTGGTTGATTTGATGAATTTGTTTTGACAAGTTACGCTGCCCAGAAAATTACGAAATTTAATATGTAGATAGGTTCATATGTCGTCTGTTAATATATGAAATTTCGTAATTTTTGGGTGGCTGTAGAACTTATAAAAATTCTTGAAGTAGGCTGGGGTCGGAATTAATTTTTCCTGGCAGTTTCTGAAAGTCCGATCGAAATGGATTTTTACCCATGTTAGAGACCTCCGTTTGATTTGAAATTTTTACTGGATGTTGGTTTATGTGTCTAGTTTATTCCTTTCAAATTTGGTGTTGATTGGAGGTCTAGGGATTTAATTAAAAATACTGCAGTAGGCAGTGTCAGTGCTGAAAATTGAAGTAAGAAAGATAGGATTTATGATTTATCTATCTAAGGTTGTTTCAATCCAATTAAGGTTATTTTGGAGATGAGATTATGATATTGTGTACTCTGAAACTGTATAGGTTCTTGCGATCGTTGAGCTTAAATTTTGTAATTTTGGGTATTCGAGGTAAGTAAATTCATCCATGACGAATGTATGTTGTTATATGAATTTTGGAATATTGTGAAATTATATTATGCTTAACATGTTTTGTGTTAATGATTTTCAATTTGTTTATCTACTAGTAAAATGGTTTGCCAAGTTTTCAAATTTTTTTATCTATCAAATCTTTGAAAAGTATTTTACTTTAAAACCAAGAATTAGTGTAATACAAAAACCATGTTTAAATTACAGATTTTATTTGAAAATTATTTTCTTTAAATTTATTTACTATTATTGAATATGATACCATTATGATTCGAAAATGTATTATTATATTATGAAAATTGTGTTAGCTCATTGTCTATAGTTATCGTTCTGAGATTGGTCCAACTGGATTTCTGTGCGCACATATTTTGTTATTTTGACCGCGTCACATGGGGAATTGTGACATATTTTTTTATTTCGACCGCATCACACGGTTAATTGTGATATATTTTGGCCGCATCACACGGGGTACTTGTGACACTATATGATATGAGCTAACTTTTTATTTATATTGAATAAATGTATGTATTACATTGTATTTGATTTCGTTATTTTGTTATCCTAAATGGCAATGATTGCAAACATGAAAAATGTTGATATATATGTATATATGTTTTTCAATTTTTGGTTTTAGAATTTGATTATACATATTTATGTTTCTTATTTTGACTCATAAAGGTAAATGCAATAATACCAATGTTATGCATGAATTTACTTACCGAGTTGACGACTCACCCCTCGTCTCCATCATTTTTGCAGAGTAGTTAAGATCTATGGATGATGACTGTTAAGAGCTTGGGAATGTTGATCATGGAAGCTTTGATATTATTTGATGTTTAGTTTAGAGACTTTGATTTATTTCATTTTGAATATTGTAAGGTTGGAGATTAGAAACAAATTGTGATTTGTTAAATTTTAATTATTAGAGATTTTCTTTTGGAGACAATATTTGGATATATTTTGCTGAATACTTTTACAATGGGAATAAATCTTTAGAGATTTTATGATTTAGATTGCTCGTAGCATCCTAATTTCTTGTTGCTAGAATTTGGGGTGTTACAGGTTGGGGTTGTATAAAGAGGGCTGTCATAGACTTGATAACAGTGGAAACAAAAGTGATTTTCATGCACTCTAAGTATTTGACAAAAGTTGTGAGTGAGTTTGAGTGTCAAAATAAAAAAGTAGTGTTTGTGGGTGTGTTATAGACATGAAGAACAGTAAATAACCTTTGAGTTTAGATAGTTTTGAACTCAAATTTAAGTATGAATAAGGTTAGAAAAGCATCTAGAAATGATAGAGTTGTCAAAAAAGTAGTTTTGGACAATTTAGGAACTCAAGCTCAAACCATAGGATAGAGACAACCTGTGCAAGTAAGACATATATGGGGTTATTCTAGACCTCAAATCATGCTTAGGAGTTATAGAAAAACATAGGTTTTGAACGGATCGATTCCGATAAAAATTGCGTAAGTTATGCCCAAAATAGTGCCGTTAGAGAGTCAATAAGCGAAATAGCTATGTAAATGTAATTTTTATTATATGGAATGAATTTAGTTGATCATAATTAGGTAAAAGGAGGTTAGATACGAAAGAAAAACTATCGTCGCTCGTCCGATGCGAAAAAGTGCATCAAAAAGTGCCCAAAATAGGGCGTTTTTCTAAGATTTGACATAGCAAATGATAGAATTTTTCGACGAAATTTGATAGGTGACCAGAATGTGAGATAAGAGAACCGTAGGAAAAGGAATGAAGAAAAACGGAGCCCCGAGCAGGTTGGTGCATCACATTCTGTTTTGGGGTGTCAAAAAAGGTTTAAATTTGTGATTTTTCGTTTCGGGCCTCTAAAGATTATACGGACTGCGTGAGGGTGTCCCTAGAGGTCCAAAACTGAAACTTTTGTAAAGAAATTAGAATTAGAAAGCTTCGGTTAAGTTAGAAATGAGTAGAAAAAGTTATAATAAAAAAGTGCATTGTATTGAATTTTAAAGTTTAAAAGCAATATCTGTGTAGTTTATGAAGAGTATTTTAAATACGAAAGTGATATGTAGGTGAAGAGCGAGCTACTGCGGCACGTGAGACTCGTGGAGGTGTTTGACGCGGTCTTGTGTGGAATTAGATAAGTGTTTCGCCACTTGTGGTTACCTTAAATTCTATTTCAATTTCTGACTATTGTGTTAAATGGAAATAAAAATGGTTTTTAACTGTCAAAGTTCAAATTTTGAGTATATGGATTTCTTATGGAATCCATAAAGTAATTAAAATCCATATTAAGTAGTTCATAAAAAGAGTTGAATCAAGAGAGTTTTTAAAAGTTTAAAAAATAGTTAGTTTTGTGCTTTTGCACTTGATGAGTTAGTTTTAAAAACACATGTATACGCCTTAAGATTATTTGAGATTTAGCACTACGCGACGATGCAGAAAATTTTCGTCCGTAGTCGCTCAGATTATAGAGAAGCTAGCACTAGGCGATGATGCAGAAAATTCCGTCCGTAGTTGCTCAGTTTTCCTAGAAAGAATGGTGCTACGTTGCGATGCAGATAATTCCGCACGTAGTTATTTATTTTATAGTTTGGCACTACATGACGATGCAGTATATTCCGCTCGTAGTCGCCCAGAATGTTAGCACTACAATTGCGATGCAGAAAATTCCGCGTTGTAGTTGCTCAGTTATGAGATTTATCACCCTACGTGCGATGCAATAAATTATGTATCGTGGTGATTGAGATACTGCAGTAGCCTCACGTTGGTGTTAGTTAAAGTTGCCCGTGATGGATAGAGTACTCTGAGGGTATACATGGGGATTTTGAAAGAAAATATTAAGATTTGAAAGTGTTGAAAATGAATAAGATTTTAGCTTAACATATTGGTGTATGTTACATTATATGATTTTGTTGCACTAACTCGTTTGTTGGCATGTGTAGCTTATTTATATCTTGGGGGCTGCCGTAGTACGATGGGGCGACGACACTCTCTTTTCATATATTTATAGGTGGGCGAGTCATGTTGTGTAAATCATGTATATGTGTTAGCTACATTAAATTAGAAAAAAACTTACATTTTGGATTGTATAGTTGTAAATATTTTTAGTGATTAGTTATGGCTTTTCTTGTGGATATATACTTATACATCGCATTATAATCCCATGCTTATTGATCATGAGATGTGTGGTGAAATTGCATGATTGTGGTTAAATGAAGTTAGGAGGAAACGAAATCATAGTCGAAGTGTAATTTTCTTGCAGGTAAAATTTTGGACTTGTTAAAATGCAGTCGTTATGTTGTCAAAATTTTTATAAACTCGTTTTGAAATGAAATTGCGAAAAATTTTATCACTCCCAACTAATTTAAAGAAAACCAAATTCTTAAGTTAAATGAGTAAGCCGGCTAAGAAAGTATAGGGGTTCGCTTCTCGGGTTTCTTCAATCCGACGAGTCGGGTTCAGGAAGTTTGTTGAAGTGTCCGGCGGGATCCTCCAGACAAGAGCCTAGATAAGGTCTTGTTAGGGTCCTATCATAGTTTATAACCAAAATACTTCTTTTCTAAGGCAAAAACCTAAAACTTTACTAAGGTAAAAGCTTAAATTTTCTTTCTAAGGCAAAAATCTAAAACGTTTGAAATATTCTTAGCATGTATTTTCTATGCATGTATTTCGATCAAACTTTTTACTTGCTTTGCTTGAAAAATAAATACATTTATAATATGTTTGAAAGATAATTATATTTATGACATAAATTTAAGAACTATACATGCATTATAATAAAAATGATAACATGCCAAAAGCTTGATAAATCGGATACGAACTTAAATATTTGCAATTTCGAATAATCAATTATAAAATTCAAAAACAGACTTGTAAATGTCCACACTCATAACTTGCTTCCCTAGCAACCCACTCTTTCACGTACTCATTTTTGTTCATCGCTTTACCTATACTTAAACACAAGCACGATTTCCGTTTAACACTTTCACACGTATTAACGATAACTTCTAACTACTCAAGAGTATCGAAATACCCTTTTCCAAGTCGAAATGACTTCAATCATTCACACGTAAATTCCATTTGAAATTCCTAACCCTTCAACACAAAATACATGTCAATTCAAACCTAAATCTCATTCTAAAGTATTAAACACATTCTAGCACCAACTTGGCCTATGATGGCTAAATATTTATCAATTTTTACACTATTAATCTTATTCAATTTTTCTCATTGCAACACATTAAAACACAAGCAATATGGTATAAATTCAATTTAAATCCATTAAACATCACATTGGTGCAATTACGAAAAATATTTAGTCACGAAACGATTATTTGACATCTGACGCAATTCCTTTCCATTTCAAGTTAATTCTATCATCCATATATCTTATAAACTCATTCAAATAATTCAAGAATTATGGTTTAATACTTCAATACACTAATAAACAAATCATGCTAGCTTGTATACCAAAACTTTGTTTCAAAATTTCAACATCAAAACAGCCTCTAAAGTTATTCAAAATGTCCAAAACAATTTCAGCCCATAATATCATTCAAAACATCCAAAACAATTTTTCCATCACCCTAACTACACCATGGCCAAACACATACAAGCACTTGACACCCATTTTTCTTCACATCCACACTTACATACACATCACAACTCATCATAATTCATGGTAACACAATCAAACAAAATTTTAAACCACAAAAATACCCCTTTGGCTGAACTATATGCATGCATAATATCACCAATATTTTCATCATGATTTTCACTTGCATGCACTTCAAAACACACCAAATATCATGATTAAACAACCAAAATCAATTTGAATCACCAAAAACCCATTATGGTCGAGAACCATACACCATCTAACATAAATTTTTCTTTCAAATCTTTCATCAAATCCACATGCAACACTACAGTCATCATTTTGAGACCTTAAACCTTCAAACCCCAACACAAAAATTATAATCCAAACATAAATATCATAGTAGCCCATTCAACACACATAAATTCATCATTTTCATAACAAAATATCATGAAAATCAAGTTCTTACCTCTTTAAAATGACATATAAGGGTAGACCTTGTTCCTAGTCTTTCATGCAAGCTTTCTTGGCACGAAAATGGCTCACAAATCACCTCTAAATGGCCATGCAAAGCTACTACTTTCCTTTTCCAATCATAGTCGAACTTTTCTTCCCTTCAATAGGTTTGCATGGATTAGAAAATACTCCAAAAACAACCCAAGAATCAACAAAAGTAATATGCTTACCTTGGTTCTTTTTGTTCTCGATCAAAACACCCCTTGTGTGAGTTGAAATCACTCAAAAATCAACTCAAACACACCACACAAGCATGTTGTCACGGTTTCCTTTGCTTGGCCAAGACCACCCCATTTTTCTTCTTCGTTGTTGTCCACTTCCTCCTTTACCCGAGAGTTTCTCTTTCTTTCTCACAAAATGTTTGTTTTGTCTTTCAATTCACTTTAACTAGCACTTTGTATATCTCTCATAGCTTTACGCCACATGTCATCTTTTCTTCATGCATGATGCACACATATCAAGTTTTCTTACTTTCTTGCCTTGCATGGATCCACATGTCTCACTTTAAACATAACACATTTTCCACATGTTAAACATGCATGGGTTCTTTTCTTCCACTTGGCCGACATGTCCTCCATGCACTCCTTTTTCACGCTAACTCATCATGCATTTTATCCACACTTTTTCAATTCCTAAAATGCTCTTGCATTAGCCTTTTACAACTTAATATATCTATACCCTTTTTAGTAATTTCCTTTGACACTATATTTATTCTAATCCGTAATAAATCTCCATATTAATTTTCAAATTCGAAAATCATTTCCAATCCAACCAAAAATTTTATTATAATTAAATTGACACTTCTGAAAATTCAATAGAAATCCGATTACGTGTTCAGAAATTCTACTAAAATCCGGTTATACGTTCGGATCTGGGAATTATACTTGTATTTGAACTGGGGATCTCCTATCTCTCCGAGGATCGTACTAGAATTCAATATACGCTTCTGAACACTTAAATTCACTTCATTACTCTATAAACAATCGGAGAGATGTTTTCGTTCGTAAATTTTCGGATCACTCAAAACCTATTCAAACAGACTTATTTTCAATCCGCTTCAGTTTTGCTCAATTCTAATACTAATTTCAAATCTTTTGTTTTACGAAGTTCGTTTTTCAAAAAATACTATTCACACGAATGATTTTCGTTTGAAAATACTATTCATCTAGAAATCAAAAACCTTATTCCAGAAATTATGATTTTAGGGTCCGTTTCTTAAAAATCAATATTCACCCAAAATTACTATTCATACAATGACACTATTCTTATGAAAATACTATTCATTCAAATAATAAATTAATTTTCGGAAGATAAAGTTTTAAGTTTTACATCAATGCCTCCGGAAATTCTATGAAAATTCGATTATGTATCCGGATCTAGTCACTTTTCATTATTTTATTTTCGTGAGTTTCAAAATTACCTTCGGTCTATCCAAGGATCATACTAGAATTTGATTTATACTTTCGGACACTTCAAATTACCTTAATACTTCATAAACAATCGGAATGACGTTTTCGTTCATAATTTTTGGATCACTATAACCTATTCGAATGAAATTATTTTCGATCCATTTTAGTTTTCCTCAACTTCAATACTAATTTCAAAATTTTTACTTTCGAGTCTGCATTCCAAAAATTACTATTCATGCAGACGGTTTCCTTCCAGAAATACTGTTCATCGAAAAAAAATATATTATTTTTCAGAAAATAAAGTTTTGAGTTTTACAGTTTTGTTGAAGCAATTCTTATAACTTGTTTGTTGAGATTGCTCTTGGGAAGTCTATGCCAAAATAGCAGGCGCATTATAATATTGCAACTATTAAACTAATTGTTAATATTTACATACTTAATAATGATTAAATAAATTAGACTTATGAAATTGTAAATATAAAATACTAACAAAATAAGGACTAAAAACCATTTGTGGTGGATAAAGAATATTGCCAATCATAGGAGGTAAGGAGATTAGAATCTGCATAACATGTAATATTCACAATTAAAAACCCATGATTATGGTCTAAAAAATAAAGAAAATATGTAGAGCTAAATCATCTTAGATATTTGAGCATTTGGCAGAAGGTTAGTTGACTTTTTTCTCTTGGCTAAGGCTTTCTCCAAACCACTCTTGAGCCTATGTTGTCCTCTATGAGATGTTTATGTTTTCTTTAGCCATTTTGCTATTATAAGGTTGGAATCTTAAGCAAAATTCACTCCAACATTGTAATCTTAATATTCATGAGCTTTCTCTTGATTGTTATCATCTAATTCTAAATGTAAAATGCCTTCAACTAGTTTTGCCAATTTACTTGTTTCAATATTTGATAGGTTATATGATTTTTCACTCTTAGAAGCCCTACTATATATTCTTGTGAATATAGAGCACAAGGAGCTATACCCAGTTGTTTGTTGTAACTTAGGATTTTCTTAAATATCATGTCCATGCATGTTTTGCATATATTCTGCTCTTACTTGTTTTGCCCACCTTTTCAAGTTATATTGACTAGGAATTTCTTTGATGTTCATACTTTCTCTAAGAAACTTAATGACATGACTACATAATACTCTTTTCATCTCAAATATCATACAACTATAATAAATTGAAACATCATTTTCTCTTTTCATTTGTCAACCCTTTGAATGGTCATTCCTCACTACAAAATAGAAACTTTCATCAATCAAAACTTCAGATTTTGATAAGGTCAAATCAAGAGCTTCTTCAAAATTATCTTAAAACTCTCGAAATATTGCTTTCGTGTAGACTTCTCTCGATTGAGCCAACATTTTACATGAAATTTTTAAACTAACCAACCTGTATTTTGCTTCTAGCTTCTTATATCGTTTATCATTAAGTATTCTATCAAAGTGCATGCAAAATTATGCCTCATTGAGGTTAGACTTCAAGTAATCTTTTAAAGAAGCATTCAAGTAAGTTTTCATTAAGTTGTGTATTACTCATTCCAGCGGACCCATGCATGTCTAACATATGCATAAGCCTATTTTTCTTTCAACTCAAACATACTTTTCAACCAATTATTGTTATGCAAATCATATTTATCAAACATATCATTCCCAACATTTAAGAACTCATGCTCTTCTTTAATATCAAACATGAAGGTTAATGAGACACTTTTCACTCCACTAACACCACTAAATATACCATGCACTTGTTTTAAGGCATTTTGCATAATATGCCACGTATAAAGCCTGTGGCATGTCTTAGGCATCATATGTAAAATGGCTTTGGCCATGACAACACCTTGATCTATAAAAATTGTTTTCGAAGCCTTTCTTGACATAATTGGCAAAAAATGTTTCAAACAACTATGGAAAGGAATCAAATATTTCATTATACATCAAAGGTGCTCCAAATACAATAGTCTCTCGATGATGATTAAATCCTACAAGAATTACAAATGGTTGGTTTTCTTTATTTATTTTGTAAGCTGTATCAAACCTTACAACATCCCCAAACTGACCATAATCAATAATAATTTTAACATAAGCCCAAAGCATGTTTGTGATCTATTTTTCATTGTCTAATTACATAGGATAATAAAGATGAAGGATTTTTTAATGTTTGTTCAAAAAAGTAATTTAACAAACATCCTGCTTCTCTATATGCTAAATTATTTTGCATCTTTGATCTCAAGCAATTTTTCTGATCTACCTTTCTATACCCAAGAGACTCTTTACCACCCACTTGTCTACCCATCAAATCATACAAAAATCTAATTGGAATTATGGATTCTTTTGCCAATTTCATTTCAATTGTTTGTGAAACAACCAATTTTCATTGTGAGTGTAACATATACACACAATCTTGCATTACTAAAGGATGGTTATATTCTTCCACAAAATGAATGACTAAAAAATTATTGTTAGATCTATTCAACTTGATATTTAGTTAGGCACCTCAATTAGTTCTCGTTATTGCTCTAAGGTTTTTAGTGTAAACATCATGCTTATCTTTTGATTGAAAACCCTCTATAAAACAAACAAATATGCTAAAAGTGATTTCATTAGTGTGCTTGTTCCTCGCACATGAATCTCTTATAATGCTAAATCCCATTCTCTTTCTAGACACATTAAAAAAATCATATGCTGATTGTTTTTACTCAAACTCCATACCATATTTAGGTTTCTAATCACAATCACTTAAGCATTCTTTAACACTTTCAGTTTCATATGTTTAAAAAATCAAGCAAAACAACTGCAAGAATTAATACATTTGAAATTTTTGAAATGTTTCACAAGAAAAGCCTAATCAAAATCGAAAACTTACCTTTATTGTTAACCTACATTGTTTTTATTTGTTAATGAATTTGTAAGCCAAAACACACAAGTAAATTGGATAGTTCATACAACATGGGGTTTGTTAAAAACAAAAATAAAAAATCATCTACAAAGTAGTTCATCCAAAAAGGCACAACTTCATTAACTACATGAACTAGAAAAATGATTTCCTATTAATAACATGTGATTAACAATGATTCTATGTTTTTTTCTTTTTAAAAATTGTATGTTGTTTGCTTTCCTAATAACCATGAAAGTTGAAAATACTACAATCACATAAACTTTAAAAATTGTTTTGTTATCAACATTTCATTATTAATAAACATAGAGACAAACAATAGAGAGGAAGAGAGGGAGAGATTGAAGAAATAAAAGAATTCGTATATGTTATATTCATCACAAATTTATGAAATGAATTAAATAATTATAACGATAAGTAATGGATTAAATTTTCAAAATGGAGTCTTGGATAAGACTGCTTTTTACTAATGTTAGACTTGGGTCGAACAGGTGGCGATCAACTACTTCAAGTTTTTGGGTCCATGCTTAAATGATAGGGATGATGGGCAACTATGCAAAACCCACAAATTTTTGGAATTATATTTTCAAATAAATAGTATTTCAGATGAGTAGTATTTCGATGAATAGTATTTTCGAGTGGATAGTGGTTTTTGAAAAACGAAAATTTCCTCTTATTTTGAGACATAAAATTTTTCAGTGAATAATGTTTCTGCACGATAAGTGTCCGTATGAATAAAAATTTTCGAAAAGCGTACCTCGCAAATTAAAAAGTTCTGAAATTAGTATTAGAGTTAAGGGAAGAACTGAAACAAATTGAAAATAAGTCTATTCGAATAAACTATATATAATGAAAAAGTTTATGGATGAAAATGCTCTTTTGATAAATTAGGGAGTAATAAAGTAATTTAAAGTATCCAGAGGTATAAATCAAATTCTAATATGATCCTCGAATAAACCGAAAGTAATTTTGAAACCCATGGAAATAAAATATTATAAAGTGGTTAGATCCAGAAGCGTAATCAAATTTCTATAGAGATTCCGGATGTGTTGATTTAATTATAATAATATTTTTGAATTGACTGAAAATGATTTTCGAATCTGAAATTCACATGAAAATTTATTAAAGATTAGAATAAAATTTAGTACCAAAATAAATTACCAAAAGGGGTATGAATATATTAAATGGTAAAATGACTAGTATAAGAGCATTTTAGGAATTGAAAAGGTATAAATGGAATGCATGAAGTGGCGTGCAAGAGGTGAAAGGAAGAATGCATGCATGACAAATGGCAAGAATGCATGACAGGATGCATTGCATGAGTGACATGTGGCAAGGAAAGAAAAAAAGGATGCATTGCATGAATGACATGTGGAAAAAAAGTGTCTTGTAAAGAGGACATGTGGGATCCATGCATGGTAAGAGAGGACATGTGTCATAAAGTTATAAGAGCTATATAAGTGAAAATAAAATGCAAGAGACAAAGGAAAACACATTTTGCAAGAGAGAGGAGTGAAACATCCGGTTAAGTGAGGAAAAAAAAGGTGTGTTCTCGGCCAAAAGAGGCCAAGGACAATAGCAACTAGCTCTTTGTGACTTGAGGTGATTTTGAGTATTTTCAAATACATGCAAACCATTTGGGAAAGAAGGAAAATCGAGACATGCAAAAGAAGGGGTGTTCGGCCACGAAAGAAAAACAAGGACAGCAGCTAGTTTTTTGGTTTTGAAGTGAGATTTGAGTGATTTCAAGTCATTTTAAGGTTGCATGGAAGCTAAGAACCAAGACCCATCCAATGAATGTTGATAAAAAAGTTAATAATTCAAGTTTTCATGAAGTTATTTATGTAAATGCTTGGGTTAATGATTGTTAATGGTTGGTTGTGATTTTGTGCTTGAGTTTGAGGATTTGTGACCTAAAAATCATGGATGTTATGCTGCATGTGAGATTGGTGTGAAAATTGAAGAAAGGTTGATGTTGGATATGTGTATGGTTCATGGCCAAAGATGGATTTGTGATTCAAATGTAGTTTGGTTGCTTTGACATAAAAAATGATAATATTTTGATGTGAGTGCTAATGTAAAAGCTTGAAGAAATGTGGGAATATGTTTGCATGTAGTGTTTGGCCATAATGGGATCTTAATGGTTCAAATTGATTTTGATTATTTTACCATAATATTTGGTGTGATTAGGATGTGCATGCATGAGTAAAAGCTTGAAGAAATATTAGTATGA